>OX439483.1:301833195-302290695 GCA_949320155.1 Melangyna quadrimaculata | reverse complement strand
TTGGTGGAAAAATTGCTAGAACAGCAGAAGGAGTGGATGGAAAACATGATATATTATTAATAAACAGTCAACGCAAATAAAATAAAAATCAAACAAACAAATTTCAAGCCATACCTCCTAACTAGACAAGGAATTTTTTTTATTTCCTGTATCAAACACTTACCTATCCCAACACTGCATAGAAATTCTCACTTATTTAAAATTAAATGATTTCCGTACCAAAAACTCCCTCTCATTGCCTACCTACATACATAAATATACCTACCATTTACCAGACCATGCTTTTCTTTCCCGCATACAAATCAACCTACCAACCTTTGATAATAAAAAATACATACCCACAAATGCAACCTATACAAATAATTCTTTCCCTCAAAAAAATCTACCTAGGTATATCCCATGCTACAACGTTGACGACGACGCAAACATCTGAGCTTGTGTACACTTCCTTTATACACGGTCTATATTTTCGTTTTACTTCTATTCACGCATATAGCTCACTAAGCAACGCAAAAAAAAACCTGATGCAAAAAATCGAAATACCAAACGCATATCAATATCAAGCAACCACCGTCCCCATGGTCTTCTCCACCGCCTCTCATATGAACCACTCATACTTCATTCACACAAACAACCATTCGCATATCATATTCTTTTTTTTTTTTGTGTTCCAACTTCCAACATTTTTTTTTGTTGACTTTCGAAGAAAAGTCATCTTGTGGTGAAAAAATGTACTAAAAAATCGAAATATTTGAAAATAACGACTTTTTATTAGATAAAAGACCTTTAGAAAATGTGTCATTTTGCAATAATAAATTATATTTTGCAATTTTTGTTTATTGAAACTGATATAATCTGGCAACATCGTCGTGGCATTAAATATTGGCAAACCTGCCTTGTCACACTGACACCCAATGTCAAAGAAATATCATGTATAATTTCCCGCCTTACTACAACTAATTCCCGCCTGAAAGTCGATACATACACTTCCCTAAATCTCCTTTTTTTTTCAATTTAGTAATAAAGTCTAAGTTTGATTAAATCTTGTCTTTGTTTCTTTTCTTAATTGAGAATACACCTTCTCCCAATTAAAACATCTTGGCGACGAGGTATAGTTATTCATAGAACCCATGGACGCAAAATTGGTGGAAAAATTGCTAGAACAGCAGAAGGAGTGGATGGAAAACATGATATATTATTAATAAACAGTCAACGCAAATAAAATAAAAATCAAACAAACAAATTTCAAGCCATACCTCCTAACTAGACAAGGAATTTTTTTTATTTCCTGTATCAAACACTTACCTATCCCAACACTGCATAGAAATTCTCACTTATTTAAAATTAAATGATTTCCGTACCAAAAACTCCCTCTCATTGCCTACCTACATACATAAATATACCTACCATTTACCAGACCATGCTTTTCTTTCCCGCATACAAATCAACCTACCAACCTTTGATAATAAAAAATACATACCCACAAATGCAACCTATACAAATAATTCTTTCCCTCAAAAAAATCTACCTAGGTATATCCCATGCTACAACGTTGACGACGACGCAAACATCTGAGCTTGTGTACACTTCCTTTATACACGGTCTATATTTTCGTTTTACTTCTATTCACGCATATAGCTCACTAAGCAACGCAAAAAAAAACCTGATGCAAAAAATCGAAATACCAAACGCATATCAATATCAAGCAACCACCGTCTCCATGGTCTTCTCCACCGCCTCTCATATGAACCACTCATACTTCATTCACACAAACAACCATTCGCATATCATATTCTTTTTTTTTTTTGTGTTCCAACTTCCAACATTTTTTTTTGTTGACTTTCGAAGAAAAGTCATCTTGTGGTGAAAAAATGTACTAAAAAATCGAAATATTTGAAAATAACGACTTTTTATTAGATAAAAGACCTTTAGAAAATGTGTCATTTTGCAATAATAAATTATATTTTGCAATTTTTGTTTATTGAAACTGATATAATCTGGCAACATCGTCGTGGCATTCAATATTGGCAAACCTGCCTTGTCACACTGACACCCAATGCCAAAGAAATATCATGTATAATTTCCCGCCTTACTACAACTAATTCCCGCCTGAAAGTCGATACATACACTTCCCTAAATCTCCTTTTTTTCAATTTAGTAATAAAGTCTAAGTTAGATTAAATCTTGTCTTTGTTTCTTTTCTTAATTGAGAATACACCTTCTCCCAATTAAAACATCTTGGCGACGAGGTATAGTTATTCATAGAACCCATGGACGCAAAATTGGTGGAAAAATTGCTAGAACAGCAGGAGTGGATGGAAAACATTTTAAAATCCAATGCTGATCGCATGGAAAAAATTCTGCAAAGTTCGTCATCATCCATGTGCGCAACATCGAATTCCATTCCACAGTTTCGCGTATTCTCTGTCGAAAAGGAAATTTGGGAGAACTATTTTTTCCAGCTACAGCAACATTTTAAAGCAAACGCAGTTGAAGACGACAATATTAAGAAGGCAAATTTTTTGTCAACTTGCGGGAACTACATCAACGAGGTACTCCAGAAATTTTTCGAGACCACTGATGTGTTTAAAGACTTAACCAGTAAATTGACGAAACATTTTCGAACAAAATTGCATGTGCTTGCATCGAGATGCAAATTTCTGCGGCAGAAGATGACACCGGGTCAAACATACGCCGAGTGGACAGCCGATTTAAGGGGATTAGCCAGGGATTGCCAGTTGGTGTGTGCAAAAGAAGGCTGTGGTACATCCTACGTTGATTGCATGATCAGAGACATGATCGTATACTACACCCCACATGAAGCTGTCCGTATGTCTTCAACGCAAAAAAAAGACCCAACTCTAGGATAGATTGAAGAACTCGTAGCAGCGTTCGAGTCAACGCAAACAGCCGCTGAAATTTTAAAGGGAAATATTGCTTCACAATCAATGTCAGTGGAAGTCAATCAACTCAGCCATAAACGAGAACAACAATATCCAAGTAAGTCCAATGAAAATTTTCTTGCTAGAAAGTCGTGTCCTGGATGTTTGGTTCATCAAAATCAGCAACCAATGCTTTTCCAGTTGGAAACAGGAGCAACCTGTTCACTAGTGGGGCTTGAAGGGTATCAAGCTCAAGGGTATCCTTCAAGCGAAACTACTAGCCGTTCGTGAAAGGCTTATGGAAGTGTAAGCGTGCCTATCAAGGGAATAGTGAACGCATCAGTTCGTTGGGAAAACAAAATTCGCAATCTGTCATTTTTAGTAAGTGAGTCTCCACATGGTTCAAATATAATGGGATTAAATTGGTTTGAGGCATTTGGGTTTTCCATTAATTATTCAAAATCGGATTCAGTTATACAAATAACCAATAAATCGAATGATAGCTTGGCAAATGATGCAATGTCCATCTGTGAGAAACACAAAACTGTGTTTAGTCGAGAACAAGGTTGTAGCAAATTGTTTGTAGCCCATTTGACATTGGAAGCCAAACAGTCAGCCAAAATATTTTAAGCATCACCCAGTCACATTTGGTTTGAAAGGAGCCGTGCGAGCTGAGATGGAACGTCTACAACAGTTAGCTATTCTCCGACCCGTCGAGACTTGCTAATGGGCAGCACCCATTGTTTTTTTGAAAAAAGCTAGCGGCAGTTTACAAATTTGCGGTGATTTTCCCATAACTATTAATCCACAATTACAGATCGATCGTCATCCTATCCCCAGAATACAAGAGCTTTTTCACAAACTACAAGGTGTTCAATATTTTGCAAAGGTCGACTTGTCAGATGCCTACCTCCAAGTCCCTTTAGATGAAGAATCGAGAAAACTTTGCGTCATAAGCACAGAATTAGGTCTTTTCGAATACCAACGTCTACCTTTTGGAACTTCAAGTTCCACTGGAATTTTTCAAAGTTACATTGAACAACTGACATCTGACATAGAATTTTGCACTTCATATTTTTGATTACATGCTAGAGCGTTTAGAACGCCATGAATTGAGATGCCGCGTTGAAAAATGTCAATTTGCAAGGAGGGAATTCAACTACTTGGGCCATATTATCGATGCCGCAGGAATACGTCCATCGGAAGCGTGGGTTGCAGCAATCCATTTCTCTCTTCGTTGATATTGGCGTACAAAAACTGGCTGACCAATTGTAAATTTGGTTTTGCCATTAATCTTAACTTTTTTTACTTCTGGGATCATCACGGAGAGAATAAAGCGATGTTGTCTTCCGTGAAGTTTTTCTGCAGGTGATATTCCAAAATCATCCGGTGTGGATCGATATGTGGAGATAAAAACCAGGAGAGCTTCGTCCCATCGTGGTGAATCCAGTAAAATTTTTCGAAGTGCAGTCTTGAATATGCGCACCATCCTCTCAGCAATCCCATTGGATTCTGGGTTGAAAGGTGCTGATATAACCTGCTTAATGGAGTTACTTCGGAAAAAATGTTGGAATTCATTTGAAGTGAACTGAGTGCCATTGTCAGACACTATTGTTTTTGGAAGCCCCTCCAATGCAAAAATTGAACGAAGCGCTTGAATCGTTGCCTCCGGCGTGGTAGATGCCATTCGGACAACAAAAGGGAATTTTGACTTGGAGTCAACCACAATTAACCACATCTGCTTCTGAAATAGTCCAGCGAAATCGATGTGTATTCGCTCCCACACTTCCTTAGTCGTGGGCCAGCTGGTGTACTCTCTTGGTGAACTACTTGCATTGCTTTGACATGCAACACATTTGGAAACAGGACGCCAATATCAACGAAGAGAGAAGTGGATTGCTGCAGTCGGAGAAAAGCACTTGGGACGAAGAATGTACTGCGTAAGAACTGGCAGGGAAACGTTCCGGCGCCACCAGAATCAGATGAAATTTCGATCTCCAACTGAAAATAAAGACGTAAATCTCTTCCCACCAAGTCTTTCCTATACACGCAACAACTCTGATGCTGTTCAGGAACAAACAATAATAGAACCGAGTTAGATGACTCTGACTTTATGATGTATCCGGACTCACCTGCTAACATCGACTTGGATTTAGATCATCCAACTTCGAATCCTATTCTAAGAGATGATCGTGGAAATCTGGCAGAAGATTAACAACCATCAAATACACCCACGGAGCCTAGGTGATCGGAGCGACCTCGAAAACAGGTCAGGTTTTATCCAAATTAAGTGAGAGGGAACTGATATAATCTGGCAACATCGTCATGGCATTCAATATTGGCAAACCTGCCTTGTCACACTGACACCCAATGTCAAAGAAATATCATGTATAATTTCCCGCCTTACTACAACTAATTCCCGCCTGAAAGTCGATACATACACTTCCCTAAATCTCCTTTTTTTCAATTTAGTAATAAAGTCTAAGTTAGATTAAATCTTGTCTTTGTTTCTTTTCTTAATTGAGAATACACCTTCTCCCAATTAAAACATCTTGGCGACGAGGTATAGTTATTCATAGAACCCATGGATTCAAAATTGGTGGAAAAATTGCTAGAAAAGCAGAAGGAGTGGATGGAAAACATTTTAAAATCCAATGCGGATCGCATGGAAAAAATTCTGCAAAGTTCGTCATCATCCATGTGCGCAACATCGAATTCCATTCCACAGTTTCGCATATTCTCTGTCGAAAAGGAAACTTGGGAGAACTATTTTTTCCAGCTACAGCAACATTTTAAAGCAAACGCAGTTGAAGACGACAATATTAAGAAGGCAAATTTTTTGAGTGGACAGCCGATTTAAGGGGATTAGCCAGAGATTGCCAGTTGGTGTATGCAAAAGAAGGCTGTGGTACATCCTACGTTGATTGCATGATCAGAGACATGATCGTATACTACACCACACATGAAGCTGTCCGTATGTCTTCAACGCAAAAAAAGACCCAACTCTAGGATAGATTGAAGAACTCGTAGCAGTGTTCGAGTCAACGCAAACAGCCGCTGAAATTTTAAAGGGAAATATTGCTTCACAATCAATGTCAGTGGAAGTCAATCAACTCAGCCATAAACGAGAACAACAATATCCAAGTAAGTCCAATGAAAATTTTCTTGCTAGAAAGTCGTGTCCTGGATGTTTGGTTCATCAAAATCAGCAACCAATGCTTTTCCAGTTGGACACAGGAGCAACCTGTTCACTGGTGGGGCTTGAAGGGTATCAAGCTCAAGGGTATCCCCCAAGCGAAACTACTAGCCGTTCGTGAAAGGCTTATGGAAGTGTAAGCGTGCCTATCAAGGGAATAGTGAACGCATCAGTTCGTTGGGAAAACAAAATTCGCAATCTGTCATTTTTAGTAAGTGAGTCTCCACATGGTTCAAATATAATGGGATTTAATTGGTTTGAGGCATTTGGGTTTTCCATTAATTATTAAAAATCGGATTTAGTTATACAAATAACCAATAAATCGAATGATAGCTTGGCAAATGATGCAATGTCCATCTGTGAGAAACACAAAACTGTGCTTAGTCGAGAACTAGGTTGTAGCAAATTGTTTGTAGCCCATTTGACATTGGAAGCCAAACAGTCAGCCAAAATATTTTAAGCATCGCCCAGTCACATTTGGTTTGAAAGGAGCCGTGCGAGCTGAGATGGAACGTCTACAACAGTTAGCTATTCTCCGACCCGTCGAGACTAGCTAATGGGCAGCACCCATTGTTTTTTTGAAAAAAGCTAGCGGCAGTTTACAAATTTGCGGTGATTTTTGCATAACTATTAATCCACAATTAGAGATCGATCGTCATCCTATCCCCAGAATACAAGAGCTTTTTCACAAACTACAAGGTGTTCAATATTTTGCAAAGGTCGACTTGTCAGATGCCTACCTCCAAGTCCCTTTAGATGAAGAATCGAGACAACTTTGCGTCATAAGCACAGAATTAGGTCGTTTCGAATACCAACGTCTACCTTTTGGAACTTCAAGTTCCACTGGAATTTTTCAAAGCTACATTGAACAACTGACATCTGACATAGAATTTTGCACTTCATATTAAGATTACATGCTAGAGCGTTTAGGACGCCATGAATTGAGATGACGCGTTGAAAAATGTCAATTTGCAAGGAGGGAATTCAACTACTTGGGCCATATTATCGATGCCGCAGGAATACGTCCATCGGAAGCATGGGTTGCAGCAATCCACTTCTCTCTTCGTTGATATTGGCGTACAAAAACTGTCTGACCAATTGTAAATTTGGTTTTGCCATTAATCTTAACTTTTTTTACTTCTGGGATCATCACGGAGAGAATAGTGCGATGTTGTCTTCCGTGAAGTTTTTCTGCAGGTGATATTCCAAAATCATCCGGTGTGGATCGATATGTGGAGATAAAAACCAGGAGAGCTTCGTCCCATCGTGGTGTATCCAGTAAAATTTTTCGAAGTGCAGTCTTGAATATGCGCACCATCCTCTCAGCAGCCCCATTGGATTCTGGGTTGAAAGGTGCTGATATAACCTGCTTAATGGAGTTACTTCGGAAAAAATGTTGGAATTCATTTGAAGTGAACTGAGTGCCATTGTCAGACACTATTGTTTTTGGAAGCCCCTCCAATGCAAAAATTGAACGAAGCGCTTGAATCGTTGCCTCCGGCGTGGTAGATGCCATTCGGACAACAAAAGGGAATTTTGACTTGGAGTCAACCACAATTAACCACATCTGCTTCTGAAATGGTCCAGCGAAATCGATGTGTATTCGCTCCCACACTTTCTTAGTCGTGGGCCAGCTGGTGTACTCTCTTGGTGAACTACTTGCATTGCTTTGATATGCAACACATTTGGAAACAGGACGCCAATATCAACGAAGAGAGAAGTGGATTGCTGCAGTCGGAGAAAAGCACTTTGGACGAAGAATGTACTGCGTAAGAACTGGCAGGGAAACGTTCCGGCGCCACCAGAATCAGATGAAATTTCGATCTCCAACTGAAAATAAAGACGTAAATCTCTTCCCACCAAGTCTTTCCTATACACGCAACAACTCTGATGCTGTTCACGAACAAACATTGATAGAACCGAGCTAGATGACTCTGACTTTATGATGTATCCGGACTCACCTGCTAACATCGACTTGGATTTAGATCATCCAACTTCGAATCCTATTCTAAGAGATGATCGTGGAAATCTGGCAGAAGATTAACAACCATCAAATACACCCACGGAGCCTAGGTGATCGGAGCGACCTCGAAAACAGGTCAGGTTTTATCCAAATTAAGTGAGAGGGACCTGATATAATCTGGCAACATCGTCATGGCATTCAATATTGGCAAACCTGCCTTGTCAAACTGACACCTAATGTCAAAGAAATATCATGTATAATTTCCCGCCTTACTTCAATTAATTCCCACCTGAAAGTCGATACACACACTCCGTGAAATCTCCTTTTATTTCAATTTAGTAATAAAGTTTAAGTTAGATAAAATCTTGTCTTTGTTTTTCGTTTCTTCATTGAGAATACACCTTCTCCCAATTACAACAGCAACGGTTTTAAAAAACGTATATGGTATTTGGAGAAAGTTATGTTGCTCCTTTTATATAATTACACACTCAAAAATGTATTAGCTTATGAGAAATGTTGAGATGATTATTCAAAAATAGGGTCCAAACTTAGAAACACAAACAGAAGATGTTAAAGTCTTATTCATTACCTGTAAGATGACGTAAACATAATATTTGTTTTTCACTTCAATTCCTCACGAACACCCCGGGCATAAAGGAGTTTTGGGAAATTTTGCGAAATGTGTTATCGGCATATTAAAATTAGAAAAGAAAAAAATCAAAAAATTCAAAAAGTGCACAGAAGGTTTTAAAGCTAAAATGTCATTCTTTCATAAGTAATTTAGTTTTTTGCAATAGGTATTATATGTACGTCACAAACACCAAGGCCATTTTCCCAATTCCTCGTTTTTCTCAAAATTTTGTCCGGAGGCCTCTTTTTTCTCGCTGAGCTCTTTTATGTTAGATTTATCTCTAATCCACTTTCGTTCAATTTGTTGAATTTGTTCTGGATTTTCGTTCGACTCCAACCAAATTAAGACACTGTTTATTTGTTATTATTTTATTGTTTCACGTTTAATTCGGTTTCCAATTTATTTTTTGTTTTTATGTCATTTGTAATGTTTTTTTTGTTTTATGTCGTTTGAAAATCGGAAATTTCTTGGCAAATAGATTGGCATTACCGTTGTTCGATTCTACTTTTTTAGAGAGTACCATTTAATACGATTTAATTAAATTACGATTTTGGAGAAAGAGTTAATTAGTACGAGAGATTATTATAATGAATTGATTCAAACAGTTATCTCTAGTTCTACCAACCCAACAATTCCCAACACAAACATGACTGATAATTCTACTAATACTCAAACGTCTCTTCTAGATGAACTACATTGTCCTTTTAATGCCAACATTGTTCCTACAATACCCAATTCGTCTCTCACTAACCTCCAGTTTTCGTTAAATGGATGGAATCATACCTATCGGATCGTAAATATCGAGTCTTGTTTAGATCTTCAACGTCTGATCCTTTCATAGCTAAATCTGGCGTCCCACAAGGTAGTCATCTTGGCCCAATTATTTTTATCCTGACAATCAATGACGTAGAATCAGTGATTGAACACTCAGAACTATCTATATATGCGGATGACATGAAGATTTTTAGAGTTATTTCCGCTCCTTATGATGCATTTTACTTGCAAAACGACCTGAACAATTTCTCTTGTATGTATGTTTATTCATGCAAGTAATTATTTTTAATCAATCTATAGAGAAACTGAAACTTTATAATCTCAATAATAATTTTCAATCACAATTTTAACAAATGCCTTAGCATGCTTACAATTCTTTTTTTCCTCATTTTTAAAACTTTTATAAGTTTTTTTTTTTAATTTGTTTTTTCTTATTTTCTAAATTTTTTGTCTTATTTGACTTGACTTTAAGGTAGTCATAGCTGCCTTTGTTTCATCCTATTTTTTATCTTATGAATTTTGTTTTGTTTGATTTTAAATCTTTCATATTTTTTACTGCTTGCATTAAGTAGCCCGGTCTTTTTTTTTACTTCGATTTGTGCTCGCATCGTTCATTGAAAGTAGAATCGCAAATAACTTTCGAATAAAATCAATAGTAGAATCGAGATTCATATTAGGGCCCCTGGTCGTCAGATAGCCGTATTATTTTTCGTAGGCGGCAATCCAATATCCGATCGACGATCTTCATGGTGTGTGACATCAGCTTGATCGAACGGTAGCTGTTGCAATTTCGTGTATCGCCCTTCCCCTTGTAGATTGGAAGAAGGTAACTTTCCCGCCACTGATTAGGCATTCGGTCGCCGCAGAAAAGTTTGGAGATGAGAATCATAAGCCATCTAGACTCGATGTCTCCCATCTTTTTCGTGTTGTCTGCCCCAAACGCTTTTCCCTTTTTGGAGTTTTTCACCGCAACACTAACTTCTTAAACTGTGATGTCGGTGACTTCTTCATTGTTAGGTGCAGCTTTTGGAAAGTTTATCCTCGGAAACTGTTCATTTAAAAGTCCTTCCCAATACTCTTGCCATCTTTGAAGAATTTTGTCTTCATCCACGAGGAGTTGGCCTTGAGCGTTGTTAATGAATTTTGGTGAATGAATCTCCTGAGCATTTTTCCTTCTCTGTGCGGCGATTTTGAAAATAGTTGCGCCCTTGTTCATGTTGGCATGTCGAAGTTGCTGAAACGCTTGTGTTGCATCAGCAGCCGGTCCAGATATTTCCTCCAGCTCCCGATACATGCTGTTCGTACTCCCTGATTGAAGTTGGGCACACTTTTTCTCTGCTTCTTTCTTGCAACGTCTGTAAGCCAATCCAAGGAGTGCTTTTTCATCTATGTTATGACAGAGTGGCAATCTGACCAAGCTTTGAAAGCCGTATTTTCCTAGTCATTACTGCTTTGGCTTCATCATTCCACCACCATGTTTCTTTGTCATGTTGGTAGTGTCCTCTGACAATTCCTAGCAGTGATTTCGCTTAGCGCATGTAGGTTTCATGCAGAGAGTCCCACATTGTTTGTACTCCACACTCTCTATTTGCATGTATGTCGATGTTTTTATACAGATAATCATTCATAAAAGAGACGAACGCTCTGCCTTTAACTTTATTCAGATTATACAACTTGATTCCTCAAGAACCATTTGTTTGTTTCTTTGTTTTCCTCGGCTCCATACAAAATTCTGTCAGCAGAAGACGGTGTTATGGGGCGAGCGGTTCACCAAAAATCACTTTGCAATCTTTGACTCCCGGCTTCATGAAACTGGGTACCAGATGGTAATCGATCTGAGTTTCATTTCCACCATTGCTGTAAGTGATAAGGTGCTTTTGTTGTTTGATGAACATGGTATTTAACACGATAAGACCATATTAACTGCACATGTTAAGGATGTCTTCCCAGGAAGGTTCCTAGTTCTGTACCCATACTACCATGACAGTCCTCATAGTCCTCGTTAGATTTTCCAACATGTCCTTGTCCATTCAAATCTCCGCCCACAAACAGAAGCTCATCTTTCGGGATGTTTTTAAGGTGGTTGTGAAAGTCTAGCCAAAACGCATCTTTTTCCGGTTGTTCACATTAAATTTGAGGAGCATAAGCGCTGACAATATTCCACAGATTTCCTTGCATCTCCAGTTTTAAAGACATCTTACGGCTACTGGCCTTCGAAATAGCCAAGGCGTTACCAAGCAATTCCTCCGCAAGGATGATACCGATTCCGTTTTTGTTCTTTTCTTCTCCGTAGAAGAACATCTTGTATGCCTTTGTATTAACGTCCAAGAAACGAGCCCTATTTTTAGTGTTCAGCCATTTTGTTTCTTGGCGCACAAGATGTCTATTCGCCTTATTTTCATCATCTCTTCCAACTCACAGGATATTCCGGTCATAGTCCCAACGTTCCAACTCGCCGCTCTTTATTTCCGTCCAATTTGTTGCATTACTTTGCTAGCCCCCGTTGCATTACTTAGCTCTGACCCGACCATTTCTGATTGGCCCAGGATCAGTACCTTGCATAGCAATGGAACTGCCTGGTGGGGTAGTGCCTCTTATATTAGCAAGTACTTCCATAATGCTCTTAAATTTTCGAAAAAATTCTAAAACTGCGGAATATGTCCGCAAGCTTTAGACACTGGCATGCTCCTGATTTTCGTGGTTTGATCTTCTTCTTTTACAATACCGGTGATCTCCAGACGCATTCACAAGGTCTTGCATAGACGTTTTATGGTAAGCTCTAAAGTGTTATTGTGTGTCGCTAGGCTCACTTTGGTGTTATTTGCCTAGATGTGATTTATCCCTTAGTCGCCTCTTACGACAAGCGGGATTCACTGCTGAAATATTCTTAATCCGTCCCAGCACGGACAAGAAAACGAAAAAATAAAATATATATTTGATTTAGCTGCATATTTTACTAATTTTTGGTACTACTATTGGTATAAAAGGATGTTATAATATGAACGGGCGTGGGGATATGTCTTCCTGTTAATATACACATACCTACATATCATCAATTATGTAGAAAAGATTATTTTTGTATTCGTGTATTAACAGTTACAGTTTCAAAGAAAACTGAAAAACTACATGTTTACTCTTAATAGCCGCCAGAGTTATTTTCTTAACTATTGCAGATACGAAGAAATGCGAAACTAATTTTTTTTAGGAAATTTAATAAGCTTTATTTATTATAGCTGATTATTTTTGATTTGACTAACGGTTTCCAAGATAAATGTGAAAAACCGAAAAAAAAACTACGTGGTTCTCTTCACTGCCGCAAGGGCTCCAGTCGGATTCTTGGGGACTTTTTTTTTAGAGCGTGTGCCAAGTTTAAAAACTTTTGAATTTATTTTGAGGTAAAAACCTTCATTGACTGGACTATTATGTATATTGTGTAAAATATATATGAAATTTTCAATTAGTTTTGTTATTTTATTTGTTTTTCGGTTTAAAAAGTAAATTTGAAAATGGTTTGTGTGTGCTGTTTTGGGGTGTAATAATACACTGGAGAGAAAAAAACAGTGAACAAAAATTAGTATAAATATTTCTTTAAAGACGCTAAAATGTGCAAATTGTGGATTAGTGTTTGTTGGAATAAAACCGATTATAAATAGCAAATACAATTTTAAATTTAACACTTAAAAGATTTGAACCGAATTTTTGGTCTAGATTTAAGAGGCCTCCGGACAAAATGTCGAACTCAGATTTGAAGGTTCAGATTTCCGAATTAAAATAAAAAAAGAAAAAAAAAAGTCATCCGTGTATGTGTTCATTCAACATGTTTGAACTTCGAAAGAGTTGCGTTTGTGTTGAAGAGGAGGAAAAAAGAACACCACACTCAACCTTCTTTCATTTTGCTGTTTTTTTTTTTGCATCGTCCGGCGACGTGGCGATGTTAATTGGCCGCCACAATCATGTGATTTGACACCTCTGACCGTTGGATTTCTTTCTTTGGGTATATTTAAAAAGAAAGTGAACGTCAATAAGCCATGAACAATTCAAGAGCTCGCGACAGTAAAAAAGTGTCAATATGCTCGTCATACAAATCGTAATGTACCTATCGTTGAACTTGGTTATGTGTGTCATCAAAATGGACCGCTTACAGCGAACCTCGAGATCTTCTGATGTAGAAGGCATTTGAAACATGCAAACAAAAAAAGACTTTTTGCTCGTCGTTTATCTTTCGTGGCAACAGCAGACGATGTAAAAAAAATACCTCTTACAACCGTTTAGCGGGACAAACTACCTAACAACCTAACAAGCGCTCAAAGTTACAATTTTTTTTTTCAAAATTCGACCAATTCGCTCGTTATTGAAATTAAACATGGTTACATTCCGTTTGCGGGACAAAGTCAATTTAAGCGCTCTTCGAAGTCACCGGTGCACCCGTTCGAAATTAATTATAAAATAATGAATAACATAATAAACATAATATTTCAACTGTATCTTTGTATATTTTTTATAATAAATCGATACAGTAAACCCCGCTTATCTGAAACACTTATTTCATCCCCGAGCATTTGTCGACCAATTACTTTTAAAGTACCTACTCTGCTTAAACGAAACTCGTTTAAGAGAAAAACCCGTATACCTGAAACATAATATGTATTTTCAGTTAAATTTTATATTTTTCATCGAAAAAAATCTCTTTAGTGAAAAAATAATGATAATGAACTAGAGATAATCTTGGATGAAATTGAATATAAAATGATGAATTTGCCATTTTCAGACCTTGTCACAAATGAAGATTGATGACAACTTTAAAAAAAAGTAATGCTAGGTTTCCGCTTGTCGTTGAATTGACACAGTTTGACAGCGATTAAATTGGTCTTGACCGACACGAATGCCAGTTCATTTCCACTTGGGTTTTTAATTGACACAAACCAGTTTGTCTTTTCAAAGAGCAGGAATTTTTGACAGATGTCAGTTCATAGATAAGTATTTCCACTTGGATTAATCGTTTTCAAACTGACACTCATGGTCAATGAGAATTTCGATGAAATTTGTCTAAATGTATGCAGAAGGAGCTTTTTTTGTAATACAGATAAAGAGCCATAAAGAAAAAAGTCCAAACCAAAATCCCCAAATTCAAATCCCCAAAACCGAAATCTCCAAATTTATAATCTACAAAAACTAAATCCTTAAAACCAAAATCTCCTTCAACCAGACTCCTCATATTTTGAGTATATCTAAGAAATTATATTGGCGCGCGAAAATTTAAAATTATTTCGCGCACCTGTATTGTTATTCGGTCTGTTATCAAAGTTTTTATACTAAACACTACTTTGGGTGGCCCGCTTCGCGGGTTCAAGGATTTTTAACTCCCTCTTCGGGTCCTCTGTCCCGCTTACAAGACTCCGTCGCTCCGCTTATGGCTAAACCAGATCTGCAGCGAGTCTGCACGCATCTCTGCATGCAGAGCTGCACACGAAACACATGTGCATTATTAATTTTCGTTTTTCAGTTGTGGCTGCAATGAAACTAGGCAGCAAATTTAGAAATAGAGACATCGTGCAGCGCTGCGCTGCATGCAGACTTTGAGTGAATCTGCTCCCATAAGAACCTGTGTAATTTAATTTCGCTGCATGGAAATAGCTGCACATCTGTTTAAGGCATTAGGGTATGCTCAGTCGTCTGGCAGGCGCCTATGTTGTCAGTCAGTCTGTTATCAAAGTTTCTTGTCCTTTTTTAAAATTTTATTGTTGGGGATTTTTTTTTGGGGGATTTTGGTATTGAGGATTTTGAATATAATCATTTTGGGCTTAGAGATTTTAATTTTTCAAAACATGGAGATTTGGGGATTTTGAGCTTGGTTATTTAGTGGGTCTCCCCTTTAGGTCTATATGGGCTGTCCCGTAAAGGATGGTCCAAACTGAATATAGTGATGGCCAGGTCATGACCTTTCAGAATTTGGTAACTTGTTTATCCCGAAGCATAACGGTTTTCGAGTAACGGTTGTTTTTTTGAAATTTGTCCGAACCCCTACTTTGGACCACTGTTTTGGTTACCCTGTCCATAATTGATTTTTTATTTTTTTTTTTATTCCTAAACTAAAACATTGACCAATAATAAAACTAAAACAAAAACTTAAACTAAAAACTTTTTTTGTGCATTCAAATAATTTAGATTTTATACACCAATTTTATTAAAGTTACTAGTTTAAGTCATAGTTTGATCAAAATTATTTTTTTACTTCCTGAAAAAAAATCTTATGACTCACTACTGGTTCTTACTTCTTAAAAATTGCCTTGCTTTTGGACTTTCTAAAAAGGTATAAATCTTACCAATGCAGACTCAAAATCAGAAGTACCAACCATTTAAACTCAGTCAGTCGTGGTCTTAGGAAAAATTAAAATAAATTCTTTTATTTTGTTTTTTTTTTTGTATGTGTAAACATCTTAGCGCTAGTTATTAAGAAAAAAACAAACCCTCGGGATGGGTAAACTTGAAAGAGGAAAGACAGAATGTAACTCACTCCATTTTACCGGAACATGGGAAGCCATTAGATTTGTAACTAATGGATGCGAATGGTTCGTGCATTGAATAGAGTAAATTGAGTTAATGTGGTAAATGTCGGTAATGTGGTTGGGTATAGTAATACACCAACGACACCAACGAAGCCAACGGTTTGTTCATTAAATAGTGTTGGGAAAATTATCATTATCATATAATTGTGCAAAATGCCGTTTTTTAAGTCATGGTGCAACTGTTATGATTTTAAGGTTTTTTTTTTTGTGCCGGTTTTGGTGACATTGAGACAGGACGGTGACGACAACCTACCGTTCAAAGTTGGAACTTTAGCTTTTTGGGATTTGGGGGATATTTTTTTTTTTTCAACTTTTTCACAAAAAAAACAACTTTTTACCAACCAAAATTATCTGTTTTACAAAAAAAATAATCTTTTTTGCAAAAAAAAAAAAAATTTTTTTTACTAAAAAAAATAACTTTTTTACAAAGAAAATTAACTCTTTAACAAAAAAAAAATTAACTTTTTTTACAAAAAAAAAAATACTTTTTTACAAAAAAAAAATTAACTTATTTGCAAAAAAGTTAATTCTTTTACTTTTACAAAGTTAACTCTTTTTTACAAAATAAATTAACTTTAAAAAAAATAAATAACTTTTTTACAAAAATATATTAACTTTTTTGCAATAAATTGCAAAATTAACAAAAAAAAAATAATCTTTTTTTACAAAAAAAATAACTTTTTTACTAAAAAAAAATAACTTTTTTACAAAGAAAATTAACTTTTTAACAAAAAAAAATCAACTTTTTTTACAAAAAAAATTAACTTTTTTACAAAATAAAAAAACATGTTTGCAGAAAAAAAAACATCTTCACATTAAAAAGTGATGACAAATTATTCAGCTCCGGAAGCTCCTAAACGAAAAATCGTAAAAATAGAGTGGATGTGTCGAAAGGTATGCCTTGAATAGGCCTTATATTTGTAGGTTTCCACTTTTCTAGATAGTAAATTAAAATTGGAAAACAGCCTCCTGCACCTTAACGAAAAATCAAACAAATACGGGCAATATGTGAGAAGATAGGCCATAAATAGGTCTAGATTGGGTATGATTTTAAGAGTTGCCACATTTTCTAAAAGTACCTTTTTTTGAAAGTGGAGGGAGATGTTAAAAACAAAATTAAGTACATATTTACGCTCAGCCCTGAATCACATGAAATAACATAACATGTTCGACGGGCGCCTTTGGCAACCTATCAGTTTACTATATACTGTATGCTATAGTATAAAATCTATACTACACTGATGTTTACATATCACCTCCTTGAGTCCCGGTACTTACACATTTTTTTTATTGTTTTGTTGTTTATTTTATGATTTTTTTGGTATATTTAAGTTTTTAAGGTGTTTTTTTTTTTTTTTTATTATTTTTTTTTT
Source organism: Melangyna quadrimaculata (assembly GCA_949320155.1). Classification (NCBI taxonomy): domain Eukaryota; kingdom Metazoa; phylum Arthropoda; class Insecta; order Diptera; family Syrphidae; genus Melangyna; species Melangyna quadrimaculata. Next base: position 302,273,310 of record OX439483.1, on the reverse strand, counting down.
TTTACTCTCGACACTAAACCCATATTTTCTTACTTCGTTATAATTTTAGCGACATCTCATATCAATTTCAATAAATAATTTCATCCTGAAACCAACTTAATTTTACTAACAATGGCTGTCTTTAACTTTGCGACGCCACGCTTGGCCAATCCTTGTACTAATGTTTTATTTATTTTTACCGCAAATGGTATGGCTGGTAAGAATTTAAAAACGTTCAAAAGTAATGGCGCTTATTCAAAGTGAGATAATTGTCTCTTTTTTGGTTTTTCTAGAACGTTTTTGATGGAAAAAAAATAATTTTAAATGTCTTAAACGCCACTGGAATATGCTTCAATGCATTACATTTGTTTAGAATGTGGAGGAAACGCCAGAGCAGCAGCCAGAACATACGCTGAGAGGTACCCAAACACTTCCCATCCTGACCATTGCCTTTTCCTACGGGTTCACTTGGCTTATTTGAAGGGCAGAACACTAGGGAGAAGTCTAGAACAAGGAATATCCATCATGATGAGGCAGTTTTGCGTGCTGTCGAGAATGGCCCTTCTACATCTGTTAGAACCATCAAAGGGCAACAGGGGTTTCAAAAACAAACATCCAAAGAGTGCTGAAAAGGAACAACCTTTATCCCTTTCATTTTCAACGTGTTCAAACTCTACTTCCAAAGGACTATACACAAAGAGTTGAATTTTGTCGGACGATGCTCCGAAAAAACCAAGAGGATCCGGATTTTTTCGATGAGATAATGTGGACCGACGCACTATGGACCCAAATGGGTTTTTGCGTCTCAAAAATTTTGCACACATAATCTTGAAACATACTATCAATAAAAAAGGTTAAGTTTTGTAAGGCTTAACTTAACTCTCTAGGATATGATGTGCTCGGAAAGTGTAAAAGCGATTCGAACATGTTTGCCTCATGAAATCAGTTTTAATACGTATGTCTCTGATGAATTCAAGTTAGAATACAAATATACATATTAACATGTTTTTAAAATTTCATCAATTTAATAATTAAATAACATTAAAAAAAATGAACTCCTTGTCAAAATATAATAACAGAAACTTATTAGCTATACTTTTCCGAAGGTTTTGATGGCTATTCTGAATTCTAATCCAGCTTCAAAACTTTAACTCGGGTAACATTCTAACTTATTTGTAAGACCATGCGTCTCTCGAATTTTACAAATTGAATCGATCTACCAATCCGGTTCCCTTAATGAGAAATTTAAGTAAGAAAGAAAAACTTTTGAATTAATTGTCAAAAGACACAACAAATTAAAATCCAAGATTTTTGATGAAAGATTTTTGATTTCATAACAGACTTATCATTCTTGCTCAAAGGAAAGCAAGTAAGAGCATGAAGCCTTTTTTTGTTTTTAAGTTTAGGAACTAAGGAATCAATTGTATTATAAATCTAAACAGCGGAGAGTGGCGGAAGTTTTTAAAACTCCGATTGAAATTAAAAAAAAAAAAGTTGAAAAAAAATTAAATATATAAAAAAAAATTTAAATAAAGTTTTTTTCAAAATTTATTTTCATTAATTCAAATAGTACTAAAAATGAGTTTTTCAAAAATATATGATACTTGCGGTATTACAAAGAAAACAGGTAAAAACAAATAACTTAAATATGAGCTTGACTTTAGAAATTTTTGTTTTCTGTACCAACTTTATAAGTAGTAGCCCGTAGCGTAATGGTTAGTGCGTTCAACTGTCACGCTGGAGTTCTGGGTTCGCTTCCCAGCCTCGTCCACCTAAAAACTAAAAAGTTTTTTTCAGGGCTACTGCCTCTTGCGAGGAATTGACAAATCCTCCAAGAGTATCACTTGTCACGAATAAGTGCTTCTCGTCTAGCCGTTCGGATTCGGCATAAAATTGTAGGTCCCTTCCATTTCTGGCGATAGGCGCACACAGGAATGGTTGCGAATTGTTAGTCACTAGGCCCTGGTTCTTCATGAGCCGTTGTGCCACCCGATTTATTTATTTACCAACTTTATAACAGTCTTAGCGTTCTAGATCAAAGAAAATCAATTAAAAGCATGAAGACTTTTTCTTTTTTTCAAGTTTAGGAACTAAGGAATTAATTGGAGTACAACACTAAACAGCGAAATGTGGCGCACGATTTTAAAACTTCATTTGAAATTTAATAAAAGAAAAAAAATAAATCATGTTTTACAAAAAAAAAAAAAACATCAGATACATAACTGTTTTTAATTTTTTGTTTTAAATTTGAATAATACTTAAAACAAACTTTTCAAAAACATATAATACTTGTGTTAATACATCACCAATCGCTTTAAACGAATCACTTAAACATTAGCTTCAAAATTTATAAGATGGACAGTTGTTAAAAAGTCCATATTTTAGAGAGAGGTAGAAGGACTCATTTTAAAAATCCAATTTTTATGAAAATATATGATTTGAATATCCCTCTATTCATTTTGACAAAGAAATGTGCTACAACCCCAATTTTGAAAAACACATTTTTGAGACGCAACAGGTCATTTTGGCCCATAGTGCACCGCCGCCGTCACCTTTGTCTTCTTGCAAACAAGACACCCAAAGTTGAAAAAAACCACCCCTTTCTCTTTAACCGCACAAAACCCAACAAACCAAAGCGAATTCCCAACATTTTTGTCACACCTTTTTAATTCTCTCTTCTCTCTCTGCATAGCAAAGTAACCGACAAAAAAAAATGTAAACCAACCGAAGCAAATCAAAATAAACTTCATTCTTCTTTAAGCCTAGTACAAACTTTCCCGTGAAGTGAACATTCGCCTGTGGAGAAAGTCAACTTTTGACATTTATCACTGGTACACACTTGTGAATGCGCTCGTGAACGATTGACGTTTGAAACTTCAATGCAGCAAATGCTTACCACAAAATAAAACTTTGCTGTGTAAATTCATTATGAAAGAATCCATTATTGCATTTTTTTTGTTAATTTTTCAAGTTGTTTCACATTCTAAAAGAGCGCTACGCAAAGAACAAACTGAAAATAAATGAGGAATGCGCACAAACTGAAACATTACACATTTTGTTTTTCTTTTATACAAATGGCAAAGCTTCAAAGGTTCACGTACATTTTGCTCGTAAATTTCCCCTCGAACGAAAACTCTTCACTTTGTTCTCCACTCTGCTTCACGAGCACGTTCACGACTGAACGAAAAAGCGAAATCTGTATGGGTTTACGAGATGGTTCACAAGTATGTACTAGGAATTACGGGTTTTATAATTTCCTTCATTTTTATTCATATCCCTTAATAAAAAACATCACTTCTACATATTTCACTCTAACTATTATAAATTAAAGTATTCCTTTCCTATTCTTACTTGAAATTCTTCACAATATTCGGTTCTCTCCGTGAGATAGAGTTGTGGTATTCAATGAGATTTTCGCGTTCATTCTGAAGATGGCAGTCCATTCGACATTCACCATGATAGTACTATCCTTGTACATATTAACTATAGCCTTGTATATATAAACTATAGTACTATCATGCAGCAATTTTTTTAGGGTGACATTTCTTCTGTGGTGGCGCCACTTTAGCTCGTCGGAGACTTCCATTTTTGGGAGATTTCCATTTATCAGAGAATCGAAACTAGGAAGTTGGAGCAAGAGGAGTGTATTTTTTTTTTTGATTCTGTTAAGAATCAGATGGAGTAAGTGAGATTACGAATCGAGTTTTTTTAAACATCAATGATGAGAAAAAGGTGAAGAGAATGGCAAAAAAAATGTTCGTATCCTCTTTGATTGAATGTGCAATTCCAACAGAGTTACCCTTACCCATTAAAAGCAATACAAAAGAGCGTCAAAAGAACGACAAAAGAGGTCGTTTTTATAAAATAGCTTTCTGTTTTCAAGCTTTTGAGAACAGAATTATTTAAGGTGAGATATAATGCTAAGTACGAAAACCCTATGAGAGCTTTTACTTGAAATAGGTATTAGGGCTAGCCACGAGACGAGAAAAGTCTCGGTCTTGAACTCGGTATCGCATGACGAGACCGAGACGGGACGAGACTGGCTTTTAAGCAACCGAGACGAGACCAAGACGAGACTGTGTATTTAGGACAAAATTTACAGAGAGTCTAATAAATTAAATAATCCAAATTCAGTTAAATATTTATTTTCTTCTGCACGTATTTAAACTATAATCGAAAATATTTCGTTCTAATAATCAACAAGTTGGCCGAAAATCGTATTTTTCGCAGACGAGACCGAGACCAGACTTGATTATACGAGACCGACACGAGACGAGACTGAAAATTTTCGATTTTAACGAGACCGAGAAGTGACTTACAAAAGTCTCGCAGAGTCTCGTCTCTTGGCCAGCCCTAATAGGTATATGCAACTAAATGCGACCAGTCACAGACAATTGTTGTTGATCAGAGTATAGTTAAAGTCATAGTTTAATCAAAATTATTTTTTTACTTCAATCTTTGAAAGAGCATCCTGAAAAACAATCTTATGACTCAATACTGGTTCTTACTTCTAAAAAATTGACTTGCATTTGGACTTTCTAAAAAGGTATAAATCTTACCAATGCATACTCTAAATTAGAAGTTAAAACCATTTAAACTCAATCAGTCGTGGTTTAAAAAAAAATTAAAATGAATTCCTTTTTTTATTGTTTTGTTGTTTATTTTATGATTTTTTCTGTATTTTTTGTTTTTGGTTTTTCTATGTATTTTTTTTTTTTTTGTTTTTGTTTGCTCTTTTTAATTTCTTTAACCCAGTTTATTTTTAAAAAATTCTCTTGCACGTAAGTAGTTGGTTTAAGGGCGTTCTAGAACAGTGGCTAAGTGGCTAACAGGTGTGCACAGGTGAGAACAGGTGTGTACAGGTGAGACAGGTGCGACAGGTGAGCACAGGTGAGACAGGTGCGACAGGTGAGACAGGTGTGCCAGGTGAGACAGGTGAGACAGGTGCGACAGGTGCGACAGGTGCGACAGGTGCGACAGGTGCGACAGGTGCGACAGGTGAGACAGGTGAGAAAGGTGCGACAGGTGAGCCAGGTGAACAGGTGTGCCCAGGTGAGGCAGGTGAGACACGTGCGGCAGGTGAGGGTGAAAAAGGTAGGTCGATCGGTAAGTGGGTGGTGGCTAAGTGTGCGGTGACAAGTGAGTGGTGGCTAATCGGGCGGTGGTTCAGTGTGATACGGATCATGCAGGTTTCTGACCTAGTTGGTGGTGTTGTAGGTAGGTGGCCTAGTTTTTTGGATCGCTTAGTGGGTGGTGGCTAAGTGGGTGGTGGCTAAGTGGGCGGTGTTTCAGTGCAAAAGGGATCGTAAAGGCTTGTAGCCTAGTTGGTGGATGGGTCAGTGGGTGGTGGCTGTTGTAGATAGATGGCCTAGTTGTTGGATCGGTAAGTGGGTGGTGGCTAAGTAGGGCGATGGCTCAGTGTAATAGTGATCGTGTTAGTTGTGCTGCAGGTGTTAATAACACATACGTGTTGTTCGATACGTTGGGTTCTGGATCCATGATATTGTGTGCTAGCAAAAATATATATATGTATGTGATGGAAGCCCTTTAACGTCGTGTAACACATAATGTCTGATAGCATTTTAATAGTGATAAATAATTTATTTTTGGACAAAAATTGATAACCGAGCAAGCCTAGCGATAATTTTATACGCATGAGTGTACAGGAATAAACATGCATTGACTATCCGGAAATATGCGACACATATCACTAGCATTCTAACAGTGATAATGCGTTTTTTTTTTTTTTTTTCTTTTGTGTAAATTATGACGGTTATTTAATCAGAATGTGCAATGCATAGGTACCTACATTTAATATCATTTAATTCTAAGAAAAATTTGAAGAAAACTCCCCTTAGCTAAAGAAAGATAAAAGAATCACGTTCGTAAAAGTGAAAAAACAAAAATCAACCCAAGATTTTAAATAAGAAAGACTTTTTTTGTTTATTTTTTTTATTTAATATTTTTTTTATTTTGAGGTTTTATGTTTTATGTTTTAAACAATTCTGGTGACTACTTGGCTAAGTGGATTATATTCAATAATGCGATCATGCAGCATAAGACAGTAAGCTGAAGTGTTTAAAGGAATTTTCAGTGATGATCTCATTTCCAAGCGAATATCGATAGGTCCTGTTTTAAGGGATTCGTTCTGATGTCTGCAATCTATAACAAAAATTGGAGCGTGCGATTGATATTGATCACAAGAAAGAAGAGGCTCAGCATTGTTTTGTTGTAGTAGGTTTTTTGAAAATCAGTATACATTTTGTATAGCCAACTATATCTGTTTCGATCGAAAGAAATGTTTAGGTCTTCCTGAGGGTATACATCTGAATTCAGATAAACTTTTATGTCTGTTATATGACAATGATTAAATGTGGTTATATCCTCCGTTATTTTTTTATTTTTTTCAGTTTGTAGTGCAACAATAATGTATCGAGGTTTTTCAATTTGTGTTGTTGTTTTGATGTTCCAAATATTATGATTGGAGAATGACAACGTAGGATATTCATACAGATCCCAGTTGCGGAAAGCAATTTTAATAGACTTATTCTTATTTATAGATTTGTATAAATCCAACTTGACTGAATCGGATAAAGTTACATGTGGTACTTTCCATTGAACCTTATGAAGTTGAACCTCAACTTTTTCATCAACTGTTGAAATTAATGCATTTTCATCTATTCTGGCACGAGTAAGAATTAGATCATGTCGGGCGTTAGGTATAATTTTTTTGTAATCTTCAGCAAATCCCAAAAGCTTATTCAGTGGGATACAGTAGTTAAAGTTAAATGACTTTAAAGAAATACATGCCTCAGGAGACCACGAAGCATTTAAAAGCATATCGCTCTCGTTTTTAGTTAAGGAAAGGTAGTTTTTTATCGTTGAAGTAATTCCAACATTCCTATTACAGTCAATTTCTCTTCCATTCAATTCATAACGTATTTCATCAAAAAGAAAAGCCATTGAGTTGTTTACCAGTTTCGTACTCAGAATATCTTTTCCTTCCCGTTGTTTAAGTGATCCTTCAATGCATAAAAAACTTTCCCAAGGTAAAACATTAAGATTTTGATGTTGTATACAAATCTGAATGATGTCATTCCGTTCAAAATTGTTTTTATAAGGTGAGTAAGTGTGGTACTCATATTTAGAAATAGATTCATTGTACTCTGGATCTTGAAAAATGTTTAACATGATATTTCCTAGGTTTTTATTTTTTTTAAGATGAACCCCAATGATAGCAAAAAGTTTTTATTTTCTTTTGTGAGGTGATGTGTTGACGATGCTGAGGTCAAAACTTGATTAGGTAATAAATTTTTGATAACAGAGTTTATATAAGAATTTTGTGCGTGAGAAATTTGTTCATATATAATCATATTTCTGGCTTTAAATGTAATCGAACAGTTATTTTTTCTCCTCTAAAATTAATAATTCTATCGTCTTGATCAATGAACTTTAAACTTAACGATGTTATTCGTTTGACGTTCACAGGTAAATAAATAACATTTCTAGGAACCTCAATGATTTTATAGCCTGGGCTCACGTTTATAGAAAATTCATGTAAAATATGCGCCAACTGGTTATTAATATACGTTCCATCTATAATATTACACTCAACACGTATTGCATTAACTTTGTTTATGTCAACGTTAAGATCTGATTCGTGTAATATATTAGGCTCCAACAGTTTCTTACTGAATCCTAAAAGCGAACCAATAGAATTTTGTTTAGAGAAATCTATTGCTTCTGAACTATAAATTTCACATTTCAGAGTATTGCTGTTGGCTATGATTTTAATTTCACTTTTTCTATTTAAATTCTTTTTCTTTTTATTAATTTCACTAATTTTCTTTTGTATAATATTGTTTATGTCTCCAATCTCATATGAGCCAATAGGAAACGAAATAACATTTTCACCTACGTGAAACAAGTTATTTAAATCATCCACATTTGGTATAGAGTTATATGATTGAAAATCTATGAGGCCGCAGACATAGTTGGACCTTAATACAATTGGTGGGAAATATTCCGCTGTAAGAGATGAGTCGTTTCCGCTAAGAGTTAATGTTACCGACATGTTGGTTAAAAGACGAGTGATATATTTTTTTTTATTTCATTCACTTTATTCATTTTTATTTTTGAAAACCTTTTGAGATTGATCTAATAAATACTTTAAACATAAATGACCACATATAAATGTATTAAAATTCTGTTCTTGAATATAATTATAATTTATCCGATTTCCTAGATATTTTATTATTTCAATTGGAGGTCTTAAATTACCAAAACTGTCAAAATACTTTACAAAATTGTTTTTATTTTTTATATATGCCACCCAATGTGTACCTCTACCAGATTCATCATCCAAATTGATAACGCCACACTCCTGGATAAATGACTTTGTTGGTAATGAGTTTCGCATAAAGACTCCTCTAAAGTGTGGTATATGCTTCACTGCAAACCGTGGTATGTCAAAGTTTGTTAAAGGTTGGTTGGGTAGCAGATCTATTAGTTTTTTGTGTTGGTGTTGTTTATAAAAAGGCCAAGCCCATTTTTATAGGGCTGTAAATATAAGCCGTTTCCTCTGATTGCAACGGCTTCCAAAGCCTTGTTGTGTCTAATGTTTTCTTCCAACTGTTTTTTAGCAGCGCTTGCAGCATTAAGGGTTTTTACAACACCAGCTGCTCCTCCCGTAAGAGTTCCTATAGCCGATAAGCCTGCAAGAATAGGAGCTACAAATGGAAGAAAGCCCCCTGTTTTTGGAATTGGAATTATTCTTGGTGTTTTTATGTTACTTTTTTTCTTGTTTTTAATAACACTTTTGGCTGCCTTTAAAGCAATACTAGCAATAGATGTTGTACCACAACAGTTAATATTGCTTCTTATAGCATTTCGTGCTTCTTTTATAGCTTTCTTAAACAAATTTTTGTTACAGATTTTCTTCTCACTAATTTTTTGTTTTGTTTTATTCTTTTTAACACCCATTCCCAATTTTGTCTTAGCTTTCATCATGTTGGTGACTAAAAGGCTGCTTAACTTTTCAGGAACTGATGAGTCCTTTGCTTTAAATCTTTTCCAAGCTTGTTCTGTCAGAATTTTATCTGCTACGTGACGATCCGATAGTGAACTACTTTTTGAATATGCTATATCATGCAGGCGGCACGCCTCATCCAGTTCATTAATGCCTTTATCTCCTCTACTTAAACGTTCTTGCAATTTTGTGCCAGGTCCACAGTAATTGTACGAAGGTAAATGTAGTTCAATTGGCAGTTTATCAATAATATTGTTTAAAAGTCCTCCTCCTTCAGAAGATTTTTTACAACTGATGGTTTTAATGTGATGCTCAATCATATTTATAAGATATTGTAATGTTTACCGCCTCCTTGGTTGAAGTTTCGAACATTTATGATTTCAAAAATATATAAACGAGTTGTTTTATTATAAAATAATTCAGTCATCAATATGAGGTTCATCAAACAGTCACAAGTCATTAAAGTACAAAACTTTGATTCCGATGTTAAAATTAAAAAAAAACATGGATCATTATTCCCAAACAGTATCCGTGGAATAATCGTTGGCCCTTCAAACTGTGGGAAAACAAATGTTATGCTTAGCATTCTTCTTGACACAAATGGGCTGAAGTTTGAAAATATTTACATATATTCCAAATCATTGCATCAACCGAAATATATGTATTTAAAAAAGGTTATTTCATCAGTAGAAGGAATGGAATATAATGAATTTTCAGATAATAGTGATATTATGCCACCAGCAGATGCTAAAAATAACTCAGTGTTTATTTTTGACGATGTTGCATGTCAGAAGCAAAACAACATAAGGGATTATTTTTGTATGGGTCGTCACAATGGTGTTGATAGTTTCTATTTATGCCAATCCTATACACATATTCCCAAGCATTTGATTCGAGATAATGCAAATTTTATTATACTTTTCAAACAAGATGAAATGAATTTAAAACATGTTCACAATGATCATATAAACTCAGATATGACGTTTAACCAATTTAAAGAGCTATGTTTTCATTGTTGGGTTGATAATTATGGTTTTCTAGTTATAGACAAGGAAAGTAGTATTAAAAATGGTCGATATAAAATTGGTTTCCATGAAATAATTTTACTATAAATACACACTTATACTTAAAAAGGAATCCATTCCAATATGAGCTCTGTTTGAGAAAACTTAAAATTTATCTTAATATACTAGGAAAGATAAACAAATCTAAAAAAATGAATGAAACTATCCTGAATGATCTAATAAAAACAAAAAACATTCTAAAACAAAAATATTTTCAATTAAAAACTGGTGAAATATCACGAGACACGGAGTTGGAAAACACTTTTAAACCTATTGTTGAACCATTAAAAAAGTTGGTTGAAAATGTCGAAAGGGAAAAAAAGCCAAAACCTAATGATGAAGAAATTGAAACAAAACCAATTAAACGTCGTAAACTTAATTTTAAATTATTTAATAAAGAAGAAGGATCGGAAGGCAATGAAGTATTAGAATCACCAATCACTGAATTAGATAGTGGAGATAATGAGATGTTGTTTAGTACTCCAATCAATTTCAATACATCCGAGGTATCTTCAACTTTCACTAAAAAATTATTATCTGAATCAAATCGCGATACAGTCTATGGCCCGTATTATGATGCTAATACACAAGCAACGAAAATTGGTAAATCTAAATTTTGGATGGATGATGATGTTATTAAAATTGATGATGAAAAATTTACTCGAACTCCGGGTCTCATTGAGCTGATTCTAAAGAAAAAACCTCGAAAGCACATATATACAAATGATGATTTAAAGCACTATCAGAAAATTTTACAAAAGACTAGTGCCCATATGCGAAATCATGATGATACTTTTAGGATCAACAGTAATAGGGGTGTCAAGTATACGCAAATAATAAAGAATCTTGTTTCAGGATTTAATAACAAAAATAAAAAAACCGGGGAATCTTATTCTGAAATAACTGAAATGAAGTACACAAACAAAAATAATGAATACGTTTACTGGAATGATCCTAATGAGCTCGTTAATAGACTTAAACTTTTAATAGCATCCAAAAACGCTGGTAATAACAACCATCAAAATGAAATCAGCTCTATAATTGAGGAATTAAAGGAATCAAACATCATATATTAATATCACTCAAACCTAAAATGTATTCAAACTAAAAATGATCGTTGACAAGTTCGGAAGAAACTCCAAGACACTTTTAAAAAGTAAAGGTCCGACAGGTCCTCCAGGGTTAGGTTTTAAACTCCTTCCATCTGGTGATTTTAATATGGAAAATAAACGCTTAAGCAATATTGGTAGACCTGAGAAACCACACCAAGCAACCTCTAAAGAATACGTTGATGATCAAATAAACAATATTATCGAAATCAGTGATCCTAAAAACTATATAGATGCTATCGTAAAAAAGTATCTTGATGAGCACATCAAAAGCAAAATTGTGGAGTTAATAGAAGAGAGAAAAATATTTTCGACACAACTATCACTATACAAAAATCACTCCCCAGTTGTAACTGATAAGAATAGTTTTTAGTTGAGTGTACTTATATATATATATTTTAAGAATGTATGCGTAAGAAAAAAATATTTAATTTTTACTTTAATTCCTCTTTCAAAAAATTATATAGTTAGTATGCATTCAATACCCTCATCATCATCATCATCCTGAAACAATGGACGTCGATCTATTAATTAAAAATATTACAGATTTTCTAAAGACATATAAACATGAATTACTAGAGGAACATTACCATGAATTTTTAAATTGTATAAGACTACTTAAACAACTTCAAAACTCTATTTACACTGAATCGATACATGGACTTCATTACTCTAGCTGTTGTTGGTCATTGGATGAGTGTAAAGTGGGGCCAGATACTTGTGTATGCTTTATCATAGAGAAACGTTTATTAAGAATGAAGAAACTAATGCTGTTATACAAAAGATTCAAATAAATTAAAATAAAAATTATAAAAATACTTCTTTTCATTTTCTTAAATTCATTCTTTACTAATATGAGTAAGCGAATGGTTGTTGAAGAATTACACAAGCCTGCACGTAGAAATTTTAAACGTCGCCGTGTTATCATTAAAGGCTTTGATGATTTATGGCAAGCGGACTTGGTTGAAATGATACCATATAGTAATCAGAACAAAGGATTTAACTATTTATTGACGGTCATCGATACTTTTTCTAAATTCGCTTGGGCTATTCCTATCAAAACCAAAACTGGTATCGCTGTAACCAAAGCAATTGAAAAGATATTTATTCAATCTTCTAGGATCCCAAAAAATTTGCAAACAGATGATGGAAAAGAATTTTTTAATAAAAATTTCAGAATCTTAATAGACAAATATAAAATAAACCATTACTCTACATTTAGTTCATTAAAAGCTTCTATTGTTGAAAGATTTAATAGAACTCTTAAAGAAAAAATGTGGAAAGAATTTAGTTTCAATGGCAGCTATAAGTGGATAAATATTTACAGAAAATTACTGCATGATTATAATCATTCTTTCCACAGAACTATAAATTGTCAACCTGCTAGTGTTAATAAAAAAAATTCTAAATTATTACTTACAGTTTTTAAAAATCATAAGAAAAATGTAGATAAACGTCAATTTAATGTTGGTGATAGTGTAAGAATTAGCAAGTATAAGCATGCATTCGAGAAAGGTTATACACCCAACTGGACTACGGAAGTATTTAGAATAAGAACAGTCAAAAGAACAAGACCCATTACATATCTTCTCGAAGACTATAAAGGTGAAGCAGTAAAAGGCGGGTTTTATAAAGAAGAACTTATGAAATCCAACTGTCCAGATATATATCTTGTGGAAAAAGTTATAAAAACAAGAGGAAATGAAGTTTTTGTAAAATGGTTGGGCTTCCCAACAGAACAAAACTCATGGATTGATAAAAACAAACTGTTGTAATATAAAAAAGAAAAAATATTAAAATTTATTGACCACATATTTTGTTTGTGTTTTAATTAATATATGATTGTATTTGTACATGAATGATTAAAATTAATTATTTAAGTTTTAAAAATTTTAGTTCGTATGATGATCCTAATGGTCTTGTGATTTGGAAAGCATAACCACCTTTGGCCATATAAAGCAAGGTGTTCGATGATAGGGAAGAATATCTACCTGGTAAAAACACCTGTAAATATTAATACAAATTAAAATACAATATATCAAATTAATGTTTTTTATCTTACCGTGTATTCCCCCAGATCCGCTACAACTCGATCCCCCCACTTTGTTGTAACCATTCGAATATGGTAAATGTTATAATTTAATCCGATCGTGAGATCGGATAACTTCCGTGTAGGTTTGAAACCGCTATCATTTAACGAATTTGCTTCTCGGACTGCAAAGTCTTCCACAGTGAAAACTGAATAATCCGGTTCTGAGAAATTCATAATGTCGACAATCTTCGTCACTTGTTTAAAATAAACTATTCCTATCCTCAACAAATGCTTACGTTTTATAGTTCTGTTTCATCCCCACCCGACTCATAGTTTAGTACCTATGTATTTTTTTTTTGTATCATCGAATAGTTTTTTCTATTTTTAGAAAACTATTCGATCATTTACCATTTTTTTTCATCTGTATCAGTATTTTTTCCTTATTTGGTAAAAACCAACTAACCCTCCCACTTTCTGTTATCTTTTAATACACGCGGATATGACTTGTCACTTCCACACTCGTTAAATATTTTTTTTTCAATCCTTACATCTTTCTTGTATATAGTTTGGGTTCATATGTATATGTTGCATTCCGTGGATTTCCTTTTTTTTGGTAGAACGCAATAATCTAAGTAATTAATAAAAATATATATAAGTAATTAAATAAAATATGCATATTATGTTATATCCATTTCGTATGATTTTCCTTTTATCGTTTGATGGGCATGCATACATTTGATGCATTTGGTGGTTTTCCTTTTTTTGGCTTTGGGTAAAATGCAACAATCTAAGTAGACACCTAATTCTTATCATTTTCTAACTCTCAAGCAAATAATTCTAACACTGGACATGACAGTAATTTTGAATAGTTCTTGTTATAGAGCCATCGAGTACAGTTCTTTTAAGTGTTTCCAAGTTTAAACTTATTGCATTTATAAATTAAAACCAATAAATACAACAAAAAAAAAAAAGAACAGAAAATGGATATTGTAAACGAAGAAGAATACCATAGAAGATTCCAGGGTATTGAGGAGCCTGATTTTTACTGTCCAAATCCCAACCAGGAAAGATTGGAGTACGGACCAACTCAAAGATACCGAGAAGCATTTTTGGACCCATTCACCATAAGGGAATTGGATAACGAATACGGACCAAACTATTTTGATATTGAAGAACTCTATGATGATGACGACTACATGACAAGTACGCTTCTGCAAAAAGTAATTCTTGCAAAGTTTCGTCCAAAAAGGATAAAAATACCAGATCCTTTATTGGATGCAAAGCGGGTGCCAGCCGGAAAGTATTTTAAAGGAGAGAAAAGTCCTAGGATATAATAAATAAAAAAAAAATTATAATAATAAACAAAGAAAAAATAAATATACATTTGTAAAAAAAAAAAATATCAATCTTTTATTTCTTTTGTTTTAATTTTTACATTTCTTATATTTTACAGTAATTTTAGAAAACTATTCGATCATTTACCCTCTTTTTTCATCTGTATCAGAATTTTTCCCTTGTTTGGTAAAAAACTAACCCTTCCACTTTCTGATATCTTTTAATACACGCGGATATGAGTTGTCACTTCCACACTCGTTAAATATTTCTTTTCAATCCTTACATCTTTCTTATTTATAGTTTGGGTTCATATGTTTATGTTGCATTCCGGGGATTTCCTTTTTTTTGGGTAGAACGCAATAATCTAAGTAATTGATAAATATGCATATGTTATGTCCATTTCGTATGGTTTTCCTTTTATTATTTGATAAGCATGCATGCATATGATGCATTTGTTGGTTTTGATTTCTGTGGCTTTGGGTACAATGCAACAATCAAAGTAGGAACCTAATTCTTATCATTTTCTAACTCTCAAGCAAATAATTCTAATACTGGACATAACAGTAATTTTGAATAGTTCTTGTTATAGAGCCATCGAGTACAGTTCTTTTAAGTGTTTCCAAATTTAAACTTATTGCATTTATAAATTAAAACCAATAAATACAACAAAAAAAAGTGTTACTAATACAATTTTTCTTACTCTCAAGCAATTAAGTGATCAGTGAACATCTCAGTAATTTTGAATTGTTCTTGCTATAAGCCTAGTGCAGTTCCTTTAAGTTTAAACTTAAAATCCATAAAAAAGAAGTGTTTTTTTTTTATTTTTTGTCATTAATATAAACATATGTCATTAAATTTTTGAAGCTTTGCTTAAAAAGGGTGAAACGATAAAACAAAAAACAGTAACTATCAGATCCTAAAAACAAAAGGTTTACCTGCTAAAAAACCGAATTCTACAAAACTAAGTGCTTCAATTGTCAAAACAAAAACAAAAACACAAAAAAAAATGGCAAATTTGGTTTGTGTTGTTTGTGCTGAAAAATTCGCGCATGCAAGTTCTTTAAGCAGGCATATAAAATCTGCTCATAAGGGTACCAGTACCAGTAAAGTTCAATGCCCCCAATGTGTGAAAACATTTTCGCGAAAAGATGCATTGAATCGCCATATTCTAAGTGCTCATAAAACCTTAGAGGTAGCTCATGTGAGCAATGCAACCTTAACTGTAAGTGACCAGTCTATCTCAACCAAACGGAAAGGCGATGATGATATTCCTCATTGTTCATCAAACAAACGCAGATGCGGAACCTGTCCAGGAGAGTTTTCGCCTAAACAGTGGATACACCATGAGAGAACAGAAATCCACAGAAACAAAAACATGATTAAAGTACCAATGAGCCCCTTTATGAAGATCCGGAAGTGTTTTAAAGGTATGGTAGAAACCTTCCTATTGCAAAACAAAAGGGAAGATCTACTGAACATTAAATATTTTTTGGATAGTTGTAAGACTGATGTGTTGCAACTCATTGAAGAAGCATTCCAAAGAAATGGCAGTGTTAAGTTCAGTATTGAGCTTTTTGCTGAATACGTAAAATATTCAACATCGACTGGAGGAGAAGAGCATGCTGATATAAGCACAAAATCGTTTAAATCTCCGATGCAAATTGCTCTACAAAGCCAAGATATTTCGGAAATATTTACGAAGATGGTAGAATGCATTGACAACAAAAGTGAAGAGTTTGAGACCATGGACTCTGGTTGGAGTCTTCTTTTCATCAAACGAATCGAAGTCAACATCAATGAGTACAAGCCATTGAGAGGATCGAGCTACATTAGACTTCCAAAATCTATTGAAATTAAAAAGGCATGTGTAAATATCCAAAACAATGATGAATACTGCTTCAAATGGCAATTATTTCTGCTCTCCATCCGACCCTGCCAATGTCCAAAGAACCAACAGTTATAATATCGAAAATATCGCAGATGATATAATTAATTTACCGAGTGGTGTTCGAATCAATTTCTACAATTTGGCTTTCCCCTTAAAGCTAAGAGATATAACGCTCTTCGAAACGCTTAACCCCACTATAAGTGTTAACGTTTTTGGAATCGAGCCAAAAAGTATTGGGAGTGAAGACTATAAAGTTGTTGGCCCATATTACATCACAAGGGGTGTAAAGGATAATCATATCAACTTACTGCTTATCCAAGATGAATCGAATAACCATTTTATATGGATTAAAAACATTTTAAGGTTGATAAGTATGCAGGTTAATCATGGAAATCACTCCATAAGTATGTGCAATGCATGTTTATTAACGTTTAATGCTGATAGTGCTTTTCGAAAGCATCAAAAGGAGTGCAACGGTATCGTAACTGAGCTGCCAAAAGAGGATTCTAAGATATTAAAATTCGAGCATCATTCAAGATCTATTGAAGTTCCCTTTGCCATATATGCTGACTTTGAATGTATGCTGATGAACATCCAAAATTGTCATCCAGACCCAGGAAATTCCTCAACAACATCTATTAAAGAGCATATACCCATAGCAGTTTCTTACTACTTGAAATGCTCGTTCGACTCATCTTTGGACAAACTGTTTAAATACACGGGTAAGCATACCATAGTAAAAAAAGAAAAATTCAAAACCAGAAACATTATATATTTAATTTTGTATTTATAAATTTGATTTTTTTTTTTTTTGTTTAATTGCAGGTGACGACTGTGCTAGGGTATTCGTAAATTCTATAATTGAGGAATCGAAACGCATACATAGGGATTACCTCACAATAAATACGCCTATGACTACGACGCCAGCGGATGAACACACATTCAATGATGCTATCAATTGTCACATCTGTAGCAGACCTCTGGGGATAGATAAAGTTCGAGACCATTGCCACATCAGCGGGAAATTTAGGGGCGCGGCGCATTCATCATGCAATTTAAATTATAAGGTACCAACATTCTTGCCTATATTTTTTCACAATTTAACTGGCTATGATGCACATTTATTTATAAAAGAGTTGGGTAATACTAATGGGGACATTAGAATTATACCCCTAAACAAAGAGAAATATATATCCATTTCAAAATTTATCCAAATAAATTCAATAAATAATGAACATAACGATCTTCTAGAGTTGAGATTCTTAGACTCGTTTCGATTTCTCCCCTCGAGCATTGACAATATTTCAAAAACCCTTGCAGAGGATGATTTCAAAATTTTGGCTAAGTTTTGTCAAAGCAATAAGAGATCTTTCGAACTTATGACTCGAAAGGGTGTCTTTTGCTATGATTATATAGATTCCAAAGAAAAACTTTTTGAAACGCAATTACCACCTATTTCAGCGTTTAAGAATTCATTGCTCGACCTAGATTGTAGCGAAGATGATTATGAGCATGCTAAAAATGTTTGGAATAATTTCAATTGTTCTACATTAGCTCAATATCTTGAACATTATTTAATAACGGATGTTATAATTCTATCCGATATATTTGAAAAATTCCGTAAGGATTCAAGGCAAACGTATGGTCTAGATCCATGTCATTATTTCACGTTGCCTGGTTTTTCATGGAGCGCTATGCTTAAGCACACAAATGTGAAATTAGAGCTCCTTACGGATATTAATATGTATGTACAATTTTTTTAGCAAGGGTATAAGAGGAGGATTGACCCAGTGCAGTTTACGGCACTGTAAGGCTAATAATAAATATATGGAAGAATATGATGAAAGTAAGCCTGAAGAATACTTAATCTACTTAGATGCTAATAACCTTTACGGTTGGGCTATGTCCGATTACCTTCCACATTCAGGCTTTGAATGGATTGATCCTCCAACAGATTTGTCTTTCATAAAAGAATGGTTGCTAGCAGATAAACATGTTGGATACATTTTAGAAGTTGATTTAGAATATCCGCAATATATTCATGATCACCATAACGATCTTCCATTCTGTCCGACTAGTATTTCCCTTAACAATAAACCAAAAAAATTGATTGCAGACTTGCGGGACAAGTTGAATTACACTGTACATTATAAAACATTAATTCAGTGTATTGATAATGGATTGATTTTGAAAAAAATACATCGTGTAATCAAATTTAAACAATTTCCATGGTTAAAAAAATATATAGATCTCAATAATAAACTGAGAACAGAAGCGACAAACAAGTTTGAAAAAGACCTGCGCAAACTTTGTAATAACGCTGTATTTGGGAAAACCATGGAGAATGTTGATAAAAGAAAAGATGTGCGAATTGTTTTATCACCAGACAATTCTAGTAATGGTAGACAGCTTGGTGCTCGTGCACTTATAGCGAAACCAAATTTTCATAGCATTTTAGAGTTTGGTGACAACATGGCTGCTATTCAAATGAACAGAACATCTACACTTTACAACAAGCCCATATACTTAGGGTTTTCTGTTTTAGAGATCTCTAAGTATAAGATGTATGATTTTCATTATGCGTATATGAAGCCTAAATTTTCGGACAAAAACCTAAGGCTAGCGTATATGGACACCGATTCATTCGTATATCAAATCAATACTCATGATTTTTATAATGACATACAAGACGACATTAAAGATAAATTTGAAACCTCTGATTACCCTCCTAATAATCCCTTTGGTATTGCCCAACAAAATATGAAAAAACTGGGTTACATGAAAGACGAAAATTGTGGAAAAATAATGACAGAATTTATTGGACTAAGAGCCAAAATGTATAGCATAAATGTTCAAAATTCCGGAGTTATTAAAAAAGCAAAAGGTGTTAAAGGCTCTGCTGTAAGGAAATTAACTTTGAGTAATTACAGAGAGTGTTTACTACAAAAGAAAGATTTTTACTGCACAATGATAAATTTCCGTTCCAAGCAACATGTCATATACACCCAAACAATTAATAAAAAAAGTCTAAGTTGTGAAGATGACAAGAGATATGTGTGTGAAAATAATATAAATACATTTGCTTGGGGTCATTATAATATAAATTCTTAATATATTTTAAATTGATCATTTATGCTACACATGAGTAACTATGTAAAAATTACTAGGTATATTGTGATACTAAAATATAAGAAACAAATAATTTATTGTAATAAACAAAAAAAAAAACAAGAAAACAAAATGATTATCTATATTACATGTAAAGAGCAATATACAACTACAAAATAGTCTTAAGAACAAATAAACAATACAATGAGAAAATATTAAATAAAAAAAATAAACAAAAAAAGTCTTTCTTATTTAAAATCTTGGGTTGATTTTTGTTTTTTCACTTTTACGAACGTGATTCTTTTATCTTTCTTTAGCTAAGGGGAGTTTTCTTCAAATTTTTCTTAGAATTAAATGATATTAAATGTAGGTACCTATGCATTGCACATTCTGATTAAATAACCGTCATAATTTACACAAAAAAAAAAAAAAAAAAAAACGCATTATCACTGTTAGAATGCTAGTGATATGTGTCGCATATTTCCGGATAGTCAATGCATGTTTATTCCTGTACACTCATGCGTATAAAATTATCGCTAGGCTTGCTCGGTTATCAATTTTTGTCCAAAAATAAATTATTTATCACTATTAAAATGCTATCAGACATTATGTGTTACACGACGTTAAAGGGCTTCCATCACATACATATATATATTTTTGCTAGCACACAATATCATGGATACAGAACCCAACGTATCGAACAACACGTATGTGTTATTAACACCTGCAGCACAACTAACACGATCACTATTACACTGAGCCATCGCCCTACTTAGCCACCACCCACTTACCGATCCAACAACTAGGCCATCTATCTACAACAGCCACCACCCACTGACCCATCCACCAACTAGGCTACAAGCCTTTACGATCCCTTTTGCACTGAAACACCGCCCACTTAGCCACCACCCACTTAGCCACCACCCACTAAGCGATCCAAAAAACTAGGCCACCTACCTACAACACCACCAACTAGGTCAGAAACCTGCATGATCCGTATCACACTGAACCACCGCCCGATTAGCCACCACTCACTTGTCACCGCACACTTAGCCACCACCCACTTAGCCACCACCCACTTACCGATCGACCTACTTTTTCACCCTCACCTGCCGCACGTGTCTCACCTGGGCACACCTGTTCACCTGGCTCACCTGTCGCACCTTTCTCACCTGTCTCACCTGTCGCACCTGTCTCACCTGTCTCACCTTGCACACCTGTCTCACCTGTCGCACCTGTCTCACCTGTGCTCACCTGTCGCACCTGTCTCACCTGTACACACCTGTTCTCACCTGTGCACACCTGTTAGCCACTTAGCCACTGTTCTAGAACGCCCTTAAACCAACTACTCACGTATGCAAGCTCGACAGCGTTTAAAAAACTGGATTTTTAAATTTGTTGTGCTTGGCGTGTTGCTTATTTCTGCAGCAGAAACCTGAATACGTTGCTGGAGCTTAGCATAGACTTTTTCCTTGAGACAGCCCCAATAAAAAAAAGACCAACCGATTAAGGTCTGGTGACCGAGGTGGCCACACAATTGGTCCGCCACGCCCAGTCCATAGTTCATGGTAAGAATTGTACAAAAAACGTCTCACATTAATACTGTATTGAGCTGGGCAACCGTCGTGTTGATACCACATTGACTGTATTATGGCAAGTGACACGTCTTCCAACAAAAAAATAGCCTATTTTGCAGAAAATCTAAATAAATTTCACTATTTAGTGTATCCGGCAGTTCAATGGGTCCTATTATGTGGCCATTCAAAATCCCAGTCCACAAATTTATTTTGAATTGGTATTGGGAATTTCCTTCTCGCACCAAATGCAGATTTTCCAATTGCCAACTATGGAATTTATGCAAGTTGACAAATCCGTCTTTTTAGCAAGATGACTCGTCGTCGAAGAAACTTGTTGTTCTTTTAATTGAAATATATTGAAAATGCAAAAAAAACACGTTCATCTTTTTTTTATTACAAATCTGCAAACCGAGATATACACGGTTTAAGACTGAAAATTGACAGATAGTCGTTTCGAAAAGTACATAGTAGTTGTATGGGGGTGCATTTTTTATTTGTACATGTTTTTATAGGGGATGAACACAAAAATTATTCTTCAACTTGCAATCTGTATTGAATATAGTGCAGTCGTATTTCAACGACTGAAAAATTAAAATTAATAATGGTAAAACACAAGCTATGTTTTTCACAAGCAAAGAAAAGCTTGTCTTTTACCTAGTAACATGCTTCAGATCAATGGTTTTTCAACAGAATGGAAGTCCAGGACTAAATATTTGGGAGTACATTTGGACAAAACATTAACTTTTTGTATTCATATACATACGACAATAAATAAGATAAACTTAGCTATAAAAATACTATACCCTTTCATAAACAGAAAATGTAAACTTAATACCGAAAATAAGCTCATAATTTTCAAAATCATCTTCCAGAGCATTATGTTATATGGCTCACCTGTTTGGGTTAAATGTGCTAAAAGCCATATACTTAAACTACAAAGAACTCAAAATAAAGTACTTAAGATGATGCTTAATCTGCCGTGGCATTATCCTACTGAAGATATCCACGTATTGGCCAACATCGAAAAAATTTCATTCCGAATACAATATTTATTTGAACGATATAATCTATCTTGTAGCTCATCTGAAAACTACTTAATCTCAAGTCTGGCTGTTTGATAAATGTAAGCAAAAAATACAAAATACAAGGATCTGTTCTTGGTCCATTTTTATATCTTAACTTTTTTTGTTTTCTTGTCAGTTTGGCTGTGCCCAAACTAACAACAAAACAATCAAAATACTAACTTTTTTGTATGGCATCAACAATGTCTATCCCCCTGCTATCCGATAGATAGCTTCTAAAAAAAAATAAACTTGAATTTTTTTAGAAATCTTTAACAATAATATAAAAATGTTGCCTATATGAAATTTGTTTTTTTGGTTTTTTATTAATATCTTTTAAATTAACAGTCGTAGAGGTTTGCAATGTACTAATAAATTATAGCTATATATCCTAGGAACTTGTCTAAAAAAAATTATATTCCTGTTGTACCGTTGAGCTGAGAAATTCACAATATAATATTGTTCACACATATTACTTAATAACATGTGGGTGTGTGCAGGGATTGATTTAATTTTTTCTTATATTTAATCTCAATATTATAGCCATTAATTTGATACCTCACTTTTTAATCTACCTCCTTGTATATATAAACTATAGCCTTGTATATATAAACTATAGTACTATCATGCAGCAATTTTTTTAGGGTGACATTTCTTCTGTGGTGGCGCCACTTTAGCTCGTCGGAGACTTCCATTTTTGGGAGACTTCCATTTATCAGAGAATCGAAACTAGGTAGTTGGGGCAAGAGGAGTGTATTTTTTTTTTGATTCTGTTAAGAATCAGATGGAGTAAGTGAGATTACGAATCGAAAGTTTTTTTAAACATCAATGATGAGATAAAGGTGAAGAGAATGGCAATCAAAATGTTCGTATCCTCTTTGATTGAATGTGCAATTCCAACAGAGTAACCCTTACCCATTAAAAGCAATACAAAAGAGCGTCAAAAGAACGTCAAAAGAGGTCGTTTTTATAAAATAGCTTTCTGTTTTCAAGCTTTTGAGAACAGAATTATTTAAGGTGAGATACAATGCTAAGTACGAAAACCCTATGAGAGCTTTTACTTGAAATAGGTATTAGGGCTAGCCACGAGACGAGAAAAGTCTCGGTCTTGAACTCGGTATCGCATGACGAGACCGAGACGGGACGAGACTGGCTTTTAAGCAACCGAGACGAGACCAAGACGAGACTGTATATTTAGGACAAAATTTACAGAGAGTCTCTTAAATTAAATAATCCAAATTCAGTTAAATATTTATTTTCTTCTGCACGTATTTAAACTATAATCGAAAATATTTCGTTCTAATAATCAACAAGTTGGCCGAAAATCATATTTTTCGCAGACGAGACCGAGACCAGACTTGATTATACGAGACCGACACGAGACGCGACTGAAAATTTTCGATTTTAACGAGACCGAGAAGAGACTTACAAAAGTCTCGCAGAGTCTCGTCTCTTGGACAGCCCTAATAGGTATATGCAAGCCAATGCGACCAGTCACAGACAATTTTTGTTGATCAGTTTAATCAAAATTATTTTTTTACTTCAATCTTTGAAAGAGCATCCTGAAAAGAAATCGTATGACTCAATACTGGTTCTTACTTCTAAAAAATTGACTTGCATTTGGACTTTCTAAAAAGGTATAAATCTTACCAATGCATACTCTAAATCAGAAGTTAAAACCATTTAAACTCAATCAGTCGTGGTTTAAAAAAAAATTAAAATGAATTCCTTTTTTTATTGTTTTGTTGTTTATTTTATGATTTTTTCTGTATTTTTTGTTTTTGGTTTTTCTATGTATTTTTTTGTTTTTGTTTGCTCTTTTTAATTTCTTTAACCCAGTTTATTTTTAAAAATTCTCTTGCACGTATGCAAGCTCGACAGCGTTTAAAAAACTGGATTTTTAAATTTGTTGTGCTTGGCGTGTTGCTTATTTCTGCAGCAGAAACCTGAATACGTTGCTGGAGCTTAGTATAGACTTTTTCCTTGAGACAGCCCCAATAAAAAAAAGACCAACCGATTAAGGGGGGGTCATGGGGTCATGCCCCCCCCCCCCCCCCCCCCCGAGAACTCAAGATTATTTTGTTGATCTAAAATAATTATTTAGTAACCACATAGAAAAAAAAAAGAAAGTTGGTTACTTAGAAAGCTAGTAGGATTTTCGATTGATAATTTAGAATTCAATAGAGAATTTGAACGTTGGTAACTTCAATTCAATAAGAAATTTAATTTTCATGGCAGTGGAATACCTACGTTATTTTGTAGTCAATCGATGATACTTTGAATTTCTTCCTCGTACCTCAAATTTAACATAACAACAAACTTCTCATATGATAATACATTCAAATCTTAAAATATATGCATAAGCTAGTTTCCGTTTTGAGATGACAGCCAATACCTGTTAAACCAAACAGAAATCAAAGTGCGGAGTTGTTACCAAATGTTCACTCAGTAAAGTAAAATCTAATAGGATTTTCAAAAAAAGAACATTTTTTTTTTCTGAAAATTAAATCTTTAAACACATTATAGAACACATACAGAAATTGTTTTGTTTGATTTCTGTATGACAGATTATTTTTAAAAGCAAAAAAAGTGATAACTTTCGATTTATAGTTATTCTAACCACAAAATATTAATGTTAACGATAAAAGACATAAATATATAAAACTTTGATGAAAACCTATTATGAAAGGATTTTTTTTGCACTTATTCAACATTTACGATCGAAAAATACTGTAATTGATTTGGATGTGGATTACTTTTACAAAGTTACCTATGAATCCCATAATGCAAAAGCCAATAGCTATGGTAAAGGAGATTTTTGGGAACTCCTTGCGGTGAACCGTTTGACCAGTCGGATGGAATTTTTGATGAAAAGCAATAATAATAGATAAAAAGATTAGGTATATTTGATGTACATATTTATTTTGTAAGGTGCCTTTCACTTTTTCATCGCTGGTAGTCTTAGAGACATAAATTTTTTTCAAATCAGAGGCATATCAAAATCACTCGTGAACTTTGTTCACACTTTTCTTGAAACGCAACGAAAACGAATCTTTGTATTCAATTATAATACGAATATGTAATGTATTTTAGTTTTTCCACTATTGTAAAAAGAGCAACTTACACAAGTTGTCATTTTTGAAAATCAGAGCTATTGTTTCCATTTTCAGTAGTGAATATTTATATCTATTTACTAAAATTAAGAAACAGAAAACAGTGCACAGTACCTATGATATTTTACTAATTTTTCCTGCAACTTCAATTCGCTGAAATAAATGCTTTGATAGGATTAAAATAAATTCTGAATAAAATTCAAAACAAATGATCAAGCGAATCAAAGAATTTTTTTCCTCAGTATTTTGACAGCTTGCTAAACTGATTTTGTTTGGTCAGGAAACTGGAGATTGCATTATGCTGTTGCTGAGGCCCTCCGAAATAAAAAATGTAACAGTCAGGAATAAAAACGAAGAGCGCGGTCACTGGTCCAGCTAATAAAGGTTCGTTCGACTCAGTTGTTTATTTTAATTTTCTTTGGAACCAAAAATGAGGTAACTTTGCAAATACCAAAAAAGTGTTTTCGTCTTAAATTTGTTAATTTGTTTGTATAGGAAGCTCATTTCATTTTGAATTGGCTTTGGCAGTTCGAAATATATATTTTCAACGAAATTGCCTAACATGGCGTAGTGAAAATTTAGTATTATATTCGTAGTCTGCTATTTCACGCCGACTTTTAATTCTTAACTGTCTTGAAATTAAATGAGTAAAGGTGCGATGTATTTTTCCAGGATATGAACGATTTTAAATTATTTTAACTTATTTTTAACAAAGGTAATGTATTATAGGGTTTCCCATTAAGGGCGGGTCGATTTTAAAATTGAATAAAACATGATATCAATAAGGTTTTATCTTTATTTGAGAGCCCTATTATAGTAATATAACATCGTTCAAATGTCCGCCCCGGCTTCGCTGGGTGGCGCGGATTTGAAAGGTCCAGTTTTCGATGACTTTAGCGCATAAATCAGGCTGAATTTGACTGATGGCATCGATTATGTTGTCTTTGAGGGTCGAGGTGGTTTGCAACTTATTCGCAACGACCTGCGACTTAAGAAATCCCCACAAGAAAAAGTCCAAAGGGTTCAAATCACACGATCTTGGTGGCCAATTCACGTCGCCTCGGGGCGAGATAACCATGCCATGAAACCGCTTGTGCAGAATATCGATTGTGTCTTAAGCTGTGTGGCACGTAGCGCCATCCTGTTGAAACCATATATCTTCAGTGTCCATACCATCCAATTTAGGCCACAAGAAGTTGGTGATCATCGACCTATAGCGATCGCCGTTGATGGTGATGGCCTGGCCAGCATCATTTTCGAAGAAGTACGGACCGATGACACCTCTAGGCATCCAGCTCAAAATCCACACAAAACAGAAACTTTATTTGGATGCATTGGCACCTCGTGAATCTCGCGTGGATAAGTGTCGTCCCGAATCCGGCAATTTTGCTTCACGTACCCAATCATCCAAAGATGGGTCTCATCGCTAAAGAAGATTTTTCGACCAAAATTGGGAAAAACTTCTAACTGCTCTAAAACATCCTTTGCACGTCTTGCTCGACGCTGTAACTCAACATGATGATTTGTCTGTAGTAACTGATTAAAAGACGATATTTTGACCGAAAGTAAAAGAAACAATATGGCCGCCACAAGCTGTCAAAAACCCTTTAGTATAGTTAATTAAGATTTTTTCCCTTTTCTTTTATATAGCTACGCACAGTAAAATATGAAAAAAAAATATAAGGCACTTGACTTTAAACAAATATTAGTTTGTGTTATATTTTTTTGGTATGACCCCCCCCCCGCAAGAACTAAAGCTGTATACGCCCCTGGTATTGAGCTGGGCAACCGTCGTGTTGATACCACATTGACTGTGTTATGGCAAGTGGCACGTCTTCCAACAAAAAAATAGCCTATTTTGCAGAAAATCTAAATAAATTTCACTATTTAGTGTATCCGGCAGTTCAATGGGTCCTATTATGTGGCCATTCAAAATCCCAGTCCACAAATTTATTTTGAATTGGTATTGGGAATTTCCTTCTCGCACCAAATGCAGATTTTCCAATTGCCAACTATGGAAGTTATGCAAGTTGACAAATCCGTCTTTTTAGCAAGATGACTCGTCGTCGAAGAAACTTGTTGTTCTTTTAATTGAAAGATATTGAAAATGAAACACGTACATCTTTTTTTTATTACAAATCTTCAAACCGAGATATACCCGGTTTAAGACTGAAAATTGACAGATAGTCGTTTCGAAAAGTACATAGTAGTTGTATGGGGGTACATTTTTTATTTTTACATGTTTTTATAGGGGATGAACACAAAAATTATTCTTCAACTTGCAATCTGCATTGAATATAGTGCAGTCGTATTTTAACGACTGGAAAATTAAAATTAATAATGGTAAAACACAAGCTATCTTTTTCACAAGGAAAAGAAAAGCTTGTCTTTTACCTAGTAACATGCTTCAGATCAATGGTTTTTCAACAGAATGGAAGTCCAGGACTTAATATTTAGGAGTACATTTGGACAAAACATTAACTTTTTGTATTCATATACATACGACAATAAATAAGATAAACTTAGCTATAAAAATACTAACCCTTTCATAAACAGAAAATCTAAACTTAGTACCGAAAATAAGCTCATAATTTTTAAAGTCATCTTCCAGAGCATTATGTTATATGGCTCACCTGTTTGGGGTAAATGTGCTAAAAGCCATATACTTAAACTACAAGGAACTCAAAATAAAGTACTTAAGATGATGCTTAATCTGCCGTGGCATTATCCTACTGAAGATCTCCACGTATTGGCCAACATCGAAAAAATTTCATTCCGAATACAATATTTATTTGAACGATATAATCTATCTTGTAGCTCATCTGAAAACTACTTAATCTCAAATCTGGCTGTTTGATAAATGTAAGCAAAAAATACAAAATACAAGGATCTGTTCTTGGTCCATTTTTATATCTTAACTTTTTTTGTTTTCTTGTCAGTTTGGCTGTACGGGTGCCCAAACTAACAACAAAACAATCAAAATACTTACTTTTTTTTATGGCATCAACAATGTCTATCCCCCTGCTATCCGATAGATAGCTTCTAAAAAAAAATAAACTTAAATTTTTTTAGAAATCTTTAACAATAATATAAAAATATTGCTTATATGAAATTTGTTTTTTTGGTTTTTTATTAATATCTTTTTAATTAACAGTCGTAGAGGTTTGCAATGTACTAATAAATTATAGCTATATATCCTAGGAACTTGTATTCCTATTGTACCGTTGAGCTGAGAAATTCACAATATAATATTGTTCACACATATTACTTAATAACATGTGGGTGTGTGCAGGGATTGATTTAATTTTTTTCTTATATTTAATCTCAATATTATAGCCATTTTTGATACCTCACTTTTTAATCTACCTCCTATATTAGTGTCACAATTAATTTTTTAAAATTCATAAAAAATCGAATAAAATCCATAGAAATGCTCCGCTTGTCAACAATCGTCTACCAGTGGAGAGCACCGTTATCTCAATTGAATTTCTAATTGGACTTCTTTTTATATACAAAATCATAACTTCATTTCTACTCAGACGATTATTAAAGTTTTGATTTCAGAATTTAGCTATGAGATATGGCTAAATTTGTGTATAAAAATTATTGAGGGTGGTGAACAATTTCATACTAAAAGGGTGTGTAAATGACCCGTCAAATTTATATTACATATATTAAATTCAAAACTTGATGAAATTTTTTTTTATTTCAAAAAGTCAATGATGTAGGTTTATAGGTGTAACCTTCTTCTATAAATATGTCAATAATTTTGTATTTCTTAATCTAATGGGAAAAAAAGTACGGGTAATTTAATTAACAAATCACAAAAAAAGCTACATTTAGACAAGTTTAGAGGTTTCAAAATTGAGCAAACCTTAATAGTTCATAATAAATTATACATGAAATTTAAATAGAAATTTATAACTTAAATTTGTGTGTAAAAAATATTGCAAAATATTAAAAAAAATGTGTACTAAAAATGCGTTTTAATGAAAAATCAACTTATTTTTTCGTAATTTGAATTCAAAAGTTAATCAAAATATTATATATATATATATTTGAAAAAAACAAAGGATGCAGATTTATAGGTGTAGCTTTTCTTAACAAATAAGTGATATTTTTGTATTTGTAAATCTAACGAGAAAAAAGTAGGGGCAATTTAATAAAATAAATCACAAAAAAGCTTCATTTAGCCAAATTAAGAGGTTTAAAACCTGAGTTATACTTAATAGTTCATAACAAATGATACATGAATTTGAGATAAAAATTTATAATATAAATTCCAGTGTTAAAATTTTTGCAAAATCTTAAAAAAATTCATACTAAAAACGTGATTTAGTGAAAAATCAATTCAATTTTTGGTACTTTAAATGCAAAAGTTAATAAAAAATTGATAAATTTTGAAAAACAAAACTGACACCCCAATTGCTCTAATCCTCTTCTAAAATATTGCTAATAAATGTTTAGTGATTATTTCAACAAAAACCACTCTAAAATTATTTTCAACGAATTTTATTTTTATAATTTCACCACGCCCATAAAATATTATCAAATTTAAAAATTATAAATCCTGAAAATCTGATAAAAATGTTGATATATAAAAAATAAGTGCACTTTGCTCACAGCTTGTGCACAAAATAATTTCAAATATTAAAATTTTACAGATAAAATCCAGAAAAAATTTTAAAATTGTCAATTTGTCTGCACAAAATTGGCTATAAATCGGAAAGTACTAATTACAATACAAAATTACAAAAAAAGTACAAAAAAATACAAAATTTAGGTGTCGACGGAAAGGTCATTGTCTCACTATTTAAATACATACAATACATTAGTAGACGTCGATACAATTTAAAAGACTAATACGCTTAAACAGATAAAATAGCATTATTTTGACCAAACAGTGAATATTGTTACTTTTTATTTAACCGATTATCAAAATCTAAATTTTGTAATAATTGATACGAATCAACAATTGTTTTGGTACATAAAACATATTTCTACGATAACCTAAAGCTTTAATATGGATTTTTAAACATAACTGAAAGAAAAATTTTGCAAAATTCCAGTCTATTGGTCGATAAATTTTTTTCTTTTTGCTAAAATATACATACAATACCTGTAAATGGCCATAACATGTGTAATACTTCTTTGATATTCATAAATGAGGTATCAAATGAAAGGTTATAAGACATTAAAAATTATAAAAATGAAAAATAATTCACTTTCATGACAAAATAAATTGTTAAAAGAGAAAGAATTTGCCATAATGCGAAAAATTCATACCTTTTGAGTGTAGTTACTTAGAAAATTGTTAAAAGTTAATGAAAAATTTATAAATTTTGAAAAACTAATAACACACAATTATAGGTGTTACATTCTTCTACAAATATGTTAAAAATTTTATATTTGTAAATCTAAAGGAACAAAAGTAGGGGCAATTTAATAAGATAAATCACAATAAAACTCCATTTAGCCAAATTTAGAGGCTTCAAACTTTGGTAATGCCTGATAGTTCATAACAAATGATACTAACAAATTATATAGACTACTGTAGAAATTTATAATCTAAATTTTTGTGTTAAAATTTTTGCAAAATCTTAAAAAAAATCATATTAAAAATGTGATTTAGTGAAAAATTAATTCTATTTTTGGTACTTTTAAAGCAAAAGTTAATACAATATTGATAAATTTTGAAAAACAAAACGAACACACCAATTGCTCTAATCCTCTTCAAAAATATTGCTAACAAATATTAAGTGATCATTTCAACAAAAGCCACTCCAGAATTATCTTTATTGATTTATTTACCAAACAAAATGGATCATGGATACAAAACAACTGTGCGTTGCTCACAAGCTTCACAAAATAATTTTAAATATTAAAATTTTACATTAGAAATATTTTTTACAGATAAAATCCAGAAAAAAATTCAAAATTTTCAATTTATCTGCATAAAATGGGATATAAATCGGAAAGTACTTATCCGAATTTCAAAATTTAGATGTCTTTGGAAAGGTCGTTGTCTCACTATTTAAATACATTCAAAATATTAATAGAAAACCATACAATTTTAAAGACTGATTCGATTAAACAGATGGCAGGATTATAAACATGTCCAGAAAAAATCCAATGGAGTCCGAAAAATCTATGTCCACATGCAGCGACCGACATGGCGAAAAATATAACTTTTTGAACAAGACATGAGCGTTGTACAAAGCTTAGCTATGAGATTTGACGTTTCAAGTGCGTATGAGTTTCTTGCCTGGTTTTTGTTGAATGTGTAAGTGAATGTAAGAATGTTGGAAAATATAATAAGTAGTGATGAAAGGCTAATGAATGGCATGAAATAATTCTCAAGTAAGTAAAAATGCGCTGGTTGTTGATTGAATTGTGGTGGAAGGTAAAACGTTAACCAATCATGTTTGATTTACATAGTCGGTGAAAATATGGTTATGTTGAAATCAACACGGCGAATACTTTTACAATCTCGTAATCAGTGAGAAACATTTGCTCCGTAGAGTAAATCATTCACAATGATAACAAAAATGGTAACAGCAATGGTAACAGCAATGCTATAAGCTCCTCTCTTCTATGCGTTGCAGGTCGTGTATCGAAATGTCAAAATCTAAGGGCACCAATCGATTAAGGAGGGTTTTATTACCTAATGTCTCGCCCAGCACTTTAGCACCAACAGAAAATAAGAAATTTCACTTTTCAATTTGAAAGGCGTCGAAATGTCAAGATCTGAGAGCGCCAATCGATTTAGGAGGTGGATTGTGCACTCTAAGTCCAGTGGAAATCAAAAAAATCGCACTTGACAGTTGACAGTGATGATGGTGAAATGTCAAAAATCCGAAAAATCACACCTTTTGCTTTGACAGTTGATAGTTGGGGGCGAGATAGCAAACCATACAAATTTTTCAAATATTTTCTTACAAGTAGGTGTCTTTAGCATAGATATTTAGAAGTACGTGAATAAGGTTTTATATTTATAATAATTAACACTTGCACAACATTTCTATCCTTTGAAAATTGAGAACATGAATGATGTTGAAAATTTATTGATGTCGGGAATAAGTTTTCCTAGGGAATCGGGCGGTCAATTCATCGATTTTATTTCAGAGATATTCACGACAGCAGAAATATTTTCAAGGAAAACTATTTTCCACGGGAAATTTTTTTTTTCAAGATTTGTTAACAAAATATCCTTTAACAAAAGGGACCCGGGCAACGCCGGGTGTTTCCGCTAGTAATATATACACCTATGATTTTCCGCGATTAACAGACTGTAAATCAGCGATTTTTGCACATGATACATGTTTGTATTCATCAGATTCGGTTAGCTTAAACACCGAAACCAACTTGCAATCTGCATTGAATATATTGCAGTCGTATTTCAACGACTGGAAAATAAAAATTAATAATGGTAAAACACAAGCTATCTTTTTCACAAGGAAAAGAAAAGCTTGTCTTTTACCTAGTAACATGTTCAAATCAATGGTTTTTCAACAGAATGGAAGTCCAGGACTAAATATTTAGGAGTACATTTGGACAAAACATTAGCTTTTGGTATTCATATACAGACGACAATAAATAAGATAAACTTAGCTATAAAAATGCTATACCCTTTCATCAACAGAAAATCTTAACTTAGTACCGAAAATAAGCTCATAATTTTTAAAGTCATCTTCCAGAGCATTATGTTATATGGCTCACCTGTTTGGGTAAATGTGCTAAAAGCCATATGCTGATGATGCTTAATCTGCGGTGGCATTATCCTACTGAAGATCTCCACGTATTGGCCAACTTCGAAAAAATTTCATTCATATCTTGTAGCTCATCTGAAAACTACTTAATCTCAAATTTGGCTGTTTGATAAATGTAAGCAAAAAATACAAAATACAAAAAAAAGAAACACACAAAAAATGGTTAAATGCTTTATATTATTGTTTATTTATTTATTTATTCAAACATATATTTATTTATTTATTTATTTTTTAATTTATTTATTAATTTATTTATTTATACATTAATTTATTTATTTATTTATTCATTGATATATTTATTTTTGTATTTCTTTATTATTATTTATTTATTTATTTATTACTTGTTTATTTATTTGTCTACAATTCACATATATATTTGTAATTTGTCACTGCATATATATTTGTTTGTATATGTTTATATATTTATTTATTAATTGTTGCTGTTATATAAATGAATAAGCACTCATTTATTTTTTTGTTTCATTTAATTAATTTATTAAATTGTTAATTATTTATTTATTTCCATATGTATGTTTTCATTTGATGTTATAAAACCATGCATTGCATTTTAAATATAAAATTAAAAACCACGTATTTGAGATAAGTACTTTTTGGTGCTTTGCAGCCTCCCATTCTCTCCATTTTTGGATAACATTATTTTACAATTTAAGAAGGTTTTTTCTTGTAGATTTTCCTTCGATTTGTCATTGCTATATTTATGTGATAATTGAAATAAATATAATATTTTTTTCAGTAGTAAGGTAGAGTTATACCATGTCTCTGTAAATTGTGCAATATAGTTTTAATTAAGAAAAAATGTAATTAATCTCAGCTACAATAAAAATAAATTTCAATTTCAATTTCAATCAATCATTGATTAGATAAGTGGTAAAAAATAAGAGTAAAAGTAAAAATTTTTATTGATAGGGTAATATATTTTATAGTGCAATAAGTTTGGATTTTTTGATAATCTGTATTATTGTAGCAGATAAAAGGGAAAATGTCCTTTTATGTCTTTTTTCTAATTCCATTAATTAGAATGCTAGAGTTTTCTTACTATTTTAATATTTTTATCTATCTCCTACTGGTATGGAGATATAAATTATTTTAAAAATTTTGTCTCAAAATAGGCTAATTTCAAAAAATTGAATTTAATCAGGAGAGTCCGCTACAAATTTGAATTATATATGGTTGCAAAATACATAAAACCAAATTAAAGTTGTCTTATCCAAAATTTTGATTTTGCAGAGATTTGGAGTGTAGGAATTTTTGGAAATAGTCGGAAAACCTACTCAAATAAACTGATTTATATCTTTTAAATGTTCACCTTTTTTACTTTAAATTTTCACCATTATTATTCAATTTTCAAGTTAACTACCCGAACCCATCGATCATTTTGATATAGAACACATAGATGCGTCTTACGCATATAAGCTTATTATCCCTATACATATCGAGATTTTTAGATAGCCAAAGAAGTTTAACTCTGGCAGGAGTACTGAGTTACACACACTCTTTTTTTTACTTACTTACTTACTTATTTATTTCCTCGGACCTATTACGCCCGTGTTGTTTCCCTTACGGGACATAGGGCCTACTCCTACGCGCCATCGTGTAAGATTTCTGGCAATATATTTCAGCTCTCTCCAACTTTTCCCCAGTCGTGCCGATTCCTGTTCGACCGTTCTTCGCCATGTACTTCTAGGCCGGCGCACTTGTCTTCCCTCCTGTGTGAGCGGGTTCCACTGCATTGCTTGAGATGCAATGCACCGATCGCCTTTTCGAAGCGTATGGCCAATCCACTGCCACTTTCTTCTTCGTATAATGGAGTCTATGGGCTCTTGGCCCGTTCTCGCATGAATCTCGGTATTGGAGATTTTTTTTTAATTTGTTTAATAAAAAAAAATCATAACCATATAAAAATCAGAAATCATATAAAAAATCACAAATCACAAAAAAATCTACATTTAGACAACTTTAGAGGCTTCAAAATTGAGTAATACTTAATAGTTCATAACAAATGATACATGCTTTTCATGCTTTTTCAACGAATTTTATTTTTATAGGTATTGTCACCACGCCCATAAAATTTGTTCAAATTAAAAAATTATAAATTTTGAAAATGTAATAAAAATTTTGATATAGGT
The DNA here is from genome assembly GCA_949320155.1 of Melangyna quadrimaculata. Taxonomy (NCBI): domain Eukaryota; kingdom Metazoa; phylum Arthropoda; class Insecta; order Diptera; family Syrphidae; genus Melangyna; species Melangyna quadrimaculata. The sequence continues at coordinate 302,238,100 of OX439483.1, read as the reverse complement.
TACATAATAAAACATAACTGTGTGTTGCTCACAAATTAATTTCAAACATTAAAATTTTACAATAGAAATAATTTTTACTGATAATATCCAGCGAAATCACGAAAATAGGAACAATTATTTATAATTATTATTATTGTGTTAGGTGTGCAAAAATTCAAATTTAAGTTTTTCAAATTTATTTTCCACTTAAATTTCAAAAAAAGGAAACAAATTCCTAACGAAAAATGTTATTGGTAGGTATATAGGTAGGTACCTGCTTGCATTAAAACATTAATTTTGTAAACTACATGGATTCAAAAAACCTACCTGTTGGCACGTTTTGCATTTGGTTGATTTGAAAAAATAAAATCAAAATTTAGGTAAATTCAGGTTTAATTAATAAAACAACTTTTTTAAAAATGGACACACCTAAGTATGTATATATTAACCTACCTACCTACCTAGGTATAATATAAAAATGAATTTTTTATAGTCGACTCCGCATAACTGGAACACCATAATTGCAGACCATTTGTTTCACTTAAGCGGAGTTTTCAGCGTTTCGAATAAGCGGAGTTTTTTCAAAACAAATATTAAATTTACATTTAGCCTAAAAATCAAAAACAAAAAATTAGGTATTAATTTTTGCGTCAAAATATGTAGTTATATTTTCATATGAAACAATTCAAACAACAATAATTAATTTCTTGTTTCAGATAACCGATGTTTTCAGTTAAGCGGAGTTGACTTTACCTACACACAAAAATAAAAAACATTTTAATTGACGACTGAAAGTTCGTTTCGCTTTTTTTTAACAATATTTATATACCTACCTAAAAACCTATATGTACATGTACATACATACCTAAGCTACCTTCCTACACCTGTCGTATAATTCAATTTTTAGTGCACTGGTGTATTGGAATTAACATTAATTTTCGCTCTCTGGTTGATTTGAAAAAAAATGTCTAGGTACCAGTGGCGTGCCGTCCATATAACACGATTCCTACCGTCTTCCCTTTTAAAAATTGCACGAACAATACTATCAAATAAACATAAACAAAATACTACCTTTTCATTGGAGCTGAAATGAGGTAATTTCGAAATTTGGCAAAAAAGTGTTTTCATTATCAAATTTGCTAATTTCATTTTGAATTTGGAATGGCAGTTAGCCGTTTATTTTTGTTGTTTTCTCTTTCTGTTTTATGTTGTTGAGTATAGTGTATTGATATTTTCATACAAAAGCTTTTAAGAGCTTTTGGAACTGATTCCCGCTGGATACATTCACCTAGTTTCCAACCTAATTTCGTGCAAATGAGGTTAAAATTACCTCATTTCGAAATGTGATTTTGTATGGGAAATTAGGTAATTTCGGATCTCATTTGGAAATTTGCAACGAAATTACCTCATTGGGCCCAATGAAAACGGCATATAAACTATGCAACCCTACCTACCAATTGAATTAGAAAATCCGCACAAACACACAAACATAAGCTATCGAATAAACACCGTCAATTTATTCTTCTCTTCACTCTTTGCTTAACTGCTGAACATACGCTCTCTTTGAAAGAATTAATTTAGAAATAAAACACGTCGTTCACCGTCTTATAAAATTTGTTTTGTTTCCCTTTCTTCCCTGAGCATTTTTGTTTCTAGATCCTCTTTGTCCAACACGCAACAAAATAGGAAAAAATAAGACGCTGGTCCTCCTGTTATACTGGTACTGGAACTTGCTTGATATGTAATGGAATATTTTTCATTCCTTTGCTTGACTCCGTTTCTCTTAATATTCGTTCTGTTAGGTAAAAAATAACACGCTCTTCTTCGACTTATTTGCTATGAAGGTGCATATCAAAAGTCTCGCAAAATCACAGCGACAGCAGTGGTCTTTGGTATAAAGGCATTTAAAGAAAGGCAAAGGGAAATAGGTATGGTTTATCAATCTGAAATATTTAGTATGGTTAAATGTTAGAATATGACACATGATTTAAGGGTACTTTTTAACGCTGGGTCTAAAAAAAAATATTCATTTTTATTGGACTGTTTTAGAACAACAAGTTAAATATTAAGAAAAAATAGTAGATTTGGAATAAAAGTTTCATTGGGGTGTTGTTAAACAAGAATCAAAAGAGTTCCTAAAAATATCTGTAATGAAATGGTATTAATTTATTTAGTTGTGAAGTTGAAATTTTTGTTCTTTATTTTTTGTTTGATAGCTATGTAAATACTTTAGAGCTAGGGTTTTAGTCTTGGTTTTTGATTGGTTTTTAAATTTTTTTTAAAGCATAACTTGTTGCTTAACAGATTTTCTCTTGGAGGAATAAAATGAATTAATTAATGTTGTTTTAATGAAAGGCCACTCTATGCGTCCTATGAAAATAGACTGCAAAGGAGTTGTTTTTTAACTAATTTTAATGTATCTGTTTGTTTTTTTTTTTTTTTTGTTCAAGATACAAAGACAAAGAGGTAAGTTTAGTTTACATTCGTAGATCAATCATTTTCTAACTAAAACTTATACCTATAAAACCTACCTACTAGGATATCACCCACTGGCTGAAATTCAACCACCACATTGAAAGACTCTAGTATCAAACAATTAAATCATACCTTAGTAGGAACTAACCTACTTACATGCCTACTCGTATGATAAATTGTGAATTAAAAGTCAAAGCAAATAAACCTTCATACCCTGAAAATCAAATGAACAAATTTTAAGCCAAAGACAGGAAATTTCTTTTTATTTTCTACCTACCTACCACCAAGCACTTACCTACCTACATTGCATAGAAATTCTCCATTTTTCATTAACTTATTTTCATACCTACTTACATATAGGTTAGGTATGCATTATGTATGGACCTATATTCGTCGGCATAATAAATTGTAAATTTCTTGCAAAAAATTTCAAGCCAAACTCAAATCATGGAAACAACTTTAATATTAATAAAACCTACAATTCATAATTTATATACGAATATATCTACCCCTATAGGTACCTATATTTTACTTTTCCGCAAAAAAATATGCTCAAAATCTAACACTTTCAACAAATTTCACGGCAAATAAGAAATCTTTGCAAGACAATTTAATAAAATGAGTCTGGGGTCGACCAACACTTGTACGTTCCCATTGGTGCACTTGAAAACCATATACATATATACCTAAGTGGTGGCTGGTAGAGTATATATTACATAATTATATATTCTATAGTGTAATAACTTTGGGTTTTTGGATAATCAGTACATTGAGACTAGTATATACCGATGGCGGCGCTAGTGTCCATGGCTGCTACCACGGACATTGACCATAGATAAATCATTATAAATATGACAATCCTCGGTTTATCCGTGCCAGCGGCCATTTTGTGTTGTTCATGAAATGTTCAACAGGGTCGCATGCTAATTTGCTGGTGCTAATAGGTAGGTATAGTGTATAGATGTAAAGATACAGGGCAATATGTGACATTACCTATATTTTGTACTTTAGCTATTTATAATAGTAATTTTTATATTTTTTTTGTAAATAGCTTACACAATTCTAATGCCCAGTTGCACCAAGCTCTTTTAAATTTGTATTGCTTCGTTAGATTTTAAAATGACATTTATCGGTTGCACTTACCACTTTTAATTCTAAAAGCCCAATAAGCGAACCAATAAACTAAAGTTCCATTTTCCTCCAATTAAATTTTAAAACTAATTTCATTGGACAGAACCCAGAAATAAATTAAAAAAAAAAAACACTGGAAGGGTGAAAAACCTTTGGAATTTAAATCCATTTTTTTTTATATTTTGAGTGAAGTGAAAACCAACCCCATACAATACCTACTAAATGAAAACGAATATTATAATATGTTAATGAACTGAACTGAAACCCAAACATACATATTTTCCACAATTTTCTTTTCTATTTTCGAGGTGCATGTACCAGGTACCTACATATTTATGTTTGTATGGATTGGTCGCAGCGCATTCCAATGTTTATTTATTTTCATTGACATTTCTCGTATTGCTATCTCAGTTGCAATAGTTGAAACTTTTAAAAACCTCAAAATTACAGAACATTTAGGTGGTATAGGTATACAGGGTGTCCCTTAATTCGTCAAGAGTATTTAAGGGTATGATTCTGGGGTGTTGTAATGAAGCATTACAACGCTTCTCCCTCAAACTACGGACCTGCCTAAAAATCATGGAAATCATAAAACCTACCACAGCATAAGAATCCACCATAAGGAGAAAGTTCCCCACACTGCCTAGAAATCATGCAAAAATAAAGCTTCTAGGAGTGGTGAATATAAAAAGAGGAGAAATGAATAAAAGCTCTGAGGTATGGTGAATATAAAAGGCATGGTGAAAGTGATCTAGATGAAAGAAACCGAAAAGCTCCACTGAAGACACCAACTGTACGACGACCAAGAACCTTGATGGTGAGTTTCTAATAGAGAAAAAAACCAGTGAAGTTCCCTATACATTAGCGAAACACACCCCTTGCCGGTCACCCCCGTTTATACCATGCAACACAAACTATGCAGTGGTGTCGTGGGATGCAACAAAGATTTACCTAGAAAACTATAATTTGTTGACCTAAAGCTCACACTTAGTTTCTCCGTGAAGTATGATAAGATAGGGCCATGCAAGCGACAAAAGACATGATCCGAAATTTACAAGTCAAGACGTTCCAGATCAGTGAGTCAACAGGATCAAAATCAGTATGTCAACAACGAAAAACTCAGTAAGTCAAGTTAAAATAATCAAGATTAGCCGAGAAGATACCAGACAAAGGACCACCGGGCCCGCTATAGAATACATTTGAAGACTTCCCCCCACCAGTGGTAAGGGGTCTCAAATATTCGGCGGACTGCAAAAGAGAGTGTTGAGTTTGAGTGAACCAGAAGTGTTTGTAGCTAGCTTCCAAGATTTATACAGAAAAGTGTATTAAAATACTGAGATAAATTCACTTAAGTGCACCAGTCTAAAATCAAACCCAAATTCTTAAAGGGGTGAGTCAAAAACATTTGTAATTCTTAACAAAATCAGTAGTTTTGTAACATTTAAAAATTAGAAATAAATCGGACACCTCCACCGAACAAAGGCTCAGATTTTCTCACCAACACCACTCCGCAAACCAATCGGGGTTTAGCTGAAATATCACCCGTATTCCCACCGGAAAAACAAAAGGGAGGATCAGGAGAAATGGCGATCAGCAAGTTGTCTGTAAATGGCCTAAAAACCATGATTTGTGATTCCATATCAACAGCTCTTGACACCTGGCAACTAAATCAGACCTTGAAGGAATCGGGGCACAATTACATTCACTGCAGCAAGAGAATACAAACCTTTAAAATCAGCTACAGGCAATGGAGTCTCGTTGCATTTCTCTTGAGAGGCAAGTAGAGTGGCTATCCAGCAAACCTAATGAAAAAATATCGTAGTTCACGTACCTGCTGCAAATGGAGAAGTCGCTGCTAGTATAGTGTTTTAAGGGACTTTCGTCCAGAAGGCACCAAGTGGTGCAACCTTGATATGCGGTTGATATGAATAGAATATGCTTGTGTGGACTTCATGGCGGTGACTTTACAAGGAAAAAAAAAATCTTGTTCGGTGTAGGTATGAATGGTTCTTAAGATGTTGTAGCAAAGTGTCTTTTTTTTTGGTGATTTGAGATAAAAATAATTACAATGGTCAATGAAAATAAGGTCTCACTAACGATCTCATAAATTTGTAGTATAATTATATAGGATATAGAGTTTGTGAGAATAAAAGATAAACTTTATTAGCAATTGAAAGTGAAAATCGGAGGACTGCAGAAAGCCCATTAAGATTTTTTGAAACTTGGTATGCCCTTATCGGTGGTCGCTTGGAACCGGAAATTGACATAAACCCCTCGGCGTTAAGAGAATTTTTTCTCTGTTCTTTTGAAGAAAATGATTAAAATATAAAATACAAAATTAAAACCAAATACATAAATGCATTTTATTTTATTAAAAAAATTTACTAGATCTTTATTACTGTTTCAGATAGAAATAAGTGCATTAATCATTGATCATAAGCTGTCAATGAGAGTCATTGACGATAACAAAAATTTGTTATGTGATTACAGCGGATAAATCTTAAATAAAGTTTGTGAGATTAAAAGAAAAATATTCTCACTATTCTTATAGCATACATATGAAGATTATTTCTTTAAGGGAGCAGTTATCCAAGAATTGTGAGCAGATGGAAAACCAAGCCATTTAGCGAATAGTTTATCTTTTTTTTTTAAATACTTTCTCTATGAGATATGTATCTGGATATTCTGTTTTTTGTAATTCAAGTTCATAGAATCCGCCCTTAAGAGGATGCCCTTGATAGTCCAACAAAAACGTCACAGGATTGGTATGTTAAACTTTTCTAATTTTAAAGATTTCCGTTGTCCAATTGGGAGTGTATCCTTTCTCAAAAACATGTTTATATTTACTTATTCTTACAAAGTCTCCAGTATTAAATTTAGGTTTAATATGCATTTTGATATGATTATATGCTGTAGAGAGTATATTTTTTTCATTTGTTGAATTTACTTCCGATTGCGTCATTTTTATAGTGCGATGCGTTGTATTATTATATGTTTTCGTCAGTAATTTGATTATATCAATCCAACAAAATGATCCATTGACGCTAAATTCTTTCCACATCATGTTTTCTTAAAGTTCTGTTAAATCGTTCTACAATCGATGCTTTGAGTGCGTTAAATTTAGAGTAATGTTTGATTCTATATTTATTCAGCAGGTTTTGAAAATGTTTATTATAAAATTCTTTTCCATCATCTGTTTGTAGATTCTTTGGGGTGCGCACTCTATTTAATATATTTTGCATAGCTGCAGTGACATCGATACCAGTTTTACTTTTAATAGGTATAGCCCTAGCAAACTTAGAAAATGCGTCTGTTACCGTAAGAAGATATCGAAAATTATCATTTTCCTGTGAATAGGTACCCATTTCAACCAAATCAGCTTGCCACAATTCATCGAGTCCTTTAATAATGACACGTATTTTTTTGAAATTCCTTCTTTCAGGATTATGTAGCTCATCGACAATATTTCTTTTATTCATCTTACAGTTGAATGAAATAAAAAATACAATGTAATTTCTTTTTATAGTTTTATTTATTCCAATCTTTTCAGTGGCGATTCCTCTCAGTTAGCAGGTTTATCGCCGCTAAACCAAGAATTTAAATGATGTACTTTTTATTTTCAAAACGTTACAAATGGCAATGTTGAAATAATGATAATGATTAATTGCAATAATCAATACCATTATTACAAAAAACTACCCACCTACCTACCTATTTTCTAATCATATTTTCCTTCACACAACACAAAACTCCCATCTTCCTATCTGCCAGCGTTACAATCTACGATACCAAAAACAAATTCCCTACAAAGAGCATTGATATAATATTAAAACAAATAGATACCTACCAACCTACCCTACCTACCTGTTCTAACTTCTTAAAATTATATTTTCATGCAGACACACAACACAAAACTATCATACAACAACTATCTCCCTTAAACCATGTATAGCTTGCAACATCTGCGCTGCAAAATTACATACAATTTTTAATAATATCTATACAAATTACTAATACAAACACAAATAAAATACAATCTAGAATGCAAGAGCGTTTTACTACACATGTTCTAAGCAAAGCCCACCCAGCGGGAAATATCGTCCCCAATGAATTTTATAGCTAAATTCTATAATCAGTTCACTAGCCAAATAATAAAAGGAAACGTCATGCAATGATTTAGTCAGTGAAGAGTCATGCGAGGTTTCCTCAGTTCATAGATTTGAACCCACTTTTCGCTTTGTGTGTAGAAAGCAACAAGACAACAGCAATCAACTCACTAGCGAGATAATAAAAGAAAACGACATGTAATGATTTATTAAGTGAAGAGTCATGCAATGTTTCCTCAGTTCATAGATTTGAACCCACTTTCTGCTTTGTGTGAAAACAACCCTTTCTTTCGTTGAATTAAAAATTGCTTTTGATATGGAAAATTATAAGATGAAAAAACTGTTGAAAAGTCATATAGAAGTTCATCAGTTCATCGTCTATGTCCACTCATATGCTTTGTAAAGTGTGCACCGCCATTGTGTGTTTTGATAGATGTTGATTTTTTTGTGTTCTCTGTGTTGACATTGTCTACTGACAGTAAATATTATAAAAGGACTTATGAATTTCCATTAAAAAGAGGCAATCTCAGATTTTATCAAAGTATTTCAGTTTTTTGGTTAATCACCACTTCGCATATGAAGTGGTGATTAACCAACAACCACTGACCTAGTGATTTAACTTTAATTTAAAGTTTTAATTCTATATTTTTATTAACCAATCACAAATAATTCACAACACAACAGACTTAATGAATTTACTATTTATTTAATTTTCTTCACATTTTTCATATTGAATTAACTAATTGCTGAATAAACAACTACCTACTTCTATATCTTGTGATTTGATAATTGAATTTTAATTACCATTATGCAGTTAATTCATAGATTATGCAACCACCATGTTTTTCATCATCTGGGTCGGTGAATAAACAACTTCCAACGAAGTAGTGATTTCGTTGGCGAATTTGCATCGGATTTTCAGCATGTGCTGCCCGCCTAGGATATGCCCATGTTAATTTCATCAAAGGAATCAGCTGAAAAGTGGACGGTGCAGCTGCCATTCCTTAAAGAAAAAGCTGATTGTTCCTCAATGAATTTTTGAATTTTTCCCGCTGGGACCATACTTTTCAAACCCATAAATAAATATACACTATGTCCATACATATACCTATATATATTTATCAATCCCTATCCCTGTCCCTCTAAGTGAGTTCAATCATAATATAACATGAATTTTTTACTAAAAATGCTCTTGATTATCATTCATAATAAAAATTAATGTCACCAGACTAAAAAAAATGGTTATATTTCTGCGAAACATTTATATTTTTTACTAGTTTCTTTTTGGTTTCAGGAGGAGTTTTGTATGACTTTGGGGCAGTACAAGATCTCAATTTTTTTCAAAAACTTTTAATTACCTGACACCATGATATACAGGGTGTCCCATTAACAATGGTCCAAACCAAAACTGGTGAAAGGCCAGGCCATGGCCTTTCAGAATTTGGTAACTTTTCTATACCGAATCATAGCAGTTCTCGAGTAACGGCTATTTTTTGAAATTTGAAAAAAATCCAACTTTGAACCAGTTTTTTGCTCACCCTGTCCATAATTGATTTTTGTTTTTTACAAATTTTGCATTAAAAAATTCACTTATAGTTTCACTAACTTTACTGAGTAAAATATTTTTAATTGGCATCACCATTTGCCTACAAATCATTAGTTAGTATTGAACTTTGCCAAAATTAATTTTTGACCACAATCTTCTGATGAGCCCCCTGAATAAAATTCGTATGGCTCAATACAGGTTTTGTATTTCAAAAATTGCCTATTTTTCTGTAGTTTCAAAAAAGGTATTAAACTTGCCAAAGCTATGTTTAAATAGACAGTTATAACCGTTTGAACCCAATCAAACAGGTTCAAAACCAAACAAAAATAAAACATTTTTGTTCAAATATTTCGATAAAATTAGAATTTCACTTCAAATATAACTCCGAAAGAGCTGAATTTTGTTGGAGATCTTCGTTTTGATGTCTTACGCATTTCTTAAATTAATACCTTAAATTTTGACAAGGACTTTTAATTTTCTGTGGTGAAAGAGTATAAATCCAGTATATTTGAAAATTTTTCGAAAACCATTAGGTTTTTTAAGAAGTTTCTTTGGAAAACATGTAGCTTATAAAATTCTACAGAAAAAAGATTAACTCCTTTTTTTCGTTGGATTTTGAGAAAACGGGGACAAAATGTGTTTTTTATACTTCGATGTGGTATTTTCCACACCGTTGCATTTGCGCACATTTGTCTCAAAATTTATTGGTCTAACGGAAAAATGTATCCTAATGGTTTTTTTTTAGAATGCTATAAGCTACAAGTTTTCCAAAGACACTTCTTAAAAAACCTGATGATTTTCGAAAATTTTTCAAAAATACTGGATTTTTACGCTTTCACCACAGAAAATAGAAGGTCCTTGCCCAAATTAAAGGTATTTATTTAAGACATCAAAACGAAGATCTCCACCAAAATTCAGCTCTTTCGGAGTTATATTTGAAGTGAAATTCTAATTTTATCGAAATATTTGAACAAAAATGTTTTATTTTTGTTTGGTTTTGAACCTGTTTGATTGGGTTCAAACGGTTATAACTGTCTATTTAAACATAGCTTTGGCAAGTTTAATACCTTTTTTGAAACTACAGAAAAATAGGCAATTTTTGAAATACAAAACCTGTATTGAGCCATACGAATTTTATTCAGGGGGCTCATCAGAAGATTGTGGTCAAAAATTAATTTTGGCAAAGTTCAATACTAACTAATGATTTGTAGGCAAATGGTGATGCCAATTAAAAATATTTTACTCAGTAAAGTTAGTGAAACTATAAGTGAATTTTTTAATGCAAAATTTGTAAAAAACAAAAATCAATTATGGACAGGGTGAGCAAAAAACTGGTTCAAAGTTGGATTTTTTTCAAATTTCAAAAAATAGCCGTTACTCGAGAACTGCTATGATTCGGTATAGAAAAGTTACCAAATTCTGAAAGGCCATGGCCTGGCTTTTCACCAGTTTTGGTTTGGACCATTGTTAATGGGACACCCTGTATAAAGGCAACTTTTGGTTAGTGCCCTCTACTGTGGGCATGTAACATGTTAAACACAAGCAGCCTTATGCATAAACGAATTATAGCGAGTGCATAGCTCTATGTACTCTTTATAATGCCTCTGAACGCAAAAACCTTATTCGTAAACTTATGCAAAGTTGAAGAGAGGCAACATAAGCTAAACGCGTTTGGAGGTTGTATAAAGCCTACATAAGGGTTGTTTGGAATCGGACCCTGCAAACCAAAACTCAGTAGTTTGCCTTGAAACACAACCACAAACAAAACGCATTCTATAAATGTATGTGTTTCTTTTCTATCGTAAAAGGAAAGAAAGAGTGCGATGTACCTATACGATAAGTTTTGTCTCATTTCGAATGTGCACAACATGCCAAACAAAAACATTTATTTTATCGGCGAGCGCGAGTTATAAATGGTTGTTTTTTATATCAGAAGCAAAGAAATTATATTTAATTATTGTCATTTAACTTAAATAGAAAATACAAACGTTTTTATTAGTGTTTAATACTTTGTTATTACTGCATTTCAGATTCATCAGGGTCAAGGAAACCATTTTCGACGATCGTCGTGCATTTTGATATTGCAGCAAATTGTTCAATTATTGGAATTGAATTAAAGTCTGAACTATTTTTTTATTTATTTTGATAAAACTAGCAATAAACTGGTGACGAAGACTAAACTAAATTCAATTTATCATATAAATTATTTTATATATAATTTCGAAAGGCTCAGTTTCAGAAGAAACAAACTACCTACTTCTTTAACGTATAAGTTTCACGTTATATCCGTACTTCTAGATTCGAGAACTTCCCAGCGGGAAATATCGTCCCCAATGAATTTTATAGCTGAATTCTTCAATTAATTCACTAGCCAAATAATAAAAGGAAACGTCATGCAATGATTTAGTCAGTGAAGAGTCATGCGAGGTTTCCTCAGTTCATAGATTTGAACCCACTTTTCGCTTTATGTGTAGAAAACAACAAGACAACAGCAATCAATTCACTAGCCAGATAATAAAAGGAAACGACATGTAATGATTTAGTAAGCGAAGAGTCATGCAATGTTTCCTCATTTCATATATTTGAACCCACTTTCTGCTTTGTGTGAAAACAACCCTTTCTTTCGTTGAATTAAAAATTGCTTTTGATATGGAAAATTATAAGATGAAAAAACTGTTGAAAAGTCATGTAGAAGTTCATCAGTTCATCGTCTATGTCCACTCATATGTCCCGATCTACATTGCCCGATATTTCCACGAAGATTTTTCCAGAAATCGTGTGAAATGTACACACAGAACGATTTTTTCCATGAGATTTTTTCCTTGTCTTCTTCATTTTTTATTTCTTTGCTCTTCATTTTACATTGATATTCACTCACACCATCAACCCAATGGCACACTGACACCGAACACACACACAAAACTGGAAAGAGGGCGAAAGAGAACATAAACAGACTGGAAAAATCGTTCGAGTTTTGTGGTACAAACGAACAAAAGATCGGCACTGGAAAAATCGTTCAATGTAGACCGGGACTATGCTTTGTAAAGTGTGCACCGCCATTGTGTGTTCTGATAGAAGTTGATTTTTTTTGTGTTCTCTGTGTTGACATTGTCTACTGACAGTAAATATTATAAGAGGACTTGTGAATTTCTATTAAAATGAGGAAATTTCAGATTGTCTCAAAGTATTTCAGGTTGTTGGTTAATCACCACTTCGCATATGAACTGGTGATTAACCAACAACCACTGACCTAGTGATTTCACTTTAATTAAATTTAAAGTTTTAATTCTTATTCTATATTTTATTTTAATTGACCAATCACAAATTCACAACACATACACAACAGAGTAATGAATTCACTATTTATTTAATTTTCTTTACATTTTTCATATTGAACTAACTATAATTGCTGAATAAACAACAACCACTAGTCTTGTGATTTGATAATTGAATTTTCATTACCATTTTCATCGAAAACATTGAGCTGATGAATAAACCACATACATTTATGTAGTGAATTCACAGATCATGCAACCACCATGTTTTTCATCATCTGGGTCGGTGAATAAACAACTTCCAACGAAGTAGTGATTTCGTTGGCGAATTTTCATCGGATTTTCAGCAAGTGCTTCCCGCCTAGGACATGCCCATGCTAATTTCATCAAAGGAATCAGCTGAAAAGTGGCGGTGCAGCTGCCATTCCTCAAGGAAAAAGCTGATCTTTCCTCAATGAATTTTTCAATTTTTCCCGCTGGGCAGCCAAATAAATTAAAGCGTATGCGTAAGTATGATGCGATAAAGCACGATACATATCAGGTTGAAACTTGAAAGGGGAGTGTATGCAAGCAGGTACCTACTTACATTTTGGGTGCGATTTTTGTCATTCTCCTTTTTTAATTTCGAATGTTTCTAGGAAAATTCTGTAGGAAGTAGGAAGGTGGTGAATGCGTGTGCTTATTGTTTTGTTATTAGTGTTCTTATTTGATTGAGTAAATATCCAAAAGTTCTTTGCTAAATAAACATACACAGTTGATCCGTTTTCGTATTGAATAAGTAAATAAATATATTAGTGGTGCTGTGAAATATAAGAGTGCGAAATTTTTTTTTTTTTTGTTTTTTTTTTTTTTGATTTATTTTTGTGAGAAGTGAAATGGAAGTTAATGTTTATTTTCAAATTTGCTAGAACCTAGAAGTTAATGTAAATATCTGGCTGAAACTGAAGAACTGAAATTTAAAAAAAAATGTGAAAAAATCAAGAAAATACCTAGCTTCAATATTATTAAGTTGAAGGCTACCAATTTTTTTTTTTTTAACAGTTACTTTGCGGAATAAAGATTTGAACATAAAATTTGTAAGATCATATGTTAATCCCATAAGAAACTTCGTTTGAAAGGCGGAACGGGTACCTAGGTAAATATAGATAGTGACTTCATACTTGGAGAATATTATTTTTGATTTGTTTCCAACCGAATGAGCATACATATTTTTTTTTTTTTTCTAAATAAAGACAATCCTAATTGTATGTTATGTACCAACTCATGCACCTACATGTATCTTAAATCTTAACGTGTGGCAATCGAATTGGTGATATTAATTAGTGTTTAGGAAAGATTTTAGTAATCACATTGCTTGGATCTTTTTAAAGGACGAGTTCTATGCAGTTATTGTTAGATACCTCTAGGTTTCAGTTGTTTTTCATTCCATAACACTTTTCATCGATAAATAAGGGAAAATTGCTTTCTTATATTTCATACCTACCAAATGTTTATAATTGTTATACCTACCTATTATTATTTTAAATATTTGTATTTGTTTGTTAATTTTTGTTAATATCATTTGAATATTAAGATAAATAATGGGCTTTATTTTAGGAAGAAATAAAATGGAGTCTGCACCAATAACAACTCAAACAAAATCTATTATTCAAGATCTATTAGAAAAACCATTTGGAACAAGATCGTTTTCGGAAAAACTTTTAATTATTACAAAGGGACGCCCGTGCCCAAAACTGTCAGATTTAAAGCCAACACACAAGGACCGCAATAGGGAGTATACTCGTAATTTTAATGAACATCAGTTTACTCTTTACCCATGGTTAACTGGATGCGAAAATAAAAAAAAACTCTTTTGTTGGCCTTGTTTACTGTTCTCCGGTATTTATTCTTATTCTGCGTGGAGTTCATCGGGTGTGGACAATCTTAATGCTCTTACCACACTTCAAAAAAAACACAAGCAAAGCGCATCCCATCTACAATGTGTCATTAAACTAGCAAGATTTGGTCAAACTAGGATAGACGAAGCTTTAAGCTCCCAGTTAAAAAATGTTAATAGTAAACATAACATTCAGGTTAGGAAAAATCGTGAGGTGCTCAAACGCCTAATAGATGTTACATGTTATCTCGCAAACCAGGAGTTATCATTTAGAGGCCACAATGAATCAGTTTTGTCTTTAAACCGAGGAAACTACATTGAGTTTTTAAATGTATTGAAGCAATACGACCCTATATTATCACACCACTTTGAAACGGCAACGGTTTTCAAAGGTACCTCAATGACGATTCAAAATGATTTGATCAAAGCGGTTGCTGATCTTTTAAACAGTCATATAGCCAAACAAATTAAACAGGCAGATTTTGTCGCTATTATGCTTGATGAATCTTCTGACATTCAAATGAAATCTCAATTATCCGTTGTATTTCGATATTACTTTAATAAGAAAATTCATGAAACTTTCGTTGGATTTATCGATGTAATTGTGGGCGAACAGCAGACCATTTGTTTCAATTAGTTACAGCTTTATTGGAAAAATATGACATAAGAGATAAACTTGTAGCCCAGACTTACGACGGTGCATCCGTTATGAGTGGTCATTTGAATGGACTTCAAATGAAAGTTAAAAGTCTATGTCCCAATGCTTTATTTGTCCACTGTTATGCACACGTCTTAAATTTGGTGCTATCTCAAGGATTGACCAATATAAAAGAGTGCAGGATTTTTTTTAGCACTTTGAATGGCATTGCAACTTTCGCATCTCATTCAACTAAAAGGACGCATGCTCTAAGAGAATTTCTAAAAAGAAAAATTCCAGCGTTAGCCACGACTAGATGGTGCTTTAGTTCACGACTTGTCAATGTAGTCTACTCTTACACCGAAAACATTCGACAATATTTTGAAAGTATTTACAATGATGAGAAAAATATTTGGGAAAGTAATGGTCGAATGGCTGCATCGGGTTACTGTAAATTTCTGAAAAGCTTTGAAACGGTTTTTCTTTTAAATGTGTTTTCAAAACTTTTTTCACACTCAGATATACTTTTTAATACACTACAAAACGCCAATATTGATATTGTTTTTTGCACAAACCAAATAAACAAGCTTAATGAATTTCTAAAATTTCAAAGAAACGAAGGGTTTCAGGAAATTTGGCAATCAACCTTGCAGGCGGTGCCATCACAAGCTGAAAAACGAAA
Organism: Melangyna quadrimaculata; assembly: GCA_949320155.1. Lineage (NCBI taxonomy): Eukaryota > Metazoa > Arthropoda > Insecta > Diptera > Syrphidae > Melangyna > Melangyna quadrimaculata. The sequence continues at coordinate 302,222,393 of OX439483.1, read as the reverse complement.
AGCTCGAAATGACGAGTTTGAAACAACAGAAATGAAATACAGGAAATTATTTTTTGAAATAGTTGACAATTTAAGCATGCAGATATCAGAAAGGTTTGCATCCTTTGAAAAACTTAAATATTTCGATTTATTGAACGGGAATAAATTTATTAATTATCGCCAAAAAAACAATTTTCCTCAAGAACTAATCAAAAATCTAATTTCATGCTACCCCAACATATTTGAATTCACTCAATTAAAAAATGAATTGACAGTTTTTTATGAACATACCGATGCTATACAGCCAGCAGGTACATCAGGAACTTTAAAAACAATAACACCATTTGATGTCTTGCTCTGGATGGAGGCAAATGTCGCCGATAGTTTTGAGCAGGTGTACAAGCTTTCAAAACTCATATGTACGGTACCAGCTTCAACGGCGTCTGTAGAGCGATCCTTTTCTGCAATGAAAAGGATAAAGACGTACCTCCGAAGTACTCAAGGTCAGGAGAGACTGAACTATTTGGCTCTCATGTCTATCGAAAAGGAATTTTTGAAAGAGTTGAAGGAAAGTGACGATTTTTATGACAAAGTCATCGAAAATTTTGTTTCGGTCCAACGACGGAACGAATTTATTTACACATAAATTTTTAAACTTTTATACTATTTATTAATGTTTTTTTCGTTATCAATAAAATTTAAAAAATAGGAAGATTTTTTGTTTTTATTTTCACCTTCCCCAGACCACGTAGCTAAACCAATCCTGAGGACCAGGAATCGCCACTGAATCTTTTATATAATAACATTATTTTTTTAATTTGCATTAGTCTATTTTCGAGCATATAGCATGCACAAGTGTCTGGTCCATCTTCACATATATTTGACGACCATGGACAGTTTATAAAATGACGACCATCATCAGATTTCACAGAAGATATATTTTCAAATGTCTTCAGAAAAGATACTCATAGTGTTCGTCAAGTATTTTATCCTTATTTGTTTTTAGAAAGGTTAAAATTGAATTAAAAATTATGGATGTATTTATTCCTGACATTATTACTGTCTACTCAAACTCATATTCAAAATTAGACTGAAATGAAAAACATTTCCATCAGCAGGTTAAATAGTTTCAAAATGAATTTTCTTATTTCTTCAAATACATAAATTAGAATAAATGATCATAAGACCTATTGTCGTATAATGGGGTATGTGTTGCTTTCTTTAAAGAGTTTGAGAGAAAATTATAAAAAAAAAAAAAACTATGCGTGTTTATTATATCAAAAAAGGTTAAGGAGAAAATAAAAAACAATGCAGGTTGTTACTTTTAGATTTCGTGGTCGATCATCAAAAAGAATTGATTTTTTTTTTGTGGTGGAGATGAAAATTTTTTTTAAAATATAAAAATTATATAAATACGTAGGGGACCTTTATATCAAAAATTAGAATAACTTTATATTCAAAACTCGACGGATCGCAGTCAAGCATTGAAACATCGGGTCCTACAAATTAAATATTGAAAATATTAAAAATAGTACCTATTTTAAAATGTTTGTTTGTGAAAAATGTGAAAAATTGTTTACGCGTAAGAGGTCACTGGTAAGACACTTTAAATCTTACCACACCGATGTGAAAACGGGTTTTAAGTGTGAGACATGTAGGAAAGTTTTGACACGGAAGTACAGTCTTCTTATACATAGAAGAACTCAACATTCAGCAGGAGCTGATGTTAATGAAAGTTGTCTAAGAAATAGAGAACTTTCGCCACAACCTTCCACATCGAGAGGAATATCATCTGAAAACCCAAGGATAGTCGATAATGATCGATGCTACATCTGTGAGAAGGATGTCGAAAGAAAGAAAATGAAGCAACATCAGATGAAAGCATCACATACAAAATATGTTTCGGAGCTCTTTGAGGAAAATAATGAAGAGGTTTCACTTAAATCTTCAACATCTACAGGGGATTTTGAACGTTGTCATATTTGCGAGGAGGATGTTCAAAAAATAAAATGAGTCAACATCGAAGAAAAGCTTTGCATAAATCTCTGGCTATGCAAATCCTCTCAGAAAATGTAAGTGTGATAAATGGGGCATTTAAAAACCGAATAAAGACTTATTGTCTGAACATCACTGACGAAGAACTCATAGACGTTAATGCACTCTTTGAAGAAAAGTAGCCTATTATCAAAGAGTTGTTAGAAAACGAAATTGGAATGTTGGGATCAATAAAAGTTAACCTAGAACTTTTCGCTGATTTTGTAAAGGCCGACAAAGAATCTGACAACTTGATTTCTGAAGTTAAAAATATACAAACAAAAATGTGTGTTATGTTTGATATATCGGGTTTTTCAATAAGAGCGCTACAAAAGTTTTTTAAATAAAACAAAAACGGTTTTGAATATCAATGAAATTCTTCATTCCTGTGAAAGAACGTTCGATGCCATTATGTATGAAATTCTATTTCTTTTGCATGGCCACCACGGGCACGCTTGCAGAAGTCCAGACGCTGAACCCAATTTTCGACGGTTTTCAAGCATAAATCGGCCGATACTGCTGCAATTTCACGTTCGATATTCGTAGAAGTTTATTAATCGTCGCTGGCTTGTTGGCATAGACCATAGACTTGACGTAGCCCCACAGGAAATAGTCTAACGGCGTCAAATCGCACGACCGAGGCGGCCAAGCGACTGGACCATTTCGTGAGATAACACGTTCTCCAAACTTGGTTTCCAATAAATTGATTGTGACATTCGCTGTGTGGCTTGTGGCGCCGTCCTGTTGGAACCACATGTCCTCCAAGTCCATATCATCCAATTGGGGCCAAAAATATTCGGTTATCATTGAACGGTAGCGATCCCCATTCACAGTAACGTGCCGGTCTTGATCATCAGGGAAGAAGTACGGCCCAATGACGCCGCCGGCCCATAAACCACACCAAACCGTAATTTTTTCGGGATGCAATGATGACGGAGTGATGATGGAGTACGTGTGGATTGCTGCCTGACCAATACCGCATATTTTGTTTATTGACGAAGCCATTCAGCCAGAAATGAGCCTCATCGCTTAAGATGAATTTTCGATGAAAATCCCAATCATTTTCAAGTTTTTGCTCAGCTTAATTCACGAACATACGACGCTTCTGGTGGTCAAGCGGCTTCAGTTCTTCCGTCAATTTAATCTTGTAATGATGTAGGCCAAGACTTTTTCTCAAAATTCGCCACAACGACGTCACAGAGATGCCCAACGCTTGAGAACGACGTATGAGAGACACATTTGGGCTTTCTGCAACTGAAGCCTCAGCGGCAGCAATATTCTCGACATTACGGGCACTTCTTTGTCTCACTGGCACGGGAACATTTTGTACTGAGTCTGTGAATTCAAATTTGTCCACTAGACGCTCAATTGTTGATCTGCTAGGACGATTATGACGACCATAAATTGGACGTAGCGTTCTTAACGTTGAGGCCACTGACTCCGAATTTCGGTAGTAAATTTTAGTAATTTCGACTCGTGGTTGGCTCGTATATCTATCTAACATGAAATGGCAAACCTTATTAAAGACAAATGTCAAAAGAACGGCAAGAAATATGGCGTCGTTTGCTGTCCCTGTTGCTCTACTTTTGTTGTGTCCCTGTTGAAAAACCCTTTATATGCGATAGATGAAACACTCCAACATTTGTTTAATGACATAAAAGTTAAATTAGAAGAATTTCAAGAAGAAGATAGCGGATGGGCTTTGCTTTCCTTTCTTAGAATTGAGGTAAATATTAACACATATCAACCTATGGGAGGATCATCAAACTTCAAATTACCTGAGAAAATACAAAATAAACATGCCTGTATTAACGTCCAGAACAACGATGTGTACTGCTTCAAATGGTCTATCATATCTGCTCTATTTCACATTAACTTGATACATTCTGAAAGAACATCATCATATACATGTATAAGTAACATTGGTGATGAAATAATAAATGTTAATGGTAGACTCATCATTTTCAAAAACTTGAAGTTCCCTCTGGCAGTAAGAGATGTTAAAATATTTGAAGAAAACAATCCACAGATTAGTGTAAACATGTTTGGCTACCAATCAACAGGTAAGAGCAAAGATATTCAAATCATCGGTCCATTCTATCACACAAAAGAGGAACAGAGTAACCACATTAATTTACTCTTTTGTGAGAATGAAGTTGGAATTAAACATTATGTTTTCATTCAAAACGTCAGCCGTTTAACAAGATCACAATTTACAAAATCAGAAAACAAAATATATGTTTGTAATGGTTGTCTACAACATTTTACAAGTGAGGACATATTGAAAAACCACAAAAGCGAGTTTTGTAGAGTTGTAACAGAAATGCCAGAAGGAGATCAGACATCTTTAAAATTTGAAAAACACGGTCGAAAGTTAGAAGTACCTTTCGTAGTTTACGCTGACTTTGAGTCTATTCTCCAACTTATATACCATCAACTGCATGACCCGGAATCTCTGAAACCGTCAACTACTGATGTGCAGCAACATGTAGCTTGTGCCTTTGCCTATTTCATTAAATGCGCATTTGATGAAAAATATAACACACAGAAGACATTTTTTGGTGAGAATCATAACCTACATAAATATTGCATTTCTCTTTAGATGCTTACTTTTCTTTTTTTTTCATTTTAGGTGAAAATTCATCGGGCATATTTGTTGAGATGCTGGTAGACGATTTAACAAATCTTTATAGAGAATTTATTCAAAAACCGAAGCAGTTACCCATGTTGACAATTGCACAGGATTTTCATCAAAGAAATTCAACGAGTTGTCATATATGTAAGTTTAATTTAAAACTACAGATTTAAGAGTAAGAGATCATTGTCACCTGACCGTTATATAGAGGACCTGCTCACGTGCGTTGTAATTTAAATATTCAAGTACCAACATTTTTCCCAGTTTTTTTTTTTCATAATTTTTCGGGATATGATTGCCATCTTTTTGTAAAAAGTCAATAATAACACTAAACAAAGAAAATTATATTTCTCTTTCGAAGCGCATATATTTAGATGCAAAAATACTTTTGAGATCAGATTTCTAGACTCGAATAGGTATCTTCAGTCAAGCATTTCAAATTTGGCAGAAAATTTATCGAATGGTGATTTCAAGACTACAAAAAGTATTTTTCAAGACAACGAATCATTGGGTTTGATGCAAAGGAAAGGTGTGTTCCCATATGATCATTTAGATTCATGGGAACGATTTGAGGAAACCTCTTTACCATCAGAGTCGAAATTTTATAATAAAATGACTGATGAAAAATGCTTAGATAATGAATATAATCATGCTCTTAAAGTATGGAGTCACTTTAAATCCAAAACATTTAAAGATTATATGGTTCTCTATCTAAAGAGTGATGTTCTTTTGTTGACAGACAGATTTGAAAGTTTTAGGAAACTTTGTGTTTTCATTTATGAGCTTGACCCATGCCATTATTTCAAATCTCCTGGGTTATCATGGGATGCTATGATGAAAACAACTAAAATAAAATTGGACTTATTAACTGACGTTGACATGTACAACTTTTATAAAAGTGGAATCAGGGGTGGCTTGTGTCAATGTAGTCATAGACATGCAGTAGCCAATAATAGTTATATGCCAAGCTACGATTCCGACAAAGCATCAGAATGTAGCTTGATGCTAATAATTTATATGGATGGGCTATGTCCCAACCCCTTCCCTATGGTAATTTTCATTGGGACAATTCCGAGCTCTTTACACAGGAGTACGTATCCAACATTAAATGTGATGAAGATGTTGGATATGTATTAGAAGTAGACTTAAATTATCCGTCGAGTATATATGACTCACATAATGATCTCCCATTTTGTCCTGAAAACATTGTTACCCCGGGATGTAAAATTCCTAAGCTGATTGCTCATCTCAATTCTAGAAAAACAATTCACTATTAATTTAAGAAACTTACAGCAATGTATTTTAAATGGAATAGTTTTAACCAAAGTACATCGCGTAATGAAATTTAGTCAATCGAAATGCCTTCAGAAGTACATTTCACTTAACACTGAATATAGACAAATTGCTAAAAATGATTTTGAAAAAGACTTTTTTAAACTAATGAATAACAGTGTTTATGGTAAGACCATGGAGAATGTAGAAAAGCGTAGAAATGTGAAAATTGTTTCAGAATGGAGTGCGAAAAGAAATCAATTATTAGCAGGAAAGTTAATTGTACATCCCAATTTCCATAGTAGTACCATATTTTCACCCAATATGTGTGCTATTGAGATAAAGAAAGCAAGTCTCAAACTCGATAAGCCTATTTACTTAGGTTTTGTTGTACTAGAACTCTCTAAGTGATTAATGTATGATTTTCATTGTGAATACATGACGCCAAAGTTTGAAAATAAAATTCGTTTGATTTATATGGATACAGCCTCTTTTATTTGTTCCATATTTACAGACGACTTTTATGTTGACATCTATAGTGATATTATTAATCCTTGGAGATCTAGGTTTGATATTTCTGAGTATCCTGTTGACATCGTTCAAAATTTTCTATTAAATAATGGTAAGGTGATAGGACTATTCAAAGATGAGAATAGATCAAGAATCATGACAGATTTCGTAGGACTGTCACGGTAAAATTTACCGCGACAAAAACTGTTCTTTTCACTCTCCAAATCCTTGCTCCCACCTACCCCTTTCTTCTTTCCATACAGGTGTTTCCTTCAATATACTATGAGAGCGTAGGGCAGCCATGGTCCATCAGCCATTGGTACACTCTCTCAGTATCTTGAAGAAATAATATCGATGCAACCGCAATCTTAAAATGGATAATTGACAGGCAGGTGGTCTGTCGTAAAAGGAAGTCTTATATGAATCATCACCAACAGGCGGATGGTCTGTTTGGAAACGAAACCCAAAAACAAAGCGCGGGTGACAGTTGCTCCCCAGTCGTCAGAAGTAACTCTTTGTGAGAATGGCCGAAGGCCCAACGTTATTTCATGCTGTTAAATTCTTTAGATCTTAATTTGTTAAAAATGGAACGTTATCAACTTATCCCTAATCCCCAATATCTAACGAAAGCCCATCGAAATTTGTTTTTGTAAATCGCGTTAATTTGAAAATAGTTTTCCACTTTTCCTTCGAAATTTTCAAAAGTTTAGTAATTTGTTAATGTATTTTTCACTGCGACGAATTTCTCCTTATTTTCTTTTGTTTGGGGTTTTAGAAACGGTATTTGGAGGGACTAATGAATTTTGTAAGTCGAAATTGAGTTCTTGAGTTTTTGATATTTTGTTGTCAGTCAGGCTTTTTCTCAAGAAAATAATAGGGGGAAAATGACTGAATGCGTTCATCGGTTTCGCCGCTCCTGGAAGTTGCCACCAGCGGTCGGCGATTTCCACGATGACGAAGCATAGTCAGGGAGATGTAGATGCGAGTAAGCAGGACCGCCGGATTTCGTCAACGGTAGCGCTCTTCAGCAAGTTAGCTGAGAGTGGCTTACAAATGACGTGATCGAAATCCGCGGATTCCGATTGGCCGAAAGCCGGGGAGTTCAGCGCAAGAAGTGGGTCGAATGGACATCGAAAAATCCGGACGAACACTTCTTGTCTGAAGAACTTAGGATCGAGTCGAAAATTTTGGAGAGAAAGTTTTACGAAACAGCAAAGTAAAAAAAAAAGAAAGAAATCAATTTTGAAGGAGAAACGGAAAAGTGTAGGAAAAGAACAATTATTGGTGATAATAAAATCGTTGGGAGAAAGGAAATAAGGAGAAAGTTGTAACAAGAAAAAAAATTCGTTGAGTAACACAGAAGGAAAAAGGAAAAACGAAGGAATAGTTGGAGATAAAGAAAAAAAAGATAAGTAGAAAATTTAGTTATTCATAGGTAGGTTAATTCGTCTTGGTGTTTTAAAAGTTTGAAAATCGTTAAATTCGTTTGGCTTTCGTTCCGGTAATTTTCTCGAAATTGCGAGACGCGCGACCCGTTTAATTATTCTTTTGTTCTTTCGGGACAAAGTAATAACGGTCTATTTTATTTCGATTAACCTCTATCTATTGTTAAAGTACTGAAAAGATCTGGGGTTTTATTCCTTAAAAGGTTTCCCAAGCAAATTAATATTCATTAAAATCTTATTGCGAACTTTAAATTTCATATGTTGTCTTATTTGTATATTAAAAATTCTTTCACCGTCGCTTTCCGCTTCAAAGGTTTGTAATTTCCTTATTCAAAAAAAATTACTGGCGCCCTTGTATTTTCAGCGACTACGCCCCTGTGGCAGCATCAACGAAAATATTTATTTTTTTTTATTCATTTAATTATATATTTTTTTATAAACGATAAAAAAAAAGTTATTTGGTGAACCCACCCCCTTACTGAGCATAGCTGTGGAGGTAGCATTGTAAACACTACCTTGTGTTGCACTTTCATAACACTCGACCTCGAACATAGTTTTTTTTTTTCATTTTCCTCTTTGCTTGACATTCGGGTAACAAGCAAAATACATAATTCGTCGTTAGTTAATCTTGCCGGTCGGGTTTGATAATTTCGTGTTTTGATTGTTTTTCTTTAAATTAAATATTAACAAATCGTCGGTTCGGCCCGTCGGAAAAAGTGTAACAAATTGGCACCCAAACGTGGGGCTTTTCTTTGAAAACCTTTTTAAAATAAAAACCTTCTTCGCCACGGTGAAAGAAAATTTTGCATAGATTTTATATTGTGATTTGTTTAAGGAAGTTTTTGTGTTAAATATTGTTTGGTCCCTTTTATCTTTCATTTGTTTTATCTTCCCTTCAGGTTAATAAATAGTGCTGAAAGTGATTGCATTTGTGCAAGAATTGTGTGCGAACCCGATTTACATATCTACAAACCTACCTACCTACATAGTGCAGAAGCTGCGCAACTTGTGGAATTTTTTTTTCTTGGGATACCAAACATACAGTACAACATACAATACAAATAAACCTAGTGTTTTTTTTTGAGTGAGTACCTACTTTTTTTTAAACACATTCCTTTTGATTAATTTGTTTTACCATTATAATTTAAAAGTGGTCTTGTTAATCAAATTTATTTCATGCAAACATAAATATTTTAGTTCATATTTTTCTGTTAAACGGTTAATATTTTCATATACGGAACTTATATAAGTTACCTATATCTTTCTCTCTCGTATTCAATTCAATTCTTTTGCTGTGGTGCATTTTACTGACACCACTTTTTTTTTGTTGTTTACTTCCTTTTCGTATGAAAATTTTCTTTGGTCTTTTGGCCTTGAATTGGATATTAATCCGAATTATAATTAATAATTAGCTTTTTTGGTGTGACCATAGTAGGGTAAATTTCACAATTTTAAATAGATTCGACTGACTATTTTGTTTTGTTTGTGTTATTGTTGTTTTTTTTAATTTGGTAAGTTTTATATAATCTATATAACAGTGTGGTCCGAAAATCTTACTACACTACCATTAAAGTTAAAATTGTTTTTTTTCTTATCGCGTTCTTTGGTTTAAAATAAAGAAAAAAAAAATATCAATATCAACTGGGTGTTGTATTGATTCTTTAGATTTTTTTTAATATAAAGGTATTGGCCTACATTGACGTACAAAAATAAATTAAAATAATCCGCGTGTTTTTTAATTTCGAAGCAGAATAAAGCAATAAAGCGATTTTTTTTTATTGGTTTACATTTTTTTTTGGGTTATAGCAACAGTCAACTGGTGTTGACTTTTTGGGGATCTATAAAATTCTTTAAATCATATAAGAAAAATATATCGTTGACTTTCCCCTATACTGGAAAAGTTTTTTTTTGTTAAGGCAATAGCGTTTTTTTATACTCTTGATTAAGAATTAAATTAATCTTATTTTATTTCTCCGTGGTTTTCTTATCGTTTTAAAGAAGTACAACAATCAACTGGGTGTTGATTTTGGTTACATCTGCAGCCTTTTTTTTTGACATTCTTTTATTTAGTACATTTTTTTTTGCGTGTTCCTTCGATTGGAAAATAATTTATTTTGGAGTTTTCTTTCTGCGGTTTGGTTAAAACAATCAACTGGGTGTTGATTTTGTTTTAGTAAAATATAGGTACCTATACCTAGAGAGTTATTTTATTTGATTTTAGTTTACCACTCATCGGTGTTGCCGTTATTGTTTTTTTTTAACTTCTATTTTTCAATTTTAATTTCGCAGGCTATTTTACCAATAAATCAACTGGGTGTTGATTTTATTTTCGTAAAACATTGGTATAGAGATTTATTTTTTTTTGTTATCATTCATCGGTGTTGCCGTTGGGGTTTTTTTTTTATTTTCCATTTTTCAATTCGAATTTCGTAGGTCATTTTACCAAACAATCAATTGGGTGTTGATTTTGTTTTTTTTTGATTTGCAAATAGTAACTTTAATCTTTTTTTTAACGTTTTTTCGGTTAGTTATAATTAAAAATGGACGTGAATAGGTTAAATAAAGAGGAACTCGTTTATGAGTTGCAGGCCCGTGGTCTTAAGGAAGGCCCATTTGATAGCATGAGGACAACGCTGAGAGCTTCGCGTGCCTTGGAGCGCTCGGGTTCCATTTCAAGCGAAAGTCCTCATTACCCTTTTTCATTTGTGGATGATACAAAGGCTGTTCGAGCCAAAATGGTAGAGATCAGTGAACTTTTGAAAATTCCTCCGAAAAATCCAAAATCTGGTGAATATTTGAAAGTTTTGACAAAAATTGAGTGGTCGTTAGGTAGGATAACTAGGGCTAAGGCAGAGTCATCGGAAGAGGTTAATGAAGTGTCCGACATTAGGGGAGAATTATTACTATTAATGGGGAAATTGACATCAGGGGATGAAGATACATCCCCAGATGAAGAAAAAGATATAAACAACGATGAAAATAACACGTCGACAGCAGGCATGGGTGCGTTACCAACTGCGCAGGTCGGCCAACGTGCGAGCTCAGAATTCCAACAACAGGTTGAACACTGTGACCGGATTTCTGAGCGTATTGAAAAGTGGGATTCAAAATTCTCTGGTGAGCGGTGTGGCTCATCAGTGAATTCATTTATAGAAAGGGTTGAGGAATTAAGGGTATCGCGTGGACTTTCGGAGGCTAGGATTCTTAGATCTGCTGTTGACTTATTCACGGGAAAGGCACTTCTTTGGTTTAGGTCAATTAAGGAAACAATTAGTACTTGGCCGGAGTTAGTTAGGGAATTGAAGTTGGAGTTTTTACCCTCCAACTATGATGACCTTTTATTAGATGAGGTTAGGCGACGAACTCAGGGTAGAGATGAGACAATGGGCATGTACATTGCTCTCATGCAGACACTTTTTAAGCGATTTTCGGAGCCTCTGAGTGAGAATAGGAAGTTGTCCATTCTCATGAAGAATATTGCTCCGTTCTACCAAACGCAATTGGGGTTGGCTGATATTAAGTCGGTCAACGAACTCGTTGCGTTGGGTAGAAGGTTAGAAACGATTAGGACCAATGTTGAAGCGTTTTTACCTCCACCTAGTAACCGTTCCAGGCAAGCTTTAGAGCCTGATGTTGCCTACGTTGCTTCCGTTCAGGAAACAACAGCAGCAGCGGTTAATCGTGACCCAGCCCCTAATAGGACCCGTCGCTGTTTTAATTGTAACAGAGAAGGACATTTTTCGAATGCCTGTTCCGCTCCTAGGCGTTGTTTTGGGTGTGGGGCAACAGGGACAACCCGAAGCGACTGTAGGCGCTGTTCGGGAAACGGGACACGGACTCTTGGGCCAGCAGGACAAGAGCGCCGACGCGTTTAAGTAGGTCGCCTGCTGACAACCAGCTGGCGACAAATATCAAACTAGGTTTCACATTAGAGACAAGTGGGGACGATAGACGTCCATATTTAGGAATTAATATTTATGGGATTAGGTTTCTAGGACTTTTAGATTCAGGAGCTTCGCGAACGATTATTTGTAGGGACGTTTGGAGGGTACTCAAAGAGTTAGGCATAGCATTAGAAGTAATGTTAGGCAAGTTCAGTTAGCAGATGGTGCAGGTGTAGAAGTTTTAGGGATAGTTAATTTACCAGTGGTAGTAGAAGACAAATCTGTCTTAATTGAATGTTTAGTTATACCTTCACTCCCACATGCGATGATACTTGGTGCAGATTTTTGGGCACTATCGGGAATCGTCCCGGATCTTCGATCACGTATGTGGAGCTTTTCAAGTCAGGATATGGTGGCTTCGGTAAATAGCACGTCTATCACAGAAGAGTCTGAGTTAGACGATGAGCAGAGGGAAAGATTAAATGTTTTAGTTGAGGATTTATTTAAGAATATGCCGGAGGGACTAGGAGTTACTAATAGAGTAGAGCATATTATTAGGACGACGTCAGAACCAATCAAACAAAGGTATTATCCGGTTTCACCGGCAATGCAGGTCCACATCGACAAATCCCTTAAGGAAATGATCGATGAGGATGTGATTGAAAAATCAAATAGCCCTTGGGCTTCCCCGATAGTGCTTATAAAGAAAAAGGATGATACCTTTAGGTTTTGCGTCGATTATAGGAAATTAAATCAGGTTACAGATAGGGATGCTTATCCACTTCCAATTATTTCGGCGATTCTGGATAAGCTTAGGAATGCTAGGTTTCTTACGTCATTGGACATTAAGTCAGCTTATTGGCAAATTCCAATGTCGGAAGAGTCGCGGAAGTTTACAGCTTTCACGGTTCCCGGCAGGGGTTTGTTCCAATTTAAGCGAATGCCTTTCGGCTTACACAATGCCCCTGCAACTTGGCAGAGGTTTATTGATAGCGTTTTAGGACCAGAGCTGGAGCCTTTTGTTTTCGTGTATCTAGATGATATTATTATCGTTACAGATACGTTCGAAAAACACTTAGAGATTTTGAACGAAGTTTTGAAAAGACTTCGTGAAGCAGGATTAAAAGTAGGTCGGGATAAATGTAACTTTTGCAGACCATCCCTTAAATTTTTAGGTTACGTAGTGGATAGAAACGGATTACACGTTGATCCGGACAAAGTAGAAAGTATGGTTAGGATACCTGCACCGAAAAATGTTAAGGAAGTTAGAAGTTTTGTAGGAACTGTTTCTTGGTACCGGCGTTTCGTACCGAATTTTGCAACAGTAGTTAGGCCTTTAACTGATCTGCTGAAAAAGAGCAAAAAGTTCGTCTGGACTCAAGAATGTGAAGACTCCTTTAGGAAAGCAAAAGAATTTTTAATTACGGCTCCCATTTTAACTTGTCCCGATTTTAGTCTTCCATTCGTAGTCCAAACAGACGCTTCTGACTACGGCATCGGGGCCGTACTTACCCAAACTTTTGAGGAGGGGGAAAAGGTAATTTGCTACTTAAGTAGGTCCTTAAATAGAAGTGAAAGGAATTATTCCACTACCGAAAAGGAGTGTTTAGGAGTTTTGTGGGCAGTTGAGAAGTTGAGACCGTACATTGAAGGAGTTCAATTTACGGTCATAACAGATCATTACTCACTTGTTTGGTTGAGTAATCTCAAAGACCCACAAGGTAGATTAGCACGCTGGGCAGTTCGGCTTCAGCAGTTCGATTTTAAAATCATTCACCGTAAGGGAAAAGACCATGTCGTGCCGGACATGTTATCTCGAGGAGTTCCAGTAGTGGCTGGAATTTCGGATGAGGAATTAGACCCTTGGGTGAGAAAAATGATTTCGGCAGTAGAGTCGAATCCGTTAGGGTACCCAGCTTGGAGGGTAGAGAATGGAAGGCTATATAAGTTTGTCAAATCGACACATATAGTAGTCCACGAGAGCAATGAAGAGTGGAAGTTAGTGGTAGGGAAAAGTAATAGGTTAGAGATTTTGAAAGAGTGCCATGATAGTCCGTTAGCTGGACACATGGGAGTTAGAAAAACGTTCGCAAGGGCAGGGGCCAAATATTACTGGCCAAAGATGAGAAGTGATGTAGCAAATTACGTTAGAAAGTGTAATACTTGTCAGCAAGTGAAACCAGTTAATGATAAACCAGCCGGTCTTATGACTGAAAGAATAGGAGTTTCTTCTCCGTGGGAGATGATAAGCGTGGATTTAGTGGGTCCATTACCCAAGTCGAGTAGAGGATATATGTATATTTTGACAGTTGTAGATTATCTTACTAAATTCCCATTGTTGTTTGCATTGAGGTCTGCTACGGCAAAGGCAGTATGCAAGGAGTTAGAGGATAATGTTTTCTTGTTGTTTGGGGTTCCAAAATTCGTCATTTGTGACAACGGTCCCCAGTTTAAGAGTAGAGAACTAAAGGCACTTTGTGAAGGGTATTCAACAACGATAAGGTTTACACCACACTATCATCCTCAGGCAAACCCCGCGGAGAGAATTAACCAAATCATAAAAACCACATTGAGGGCTTACGTTTCTGAGAATCACCGAGTTTGGGATTCTCAATTAGCTAAAGTAGCTTGTGCCATACGCACATCCCAACATGAGGTATTAGGAGTTTCACCTTATTATGCCAATTTCGGCAAAGAAATGTCTACAAGTGGTAGAGAAGATTTAACACTTAGTGATCAGGGTATAGATAGAAATCAAAATAGGGATTCAGTTGGAGATGTAGGAGAAAGGTTTAGGAAACTTAGGGCAGGTATAGCTGTCAAGCTACGAACAGCATCTAAGAAATCTTCGGAAGCCTACAACTTCAGGAGGAGGGATATTCAATATCTCCCAAATGATGTTGTATGGCGCAGAAATTTCGATTTGTCGAACGCGGCAAATTATTACGCAGCAAAACTGGCGCCGAAGTATGTCGGGCCGTTTAGAATACGAAAACGTCTGTCTCCTTGGACGTATGTCCTTGAAGACGACAATGGAAAAGATCGTGGCACTTGGCACACTAAAGATCTTAAACCTTTTAACGGTAATTCTGAAAACGATTGAGTCTAAAGTCCCAAGTAAAGTAACGTAATTTTGTTTTCCTTTTTTTTTGTTTTTTTGTAACTTTCAAGTTTATTTTGTAATTTTTTTTTGTTTGAAATAGACTGCCAAATTTGGCCTGATGGTGTTTTTTTTGTCGTATCGTTAACCAAGTGGATCCGCAGGAAATGGTTTACTCATTCAAAGAGTAAACACATTTCCAAGGAGGAAAGGGTGGAATTTGTCACGGTAAAATTTACCGCGACAAAAACTGTTCTTTTCACTCTCCAAATCCTTGCTCCCACCTACCCCTTTCTTCTTTCCATACAGGTGTTTCCTTCAATATACTATGAGAGGGTAGGGCAGCCATGGTCCATCAGCCATTGGTACACTCTCTCAGTATCTTGAAGAAATAATATCGATGCAACCGCAATCTTAAAATGGATAATTGACAGGCAGGTGGTCTGTCGTAAAAGGAAGTCTTATATGAATCATCACCAACAGGCGGATGGTCTGTTTGGAAACGAAACCCAAAAACAAAGCGCGGGTGACAGTTGCTCCCCAGTCGTCAGAAGTAACTCTTTGTGAGAATGGCCGAAGGCCCAACGTTATTTCATGCTGTTAAATTCTTTAGATCTTAATTTGTTAAAAATGGAACGTTATCAACTTATCCCTAATCCCCAATATCTAACGAAAGCCCATCGAAATTTGTTTTTGTAAATCGCGTTAATTTGAAAATAGTTTTCCACTTTTCCTTCGAAATTTTCAAAAGTTTAGTAATTTGTTAATGTATTTTTCACTGCGACGAATTTCTCCTTATTTTCTTTTGTTTGGGGTTTTAGAAACGGTATTTGGAGGGACTAATGAATTTTGTAAGTCGAAATTGAGTTCTTGAGTTTTTGATATTTTGTTGTCAGTCAGGCTTTTTCTCAAGAAAATAATAGGGGGAAAATGACTGAATGCGTTCATCGGTTTCGCCGCTCCTGGAAGTTGCCACCAGCGGTCGGCGATTTCCACGATGACGAAGCATAGTCAGGGAGATGTAGATGCGAGTAAGCAGGACCGCCGGATTTCGTCAACGGTAGCGCTCTTCAGCAAGTTAGCTGAGAGTGGCTTAGAAATGACGTGATCGAAATCCGCGGATTCCGATTGGCCGAAAGCCGGGGAGTTCAGCGCAAGAAGTGGGTCGAATGGACATCGAAAAATCCGGACGAACACTTCTTGTCTGAAGAACTTAGGATCGAGTCGAAAATTTTGGAGAGAAAGTTTTACGAAACAGCAAAGTAAAAAAAAAAAAGAAAGAAATCAATTTTGAAGGAGAAACGGAAAAGTGTAGGAAAAGAACAATTATTGGTGATAATAAAATAGTTGGGAGAAAGGAAATAAGGAGAAAGTTGTAACAAGAAAAAAAATTCGTTGAGTAACACAGAAGGAAAAAGGAAAAACGAAGGAATAGTTGGAGATAAAGAAAAAAAAGATAAGTAGAAAATTTCGTTATTCATAGGTAGTTTAATTCGTCTTGGTGTTTTAAAAGTTTGAAAATCGTTAAATTCGTTTGGCTTTCGTTCCGGTAATTTTCTCGAAATTGCGAGACGCGCGACCCGTTTAATTATTCTTTTGTTCTTTCGGGACAAAGTAATAACGGTCTATTTTATTTCGATTAACCTCTATCTATTGTTAAAGTACTGAAAAGATCTTGGGTTTTATTCCTTAAAAGGTTTCCCAAGCAAATTAATATTCATTAAAATCTTATTGCGAACTTTAAATTTCATATGTTGTCTTATTTGTATATTAAAAATTCTTTCACCGTCGCTTTCCGCTTCAAAGGTTTGTAATTTCCTTATTCAAAAAAAATTACTGGCGCCCTTGTATTTTCAGCGACTACGCCCCTGTGGCAGCATCAACGAAAATATTTATTTTTTTTTATTCATTTAATTATATATTTTTTTATAAACGATAAAAAAAAAGTTATTTGGTGAACCCACCCCCTTACTGAGCATAGCTGTGGAGGTAGCATTGTAAACACTACCTTGTGTTGCACTTTCATAACACTCGACCTCGAACATAGTTTTTTTTTTCCATTTTCCTCTTTGCTTGACATTCGGGTAACAAGCAAAATACATAATTCGTCGTTAGTTAATCTTGCCGGTCGGGTTTGATAATTTCGTGTTTTGATTGTTTTTCTTTAAATTAAATATTAACAAATCGTCGGTTCGGCCCGTCGGAAAAAGTGTAACAGGACTATGAGCTAAATTATATTGTTACCGAATTGATACCGGTGAGGAGACAAAAAGAGCCAAGGGCATACAAAAATATATTACAAAAAATTTAGAATTAAGAGAATATAGGGATTGTTTGATTAAAAAACAAAATATTTATAGAAATATGTATATATTTAGAAGTAAGCAACATTTGATTTATACGCAAATGTTACATAAAAAAACATTGTGTTGTTATGATACGAAAAGATATAAACGAGAAGATTGTAAAAGCACTTATGCATGGGGACACAAAAATATTCCTCAAATTAAAAAAAAAAATACCTTGTAAATAAAAAAAATAAAAGAGATAACCATAAAGACGAATTCATTATTGTTAATATTATAAGGATCCATTGCAAATAAAAAGTAAATTTTTTTAGAATTTTTAAGAAAAAATATATATTTTTTTTTTATTTGTATTTTTTCACAGTTATGGTAGGAATTTCTTAATTTCTATTTTCACTGACCGTCCGAAAGATCCATAATATATAATGCAGTATGTTGCTGTTTGCGAATGTATATTTTGAAGTACTTTGGCACTCAGTTCATTGTATCGACCTGGAAGGAATATCTATATAAAAGAAAAAAAAAAAAACCAAAATTAATAAATAATTTAATATGAATTACAAAAAATAAAATGTTTTGCTTACATCATGTGCACCCAAATCGATGACCACCTTAGCTCCGAATTTTGTTTGAACTCTTTTTATACCAATTATTTGGTAACGGTGATTCTGTTCCAATTTCTGTATGCTTATTGTAGTATTGAAGTTCGTACATCTTCAATTTCTTGTAGAGCGTTTTCTGTTTCTTGTGTCATGTTCTGTTCTTATATCTCTTCAGATGATACTAATAAAATTTTCACTCGATCAACTGAATTTATATGAATTTTCTTTATTGAGGCTTCTTTTTTCTTAGTTTATATTTGAATGTATGTGTTCTGACTTTTTGTGAGCATGTTTATTCATGTAGGTTTTCTTTCTATGCATCTGAATGTGTGTCTCAGTTGAATTTACAGAGAATTTCTTAATTGAACATTTCTATGCATGTTCATTCTTGTTTTTCTTTTTCATGCTGGTTGTGTTCATCAACACTTATGATAGTTTCCGAACTTCGCCAGTTAAGGGACTATATTCAATTATTCGATCATGTATAATCATACAATATATAGAGGTGTTTTGTGGTACAGTTGCAGTTGTTTTGATTTCAAGTTTTACGTCTACAGGTGCAGATTTAGTGGATTCGTTTTGTCGGGAACAATCAATTACTATGATTGGAGCAATTTCTTTATATTCTTGTTGTGACAAGAGCGGTTGTGATTGTTTATTGTAATATGATTGTTGAAATCTGCTGTACATATCATAGAGAATAGCATATCGTTCTCTGGTAAAATCAACATTTAAATCTTCACGCGGATATGATTCAAAGTTCAGATGTACCTTAACATTACTCAATGTGCAATAATCAAATTTGCTAACATCTTTATCTTTTTTATTTTTTCGGTTAGTTTGTAGACCAATTATAATATATCTAGGCTTTTCGAGTTGGCTAGAAGTTTTCATTGTCCTAATGTGATCGGTGGCTGCTGGTAGTGTGGGATATTCACACATTTCCAAGTTTCTGAAATGAATTTGAATTGGTCTTGTTTGTATTTGTTTGAGTAGAGTAAGTTTTTCAACATCCGACCGGGTTACGTGAGGAACTCTCCATTGCATTTTTCAAAATTTTGATTTTTACATCATCTTTCTCCGAAACAAAAACATTCTCATCAGTTCGAGTGCGAATTAAAATCAATTCATGTCTTGCATTTACTATAATCCTTTTATAATCTTCAGCAAATCCAAGTAAAATTTTTAATTATTCACATTACATAAAAGTTGAAGGTACCAGATGAAATCGAAATGTTTTATTTCCCATACCATAATGCGTTATTTAGACTTTTGCTTTCATTCTCATTCAGCGATATGTAGTTTTTCAATGATGTTGTAACGCCAACATTTTTCTTGTATTCGATATCCACTCCATTTAATTCGTAATGTATTTCCTCAAAAAGAAATGCCATAGCATTATTACATAGTCTTACTGAATCTGAAATAAGTTCATCAGATTTCTTGATAGTTCCTTCGATATAAATGAAGCTGTCACTAGGTAGAATAAATAGATCTTGTTGTTGAATAGAAATACGTATTTCATCGCTTGTATTATAAGACTGCAAAAACGGTGAGAAACTGTGATATTCAAATTTGAAAATGCTCTTATCATAACCAGGTGTTTGGGTTATATTCAAAATTTCACTCATTTTGTTTGCTTTTTATTTTAAAACAAATCCCAGAGACTGAAGATAAGATTTATTTTCGGATGAGAGCTTTGCTCTTGACAGTTTTGATGTTCTTGTAGAACTAACCGAATTATCTCTTTTGCATTCGATTATATTATTATAAGTTAACATTATGCAGTGATGGTTTTAAATGTAAGCGGATGGTTATTATTTCTCCTCTAGAATTTATTAACTCTCCGTCTTGATCAATAAGCTTCAACGAAATTGAACTTTACCGTTTGACGCTCACTGGTAAATAGATGACATTTCTCGGAACTTCAATGATTTTATATCCAGGTCCTGCCTCTGGGGAGAATTCATGAATCGTGTGCACTGGTATGTTGTTAAGATATAAACCAGCAATAATATTACACACAACTCGCATAACATTAACATTGTTTATATCAACACGTAAATCTGAAATGTGGGATTAACCAGGTTTCAGAACTCTTTAAGTGAATCCCAACAATTTCCCTATATATCGTTCTTTTTCAAAGTGTAAAGTCTCTGTGCTAAAAACTTCACATTTTAATGTATTATTATTTGCTCCAATTTTCATTGAAATTGGGAAATCCATTTGATTTAATTCATATTCAATAAAAGATCGAATGTCATTGATCTCATATGATCCTGTTGGAATTTCAATAACCCGTGATCCTATATGAAGCAAATTGTTTCGTTCATCAACATTGGGTATGGCATTATATGTTTGAAGATCAATCAGACCACAAACGTAATCTTGATCTAAATTCAAAGGTGGAAAATACTCCGCCATCAGATGTGAAGTATTTCCGTTTAGTGTTAGTGTTAACGTCATGACAATAAAAAAGACAATGAAAGTGTTTTTCAAAATGTTTGTTATTTATTCATAAAAGCACTCATATAAAAATTTTAGACATAAATGACCACAATTAACTGAATCATTATCTTGATATTTAATATAATTATACCTAATCTTGTCACCTAAATAATCAGAGAAGTAAGCTTCCGTTGTTATAAAGCCAACCCTACTGAGGAAAACCGGAAAAAGTTTCAACAAGCCAGAAAGACCTGTAACGTTCATATTCGACGAACCAAATTTTTACATGATCAAAAGTCACGGCAAAAAATACTACAATGTCCCAAAGGTAGTAAAAATTTTTGGTCATTTGTAAAAAACATACGAAACACCACCTCGTCCTCGGTTCCAACGCTCGTCTTCAATGATACTCCTTTTGTCAGCTCGCAAGATAAAGCCAATTTGCTTGCAGCACAGTTTGCTGTTAATTCGACGCTGCCAGAAAGTGTTATGACTCCTCCTGTACTTGAGAGCGTAAGTGATTTTATGGGACAAATCTTCTTTCGCACTCGTACAGTTGCTAGAGTTCTAAAAGATCTCGACGTTCACAAATCCGCTGGCCCGGATAGTATCCCTCCCATTGTTCTGAAGAGGTGTTCTTCAACGCTGGCAAAACCACTGTGTAAGCTTTTCCATCTGTCCTACTCTACTGGTCTCTTTCCGAGTGGATGGAGAACAGCATTTGTCCAGCCTGTCCCTAAAAAAGGCGTGTCTTCTTGCCCCTCCAACTATCGACCAATTGCGCTTACGTCCCTTCTTTCCAAGGTCATGGAAACGCTGATTAATTTTCAGCTAAAGAAATATCTCGAAGAACGAAAGCTTCTTAATGACCGGCAGTACGGCTTTCGTAGCAATATGTCCACTGGTGATCTGATGGTATATCTCACCGAACAGTGGCACAAATCTTTACATCGTTTTGGAGAAAGTAAGATTATTGCGCTTGGTATTTCAAAAGCATTTGATAGAGTTTGGCATCAAGCTCTCTTATCGAAAATGCGTGCATTTGGTATCGATGAATCCCTTCTTCGTTGGATTAGAAATTACCTTTGGGACCGCTCAATACAAGTTGTATTGGACAGTTTCAAGTCTGAAAACCACAAAATTAATGCTGGTGTGCCCCAGGGCTCCGTTTTGTCTCCGACCCTCTTCCTCATATTCATAAACGATCTCTTATCTGAAGCTTCTAATCCATTAAACTGTTTTGCTGACGACAGTACCCTCAGCATTTCATATTCGTTTCTTGATTCACATCCATGTCCTTCGGATGTGGGACTTGAACGGTAGCGTATGATAAGCTCACTAAATTCTGATCTCGACAGTATTGTCCAGTGGGGAATAAGAAACCGTGTAGAATTTAATGCTTCTAAAACTCAATGCTGTTTCCTGTCGTTAAAGCGGAACCCACCCCCAATGCTGCTATCCATGAGTGGCACTTGCATAGAGGAAACTGAACAGCTTTCAGTCCTCGGCATGTGCATCACAGAACACCTTTTGTGGAATGATCACATATTTGACATCGGCAAAAATGCTGCTAAGTGTTTAGGTTTTCTCCGTCGATGCAAGAAATTTTGCTCCCCCTCCGATCTGGCTGTGATCTACAAAGCCTTTATTCGTCCAAAACTTGAGTAAAACTCCCATATTTGGGCAGGTGCTCCAATAACCCAATTGAGTATATTGGATAGAATTCAAAAGAGAGCTCTTAAAATGATTGGTGAAAGAACTATAACGGAAACGTTTACATCTCTGGAGCACCGTCGAAATGTGTCATGCCTTTCGTTGTTTTACCGTTATTTTAACAAACATTGCTCTAGTGAAATAGCCAGTTGCATTCCTCCCCTTAAACAATTCAACCGTAATACTCGCGCTTTTAGGAATGCCCATCAGTTTACCCTTGAGCCCAACTTCGGACGTACTGTTAAGTACAGAGATTCTTTCTTTAGTCGCACTACACGAATGTGGAATGCTCTACCAAGCTCTATCTTCCCCTCCCATTGTGATATACAGACATTCAAAACCAATGTACATCGGTTTCTCCTTTCAAATCCCCTCCAACCTACCTAATCGCTCGTGCTGTGTTTTTTTCACTTTAAGTGTATTCACAACCCCTTTAGCGCGCGCTAAATATAAAAAAAATGATTTCTATCGGTGGTTGAAGATTTCCAAAACTATCAAAATATTTGATGTGATTGCCTTTTTTATAATACGCTACCCAATGTATTCCTGCTCCATTCGAAGAATCTAGATTCACTATTCCACATTCAGTTCTTAATGGTTTACTTATTGGTAAATTGTCACGCATGAAAACTGCTTTGAAATGTGGTATTATTTTCCTTGCAACATTATTCAGATCTACTTCATTCAAAGCACGTTTGGGTAGCGTTTCTATTAGTTTTTTGAGTGCGGATGCAAATATAGTCCAAGTCCTTTTCTATATGGTTTTAGATGCAAGCCGTTTCCCATTGAAATAGCTTCCAATTTGCGATTGTGTCGTTTTTTCTCATCCAGATCTTTTTAAGCATTATTAGCATCGTTGACAGCCTTAGCAATTCCTGCAGCGTCCCCAGATAAAGCTCCAAGAGCAGAAAGTCCAGCAAAGAGAGGTACAAGAAAAAGTATAACTCCACCAATTTTTGATACTGAAATAACTCTCGGTATTTTAATGTTTTTGCTGTTCTGCATTCTTTTTAAAGCAGCTGATAAAGCTACTTTTATAGCCTTTTCAAGATTATGAGGTTTTTTTCTTTGAATAGTTGAATAGTTCTTCCAAGATTTTTAATTGCCCCACTAAATGTGAGTACCTTTTTGGACTTTGATTTTGTATTACTGCTTGAACAACCCATACCTAATTTTAGTTTTGTTTTCATAAGATTGGTAACTAACATAGCACTAGCGCGCTCTCCTTTACCAGTATACCTTTGATTTCACTCGTTTCCAGGCTTTTTCAGCTAAGATCTTATCTGCTGTATGACGTTAGAATAGGATATATCGTGTTGTTTGCATGCTTGATCGAGTTCATTTATTCCTGGATCTTCTTTAGCTAATCTTTTCTCTAGTTTTGTTCCAGGCCCACAATATTGGTAACCACGAAGGTGTAATTCTATCGGCAACTTGTTGATTACGGAGTTTACTAAACCGTTTCCGCTTAAGAGGGTTTGTTTATTGATGGAGTGTTTTGAAAAATCAAACATTTTTATAGAAAAAGAAACAAGTTGTTCTCTCTATATATATAGGAATATATATATATTTATTATATTCAATTGGGCGGTTTACAACGTTATGAGTGTTTTTGAATATGATCTTTAGATTTAAAGGAAATTGCTTAGTATCTTTCATCATGCGATGTGTTAAACAACAACAACTCTAACCAATTAAAAATATGGATTTTGGTAAAAGTAATGAACCAAGAAAATATGGTGAATTATTACACAATAGTATAAGAGGTTTAATTACTGGTCCCTCAAATTGCGTAAAAACAAATGCTATGATGAGCTTACTACAACATCCAAATGGTTTAAAATTTGAAAATATATATATTTATTCAAAGTCATTACATCAAACAAAGTACGAGTTTCTTCGAAGAGCTATCGAACCAATAAAACATATGGGATTCTTTACGTTTTCCAATAATAGTGAGGTTATACCCCCAGAAAAAGCAAAACCAAATTCTGTATTCATCTTTGATGACATTGCATGTGAAAAACAAGATACTATACGAACGTATTTTAGCATGGGACGACACCATTCAATCGATAGTTTTTATTTATGTCAAACTTATACGAGAATTCCTAAACATTTGATACGCGACAATGCAAATTGTTTAATTGTTTTCAAACAATGACATTCAACATATTTCAAAAATTATGTGCAGAGTGTTGGAATGATGAATATGGATTTTCAATAATTGATAAGGATAGTCCGTTGAATAAAGGACGATATAGGAAGGGCTTTGATCATTTCCTTAAACTATAAAAAGCAGACCATCACAGCTGTATACATCATACGAACAGCAATGTTGCATGAGTGTAGTTCAAAAGCAGTTCAAAGCAGTTCAAAGCAGTTCAAAAGCAGTTCAAAAGCAGTTCAAAGTAGTTCAAAAGCTGTTAAGGCAGTTTAAAGCAGTTTAAGAACAGTTAAAAGCGGTTTTAAAGCAGATTTTAGCAGTTAAAAAGCTGTTTGAAAGCAGTTCAAAGCGGTTTAAAAGCAGTTTTTAGCAGTTTAAAGGCTGTTTGAAAGCAGTTCAAAGCGGTTTAAAAGCAGTTTTTAGCAGTTAAAAAGCTGTTTGAAAGCAGGTCAAAGCGGTTTAAAAGCGGTTAAGAAAAAAATAACTAAGTATAATAAGGAGTTCATCATAACTGAGTACATTAGTTTAGTTTGTTTATTTCATCAATTAGAGTTTATAACATCTTTTAGATTACGCTTAAATATAGATAAATATAATATAGATAATAATATAAATTAATATGAAATATTAATTTGGAAGGTTTTTGCGACCTTTAGTGCAGATGTGTTTCGCTCTGACAACAACAATTGAGCTCTTCAGTAAGAATTGTTGTTGCCTTTCTTAGACACATGATTTTAGTCGATGGCTACCGACGTATTAATAAAATAAGCTGCACTGATGTGCTGCAAATTATATAATTTCCGGGGGAATTTGGTTAAATTCTTGCACCTAGATAGTTGTTGTAATTGCCCGTGGTCTAGCATTTTATAAGAAGGTAAACAATAACAATAGAAAAATTGTTTTTGTTTTTTTGTTAAGTGCACTTTTTAATATGAAATATTAATTTGGAAGGTTTTTGCGACCTATAGTGCAGATGTGTTTCGCTCTGACAACAACAATTGAGCTCTTCAGTAAGAATTGTTGTTGCCTTTCTTAGACTAATGATTTTAGTCGATGGCTACCGACGTATTAATAAAATAAGCTGCACTGATGTGCTGCAAATTATATAATTTCCAGGGGAATTTGGTTAAATTCTTGCACCTAGATAGTTGTTGTAATTGCCCGTGGTCTAGCATTTTATAAGAAGGTAAACAATAACAATAGAAAAATTGTTTTTGTTTTTTTGTTAAGTGCACTTTTTAATATGAAATATTAATTTGGAAGGTTTTTGCGACCTATAGTGCAGATGTGTTTCGCTCTGACAACAACAATTGAGCTCTTCAGTAAGAATTGTTGTTGCCTTTCTTAGACACATGATTTTAGTCGATGGCTACCGACGTATTAATAAAATAAGCTGCACTAATGTGCTGCAAATTATATAATTTCCAGGGGAATTTGGTTAAATTCTTGCACCTAGATAGTTGTTGTAATTGCCCGTGGTCTAGCATTTTATAAGAAGGTAAACAATAACAATAGAAAAATTGTTTTTGTTTTTTTGTTAAGTGCACTTTTTAATATGAAATATTAATTTGGAAGGTTTTTGCGACCTATAGTGCAGATGTGTTTCGCTCTGACAATAACAATTGAGCTCTTCAGTAAGAATTGTTGTTGCCTTTCTTAGACACATGATTTTAGTCGATGGCTACCGACGTATTAATAGAATAAGCTGCACTGATGTGCTGCAAATTATATAATTTCCAGGGGAATTTGGTTAAATTCTTGCACCTAGATAGTTGTTGTAATTGCCAATCAATTGTTGTTGTCAGAGCGAAACACATCTGCACTATAGGTCGCAAAAACCTTCCAAATTAATATTTCATATTAAAAAGTGCACTTAACAAAAAAACAAAAACAATTTTTCTATTGTTATTGTTTACCTTCTTATAAAATGCTAGACCACGGGCAATTACAACAACTATCTAGGTGCAAGAATTTAACCAAATTCCCCTGGAAATTAATTAATTTGCAGCACATCAGTGCAGCTTATTTTATTAATACGTCGGTAGCCATCGACTAAAATCATGTGTCTAAGAAAGGCAACAACAATTCTTAATGAAGAGCTCAATTGTTGTTGTCAGAGCGAAACACATCTGCACTATAGGTCGCAAAAACCTTCCAAATTAATATTTCATATTAAAAAGTGCACTTAACAAAAAAACAAAAACAATTTTTCTATTGTTATTGTTTACCTTCTTATAAAATGCTAGACCACGGGCAATTACAACAACTATCTAGGTGCAAGAATTTAATCAAATTCCCCTGGAAATGATATAATTTGCAGCACATCAGTGCAGCTAATTTTATTAATACGTCGGTAGCCATCGACTAAAATCATGTGTCTAAGAAAGGCAACAACAATTCTTACTGAAGAGCTCAATTGTTGTTGTCAGAGCGAAACACATCTGCACTATAGGTCGCAAAAACCTTCCAAATTAATATTTCATATTAAAAAGTGCACTTAACAAAAAAACAAAAACAATTTTTCTATTGTTATTGTTTACCTTCTTATAAAATGCTAGACCACGGGCAATTACAACAACTATCTAGGTGCAAGAATATAACCAAATTCCCCTGGAAATTATATAATTTGCAGCACATCAGTGCAGCTTATTTTATTAATACGTCGGTAGCCATCGACTAAAATCATGTGTCTAAGAAAGGCAACAACAATTCTTACTGAAGAGCTCAATTGTTGTTGTCAGAGCGAAACACATCTGCACTATAGGTCGCAAAAACCTTCCAAATTAATATTTCATATTAAAAAGTGCACTTAACAAAAAAACAAAAACAATTTTTCTATTGTTATTGTTTACCTTCTTATAAATTAATATGTACATTAAGTGTTAATAAAATAATAATAAATAAAATTAATAAAATAAGGATTAAGTTAACAGGACATTAAAACAATCATGACATTTCTTTTAAAACAATCTCTTGAACAGACTTGAAAAATATCTATACAGTGTAAAACGCTATTGGTTTCTCTGATGCAACGGGATATAGGTTCATTTCTTCCATAATTGCTTCTATAAAAATCATCACGTAGATAAAAACACATTCGGAGGCTTCTACTAGGGAAATAAAAGTTCATTCGCTAAAGTAGGTATGAGCAATTTATATGATTACTTAAAGTATCTTAGATCATCATTATTGAAAAATATCTTCTTTTCATCTCTAGCATTTGCATATCAAAAAGCTGACACCTTACTGTATATGTAGGTCTGGGTATATTCCAGTTAAGCTTATTAAAGGCATATCTAGTGAAACTTTTCTGTACTCTTTCTATCCTAGAGGAATGTTTTTTGTAATAGGGATTCTAAATCACTACGGCTCATAAGCGACAGCTTTCTTTCAAACTCACAACCCCAGATTTCAATTACCTCATAATTAAAAGAATTTAGTCGAGCTATTTTCGATTGTGTTCTTTTGTACCTCAGGTTAAGTGTATCTAATTGATCCTTTCCCAAGGGCTCATCTCTTCTGTGATTCAAGCACAAAGGGTGTCCATGATAATAACATTCATGAAATTCGAAAACTTGACCAGTTTCCTCACAGAACCCATCCACCTCGACTCCTGCTACAACCATTTCTTTTCCATTGGCAGCATGCTTTATGTAAATATTTCGATTTGTTGCTTCCCAAATTAACCATTTGATCGAAACTTTCGAGTAATTATCAGTTAATTTATAGCCATTTTTCGGGATCAAGCCAATAGTATTTTCTTCGAGGAAATTACGTCGATAAAGAAGACTACAAGCTGATGCGATTGTTGTACACTCTAAAAAGGGCTCAACGTTACTCTGCACTAAGAACAGTTTCCGGAATTTCAGACAGGCTTCTGTTAGAATTTTTACATCACTGATGCAGTAATCAATTAACTCACGTTGCATATTAAATTCGCTGTTTTTATGGTCTCCATACCATTTAAGAAAGACTTCACGATCTTCAGCTTTCATAGTATCCGGGCCGTAATATTTTGCATCAGGCAGTTTTCCTTCGTATTTTTCATTCACTGCTAGGTTAAAAAAATGCGGGAAGAAGCCTTTCTTTAATGAAGGAGACAGTTCGAAGGCTTTTGGTTGCATTAGACAGTGCCATGGGAAAATAATTCACCTAGTCTAGGAACTTCACATTTGTTATCGTCATCAGTAAAATTTTAGTTCCGCGCATAATAAGTTCGGGTTTCAGACTTGTTTTAACCAGAATATAGTTTAAAATAAACTGGTGATCATAAGCCTGACCGTTATGTGCTATTACTATCACTTTCTTGAAAATCTTTTGAACTTCCATTATATGATGCAGAAATCTTGATACTACGTCTTGAGTTATAATTTGCTCCCGAAATTTACACACATTACAAAAATGTAAATTTTCAACTTCAATACAGGAGCTGCACCTTTGTTGAAATACACATAGGTTTGGTGTGTGTATTTTCAGCAAATTTTCTTCAGATTGGTTAGTTTGGTCGTCTTCCGGTCTACTTTCAAAACCATAGAAAATGTAGAGGCACTTGTCTGTTTTTGGTGTTCTTACATCTCTTAATATATAGCACTGATGGTCATTGGGAACAAATTTTGTACACTGTTTGCTAAAGTATTCGTTGCAAAAATGTTCTCTTGGACTAATTGTCTTCAGACATTTAAAGCATCGTTTCATTTCATCACCAATTGCTTGTTTGCCCGAGCTCGATGATTTGTGGTTATCAGAACATGTTTTACCTCGGAAGCTCCTATGGCAATCATGACAATCAATTTCATGTTCCACCTCTTTACAACTAGGTGTTTTCTGACATTGCGGTCATGACTTGTTACACCTGTGTTTTGACTTAACGTTATACGGTACATGACATTCTTCACAAAAGTATGAACAACTAAAAGCTGAAGTACAGGAGGTAATCAAGTTGAAATGTTTCGCATTATGAAGAAGATTAATCCATTTTTCAGTAGAGTAATTTGTAGGGGCCCCGTCAAAAATTATTACACGGCCTTTTGTATTGTACTGATACACCGTTATTTTGTAATCAGATAGAAGATATTGAAACTGGCGTAATTCCGGAATGCGGCAACCTTCTGGCGGAATCTGTACCTGAGCATCAACCAAGAGCTGTTTTGCTCTTTTCGTCTGTTCCATGTCCGTATCATCACGAATACTTTTATAGTCCGATGATTTTTCCGCGAATGCTTTTCCAACTACCAAAGCACGTGGAAGGCAAAGATTGTCTTTATTTTTTATCGACACAATTCCTCGACGCTTGGTACATTCTTCTTCAAATGTGTTGTAATAGTTGGCCATGCGTCGGTTTCCTTTTCCAGTGGGGATCTTCACCGTTGTTACTTTAATGCAGAAAGAATCTGTCCATAGACCTACTGAATTACTTTGGAAAACTTTTGAAATCATCTCCCATAAATCTGCTACATGAAATTTGGAGGCACTTTTAAAATTGACCCAGCCGCTACCTCGCTCCGCAGAAAATTCTTTCCCACAGAATGTTACTCCGACCTTATCTTCTGGATCTACTTCCTTAAAAGCAAAACTGACAATGTCATTAATTGCTCTTCTTACCCAATTAGTCGGTTCCACGTTGTCTGGTACCCGTTTAATCCTGAACTCAATTGCTCGCTCCTGAAGATTAAACCGCTTAACTTTTGTCAGCACGTTTGTTATGACCTCAAAACGCTAGATAAAGAGAAATTAACATTTTATTTATTTCAAGCATTTCATCATTATACCTTGTTTTCCTTAATCTCATAAACAAACTTCTTTTCCGGCAAAGAGAATTCAATTTTCGGATCGACCCTTCCTTGCAATGAATTTGTTACTTTCATGAGTAAGCCACTCGTTTCATTTAATTCTTCTTCAGTCAATGAATTAAATTTAGATGGGAAAAAAACTTTTTTGTTTTCTAGTTCTACAATAACTTTTTCGCCATAAATCGTTTGGCGCTTTTTACAACTAATAATTATGTTGGGAATAGATAAAAGATCCTTGATATTAACCAAAGGTTTTTCTATCCCTAACTCATTAAATTTATTTAAAAAACTCACGGAACTGTTAGAACTCATTCTCAACACGTTAATACACTTTAGAACTTAAAATTTAAGTGACAAGTTCATAAAAATTAAGGTGCCACTAAACCTAAAAATAAAACAAAAAAGCACATGATGTTTAATGCATGTGATGTGTTTTTTTTTTTGTATCATGAAAAAATGATGACTTCGCATCAAGAACAATTTCAAAAGTAGCAAGCCCAAGTAAAAAAAAAAAAACACAACTTTAATCAGGAAAAAAATAAAAAAAAAAGTAAATTTGTACATTTTTCAATATTTTTTATTTTTATTTATTTTTTTTTTTTTTAATACAATAAGGTATATACACTTAATTTGATGTTCGCATTCGCTTGCGCGAGTAGGTTTGATGATCTTCGTCCTCGTCCATTGCGAAGACTTCTAGCTCCTGAAGATCTTCTTCTTCTACAACTTCCTCTGGTTTGGGAAGAAATTTTATTGTTGTCCCGAAGCTTCCTCTAGAAGGCTGGATCACCCTGGATCCGTCATTTGAATCACCTCTTCGTTCCTCAGTGAATTGAATTTGACGGGGAGAAAACATTTTACGGTGTCAAGTTCCACCAATATCTTCTCCCCGTATTTAGTGTTGCAGCGTTTAGCACCGCAAATTCTTTGATCTTCTGAAGGCATATCCTTCAGAGGTAGAAGCGCCTTTTCTTGTGAAAATTTGTTCAACTTATTTAAGAACTCCATTATAAAATTTTAATGATACTACTTAATATAGTAAAATGTTTCGGGCTTTTATTCGATTTTTGAGCATATATGTATATTGACTTCGAACGAAAAGCAATTGAAAACGCACTGCATTTCTTTCATCTACTATTGCAATGAAACAGGAGCTTCTGACCGTCAGTAACCTTAAAAAGTAATTTGAATCAAATTGTTTTAGTAAATTATCTTTGATTCTTTTTTTCATGGAATGCGTTTATCTTCGTAAGCATTTAGTTCCTTGGATAATATGAAATCAAAATACTTTTTTCAGGTTACTGGCGGTCAAAAGCTTTTGTTGCAATGCATAAGTAGATGACCTGAACTACCCTCACGTGCCAAGATACAAATACCAACGTCATCATTTTAACTCTTACCGTCATAATCAAACAAAACCATACAATAATTTTTCATATCAACATTAGATGATATACTTACATTAAAAACAAAACAAACCACAAAAAATAAAAACGCATAAATACATTTTTAGCATGTATGCTATTAAGAGCAACGATGGCTCGGTGGAATTGTCACTCAGACTATAAGCCAGAGGTGTCAGTTCAAATCTTCAAACAATTCTGTATATTTTTTTTTTTTCGTTTGTTCAAAATAAAAATTTGTTCTTCTTTCTCATTCAGATTCATCGAATAACCTAATGGCTCAGTGGAATTTGATTTTTTTTTTTTTTTTTGTTGATTGATTGACACTTATAGACTTCAATTAGCTTAGTCATATTAACATACCATATAGCTTCATACGGTTTTAGATTATATTTTTATATGATTTCGAAGTTTACCAACCACCACTTTACAATCTTATCCACAAACCATTTCACTGGAACTGTCACCCGACGGCAATCCAAAGGTTCTTGGTTCAATCCCCAAAGGTTCTCAACATCATTGTTTTTTTCTGATTAAATACACTCCCAATCCTCACCATCACACCCAGCCCCCCGCCCCCAGCCACCATGACGCATACACACGTGCACACAAACATTTTTCAAAAACAACAGAAAAGGGGCGTGCCCACCTCCACCCACTTATTCCCATATAACGCCATGTTTATTTTGGTTCCCACCGCCAGTCGCCTCCATTCCTACTAACACTACAATATTCGAGATTAGATCTGACAAAGGCAGAGTAAAGACATTTGAGTGTGTAGGGATCGGAAAATTCCTTCGTGTTCTTTCTTACAAAACCTAACATCTTATACGCTTTATTAACTATATAATCAATATGGTAATTAAAAGACAACTTACGATCGAATATAACCCCGAGGTCTTTCTATTGAATTACTTTTTCAAGGACACTATTGTTGATTGAATAATCGAATAATATAGGAGAGTTGCTCCTAAAACACGTAAAACATTGACACTTAGAGACATTCAAAAAGAGTTAATTGTTACTACACCATAACGCAAGCTTCTCCAGATCACTTTCCAATAGGAGACAGTCTTCGACAGATTTAATGTTTTTGAAAATTTTTACATCAGCATACAGCAAGTAGTTTGAAAATTTGAAAGTATCTGGGATATCATTTATGAAAAGTATAAAAAACAAAGGTCCAATGTGACTTCCTTGGGGGACTCCTGAAGTCACATTAATCGCATTAGACTCAAATTTACCTATTTTAACGAAGTGGATCCTACCACTCAAATATGAGCATATCCACTTTAAAAATGAGAATGAAATCCCAGAACCGTCAATTTATGGACAAGAACCTCATGATTTACCCTATCAAAGGCCTTAGCAAAATCTGTGAAAACTATATCTGTCTGTAACCCACTAGCAAATCCTTTTACTACGGAGTTACACAAAATTGTGAGGTTTGTAGCCGTGGATCTGCCCGATACAAAACCATGTTGAGTTTCAGCATTATACATAAAGTTATTATCTATGAAAGCAGTTCCAAGCAATTCAGTGTACAGTTCGTAGTAGTACGAAGTCATTCAACATGGTTTAAAAATCGTTGTTCGACAATCAAAAGCAGAAAATTCAACATAAAATCAATTTCAAACCCATTGAAAGATTCTTACATAATCTCCGAAACTTATTTATACCCTGTTGTAGGAACAATACAGATAAGGTATGATGAATTCAAATATGGAGCTCACAAGCGACCTCATTAAAACATCTGATACTCTATGAAAAAAATATAAAGCACTTAGGAATGGAAAGGAAGCATTCAAATCACAATTGGAAGAAACCTTTAAACCAATCACTAACCCTCTGAAAGAATTAATTGAAAAAAACAAATGAGAAACAAAATTACTTTGAAACTCGAGTAAATAAAATAAAACAAAGTTTTGATGATGATTACGTCACCCCTGCTACAAATATAAGTAGTATCACCACAAAAAACTTTTCAGAAACACCGACAAATATAGATAACAAAAGTGCTAGAAATAGTCGCCCACGGTATCGTAAACATTACAAGGTCCGTGACTTTGCGAGTCAAATAGAAGAAGATACATTTGACGAAATACCACAGAAGTATGTAGATTTATTGTTGAATGAATCAAATACAATCGTTAATGTGTATAGCGTTTACGCGAAGAACGGGAAGTGGCTTTTAGGGGATGTTGATTTTAACATTCTTGGAAAAAATATACAAATCAAGAATAAAGTCTATGAAGGTACAAATGGCCTATATGAGTTTATATTTAAGAAAAAGCCTTGCGAAAAGATCTATAATGAGAAAGATTTGAAAATATACAAGGATATATTAGAAGATACCAATGCTTATAGGCGCTCGCATGATTATACAAAACAAGTGGTAGGAAATCGTGGAATTAAATATAAAGAAAAAATAACCAAGTTATTAGAAAATACTGCTACTGTTTCCGTTCCACATACAGGGAGTGGGTTAATGACATTATCCAAAAATGAAAAAGAATATATTTTCTGGGATGATCCGAATGAACTTGTAGTTCGATTGAGACTTCTGATCGCTTCACATCAAGCTGGACATAATAATCATTCCAATGAAATTATTTCGATCATCGAAGAACTAAGAGAATTTAATATTATTGAATAAAAATGAGTGTTGATAAGTTTGGAAGATTTTCTAATCGACCTGCAGCAAGACCTCGACCAGGACCAATTGGAGAACGTGGAGAGCAAGGGGAACCAGGACCATCTGGATTACCGGGAGTGCCGGGACCATCCGGTGAGGGATTTCTCAAACTGCCGAATGGCGATTATAATTTGAACTGGAAGCGTCTACAAAACCTACAAGAACCAAAAGAAGATGAAGATGCTGTCACGAAAAATTATGTTGATAAAGGAATTAATGAACTTACAAAATACATACAACATGAAATCAAAAAATTGAAAAAATCATTGCAAAGCGTGTGAAAGTTTGAATATACTCGTACAATAATGTTTTTATACAAAATAAAAATAAACAATTTTTTTTTTTAATGAAAATAAAATGCATTTACATATGTATTTGATTTAATTTTTTATTTTATATTTTAATCATTTTCTTCAAAAGAACAGAGAAAAAATTCTCTTAACGCCGAGGGGTTTATGTCAATTTCCGGTTCCAAGCGACCACCGATAAGGGCATACCAAGTTTCAAAAAATCTTAGTGGGCTTTCTGCAGTCCTCCGATTTTCACTTTCAATTGCTAATAAAGGCGGCCCTATTGAAGAATATTGAGAATGTTTATCTTTTATTCTCACAAACTCTATATCCTATATAATTATACTACAAATTTATGAGATCGTTAGTGAGACCTTATTTTCAATGACAATTGTAATTATTTTTATCTCAAATCACCAAAAAAAAGACACTTTGCTACAACATCTTAAGAACCATTCATACCTACACCGAAGAAGATTTTTTTTTTCTCGTTAAGTCACCACCATAGAGTCGACAGAAGCATATTCTGTTCATATTATCAACCTTATATCAACCAACGCGACATTAAAAAAAAAAACACTTTGCTACAACATCTAAAGGATCATACCTACACCAAAGAAACAAACATTGAAAAAAAAGGAACAAGGGTTTTTTTTGTTTTTGTTTTTATGACTACCCTCAATACTTCATCACATCAAATATTAATTTATGCACACACAAGATTTTTTTTTTTTTCTTTTAAAGTCACCACCATAGAGTCCACACAAGCATATTCTATTCATATCAACCAAGGCACACGACCGACTATAAATTCAGTATAGCATAGCACCAGGTTGCACCACTTGGTGCCTTCTCGACCAAAGTCCCTAAAACATTCTACTGCTGCTGACAAAGCAAAGACAATCTGCATGGACCTGCTGGAGAATCATAATCCCCCAATTGTTGCATCAACCAAAGAAATAAGATCCGCAAGAGCCAATGTGGGAAATGTCACCGTTGAGCTCCAAAACCGAGAACATGTTGGCCACATGTTGCAAGCTGCAAGCAAACTCAAGGGGTCCGGCGTCTCCATACATTAGGATTATCCATTTGCGGTGCGCCAAAAACGAAGAAAAATTATTAAATTGAAGGAAACAATTACATCAAAAAATCCAAATATTCAAATCCAATTACGAGGAGATAAAATAAAAATTCGCGGAAAAAACTACTATCTTGATGCAAACAATAGATTGACGTGCATTGAAGAAGGAGGGATGACATATGAACACCTGTTAAGTGACGAGAAATGTCAAATTATGGTGGAAACGCAAGTGGCAGTCAGTTCAGTCGAAGACAAATAGGAATCCCAGATGAAAACATTCAGCGTTTTTAATAGTAATTCCGTCAGTGGTTTTAGCAATAAAGATAAAAGTAAACATTTAACTCATTATTTAAAAATATTATCATTTAACGTAGCAAGATTAGCCAATAAAATATTATTTTGTGATTTTTTTTTTCAATTTATTAATAAATATGATATCTTTATGTTATATGAGACTTTTGTAGATAAGAATATGGAACGTTTTGATATTTTTTTTAAACAACATGAACTACTTTGGATTCCAGCAGTAAGATCGTCTGTACATGGCAGGGCTAGTGGAGGACTTTTGCTCGGCATTAAAAAATAATTGAAGAATAGTCTTGAATGTCATTTTGTAAATATATTAAACAGAGAAATAATTAAAATTGTAACTTAAGTGGGACAAATATTTGTAATACTAGTTTACATAAACTGCAACAAATGGTTGGAGGATTTCACCGGCTTGTTTAACTTCTTGTTGGAATTTGGGAAAGAAAACGTCATCCTTATGGGAGACTTCAATGGAAGGGTTGGAGATAACCAAATAGTTAACACCGAGGCAGAAATATAACTAACAATATTTGCAGAGTTAAGGGTGGCACAAGACAAAAAAGTGGATGGAAATGGGGAAAAAATCATCGAAATGTGCGAAACAATCGGACTTACCTTATTGAACGGGCGCACGAACAGCGACAGAGAAGGAAATTTAACTTTTATAAGAAGTGCTGCATGCTCAACTATAGATTATTGCCTGATTAAAGGGAAATGGCTAGAGCTTGTGGATGACTTTAAAGTGAGTGACCTTACTTATTCTGATCACCAACCAATATCTACAAGTATAAAATTCATTTCTGAATTAAACAACATAAATGAACGTAGTTCCCTGTTGCCTAAATTGCAATGGAAAGAAAAAATGAAGGAGAGGTACAAATCAAATCTTAATGGAGAACTAGAGTTTGTTAATCAAAACACAATTGAAACTGTCAACGGAACAGGTAAGCTTACAACATGTATAGTCAAAGCAGCAGATCCGCTCCAAACGAGAGAAAGAGGAAAGGGAAAACAGCCGTGGTATGACTGGGAGTGTGAAGCAGCCAGAAAAAAGTCGTTTGGCTTTTTACGGGCACTAAAGAAATACGGAACCACTTACTTAAAATACCTGTACCAAGAAGCAAACAAACAGTACAAAGCTATCTGTGAGCGAAAACAAAAAGAGTACTCTCTTGGATTGGCATCGATGGTTAGGGATGCCAAAGACAGCAGATCTTTCTGGAAAATTGTCAAGAAAATAAATGGGACTACTCTTGGACGGAATATTAAAGTTGAAGCTCCTCTCTTAGCATGCCATTTCGAAAAACTTTTAAATAATACCCTCAATGAAAACATTTTGCACTTGCGACACCATTTCTAGAAGTAGAACCATTAGATCGTCCAATAACTGCACAAGATATTAACAGAGTCCTCAACCGCTGCAACGGTAACAAAGCGCCTGGTGAAGACTGGATCCCATACGAATTTTTTATAAACGCGACCGATGAGTTTCTAGATGAGCTTACAAAAGCTTACAACTTTATTTATAACTTTGGGGAGGTTCCAGAAAGCTTCAAGAAAAACATTATATTTCCTATATCAAAGAAGGGTGATGCCACAGAGCCAAGCAAATACAGAGGAATTTTTTTCCTCAACACAGTGGCCAAAATATTTACGGGGATTATGCTGAAAAGACTTATAAACTGGATAAGAGAAAATGATCTTTTAATTGAGTTTCAAGCGGGGTTCCGAAAAAAATACTCCACTGTTGACAACATATTCTCCCTCACTGCCATCGCTCGCACGTACCTGGATAGAGGAAAAAAACTGTACGCATTTTTCGTGGAGCTTAAGGCTGCGTTCGACTCAATTGATAGAATGGCCCTGTTCTATAAACTGAGTAACTTGGGTGTGTCAACAAAATGCTGAAGGTATTGCAAAATCTCTATGAAGACAATAGAACAGCGGTTTGGGATGGGTTGGTTTCAAACGAAAACAGGCGTCAAACAGGGATGTCTTCTGAGCCCAGTACTACTCTCTATTTTCCTTCATGACCTTACAGAATTCCTATCTGTTGAAATAGAATTCGATGGACTTGTCATAAGGCTTTTATTATATACCGATGACATTGTCATACTAGCAGAAAGCCCGAATATGATGCAAATCATGATACACAAGCTTTAGCAGTATTGCCACCTCTGGAACCTTCAACTGAACACTGCCAAATCGAAAATCATGATTTTTTGCAACGGAAGGGGACGGTATGCTGGGAACGAAAAATGGACATGGAATAATGAAGATCTGAAAATAGTTAAAGAGTACAAATATATTAGTTTACTCATAACCCCACAGCTATTATTTAAAAAACATTTCCAGAAAAAGCTCAAAGAATCAAAGCACGCAATTAGTAGTAGCTGGAATGGAGTGCTGAGCAAGAGGAATATTGATTCAAGCACGATGTATAAAATTTTCGATGCAGTTATGAGATCCATCATGTGCTATGCGGCACATAGCCCCATGTGCTTTGGGGAGTATACCAATATAAAGAGGTGAAACAACTTTTAAGATACTTCATCAAAAAAATATTCAGATTACCGTATAACACCCCAAATTATATGCTGCACCTGGAAGCTGGCCTACCACTGTATATACACACTCTCCAACTTCATTTTGCTTACATACAGAAAGTTCTGGCCCAATCGAGGTAATCGTCTTCCTCATAAAATCACGACTTACCTCCAAAGAGGAAATTTTCAATTTGTCAGTGAATGGGCTAGATTAGCCAAAGAACATAACGTTAGTCGAAGAGATTTTAACGAGACTACTTCAAGAAGTGAGCTAATTGCAAAAATAAAGGAATCTTCATGAAACGAATTTAAGAGGCAAATCCAACAAAGCCAGTCGCGAACTACTTACAAACTACTTCAACATGACCTTGGTGCAAGTAACTATTTTCATGACAGCTTCAGCCTAGATATGATATCTACCATATTCAAAACGATGGGAGAATTGTTATATTTGAATTACCTGCCATACATAAATGATACAAATGTGAAATGCACGCTGTGCAATCTAAGAGTAAAGGAATATATACAACACTTCGTGTCTAGCTGCCCAATACTTAACCCCATATGAAGATCAGTTTGGGGAAAAAATATGCTGTCAATGGATGAATCCTTGCGAATTTTCATTAAAACTGCACTTAAATACCAGCAACAAATAATAAACGAAACATTTTAACTACATACTACATACATACCTTCTTATAAACATTCTTTCAACTTCACTTCTACATATACAAAATTAGTTTTATATAAAAAAAAAAAAAAAACACTATCTCTTCGGCTGACGGTAAAAGCCAATGCTGTATTCTGAATTTTGTAAACAAATCTGAAATTATAGAGAGAAATAAATCACTACTACTACTACTACTATTCGCCGGACTGTCCTTTTGAATTGTCTGGCTCCGCCAGTTGATGGAAACCTGATACATCAGTTGAGTGTAACCTGATACGTCAGTTGAGTGTAACCGGATACGTCCGTTGAGTTGAACCTGATACGTCAGTTGAGTGTACCGGGATACGTCCGTTGAGTTAAACCTGATACGTCAGGTGAGTGTAACCGGATACGTCCGTTGAGTTAAACCTGATACGTCAGTTGAATATAACCGGATACGTCCGTTGAGTTAAACCTGAAACGTCAGCTGAGTGTACCCGGATACGTCCGTTGAGTTAAACCTGATACGTCAGTTGAGTGTACCCGGATACGTCCGTTGAATTAAACCTGATACGTCAGTTGAGTTAAACTTGATACCTCAGTTGAGTTAAACCGGATACGTTCATTGAGTTCCACCGGATACGTCCGATTGAATTACCTGTATTTGACCAGATCCAGAAGAAGACGTCTGTATATGCCAGCCAGCCGATTTCACCGAAGGACCGAACAACAGGACACCAGATTCCAGAAAATCATATACAAATTGATATACAACCATTCTATGTAAAATATTATTTAATTGTGGATAATAAAAGGAACCTGAAGCTCGAGAAAAAGATTTTAACCGAACCAAAACCTGAAGATCGAGTTCGAGAGCTTAACCGAACCTGAACCTGAACCTGAATCTCGAGAAGAAGATTTTTACCGAACCCAAACCTGAAGATCAAATTCGAGTACTTAACCGAACCGAACCTGAACCTGAAGCTCGAGAAGATCTTAACCGATACCTGAAAATCAAATTCGAGAGCTTGACCGACCCTGAAGTTCAAGAAGAAGATTTTAACCTAACCGAAACCTGAAGATCGAATTCGAGAGCTTAACCGAACCTTATCTGAACCTGAAGCTCGAGAAGAAGATTTTAACCAAACCAAAACCTGAAGATCGAATTCGAGAGCTTAACCGAACCGAACCTGATGCTCGAGAAGGAGATTTAAACCGAACCGAAACCTGAAGATTGAAACGAAGATCTTAACCGTAATACACCGAACCGGAATATAACAAACTGTTACAGTTTCCCGACCCGACCCATACTTACCCGTAGCCGTAACCGTTTCGTCACCATAACCGAATTTTTTACCGCAGCCGAACCAGTAACCCGAATAACCATGGGAGATACCGAAGAAGGATTTGACCCTTTTGCAATCATAGGAGGAATTTACCTACTCAATAAAGCGGAGTTGGTTGAACGTATGACACGTGTAGGACTGACCACGGAATGTATAATGAACACTCTCCGCGCTCGTCTCAGCGCCCACATAAAAGAGGCGCGCTCTAGAAAATCTACTCAGGAGCTTTGCGAAGAATTGGAGAAGGTTACCATAGAACGCGACAGCCATGAGGAGGCCACAAGTTGTCAAACCACAAGCCAAATGAACGCCCCAGAAGCAATCACTACTGAGAGTAATAAAATGCCGGAACAACCGGTCTATACAAATTATTACTACCCTTACCTACTATGCGAACTCAGGTCGTTCAAACTTCCACAAGCACGACCCCTACTATGACAACTAGCCACGCAAACCCCGCAATAGTATACCCCGCTTTTGCTGAATATGACCGAATGACGAAACAACCAGAGTATAGAGAATGGTAATAGGCGTGTTTTTTAGTGCCCTCTATGTTAGCTTAAAAAAAATTCCATGTAAAATAACAACAATAAATATGCTTACTTCGTGGCGATAAACATGCCTGCTTAAGAATTAAGCTAAAATAAATACAGTGCTTCCATACACTATTTTCTGCGTTTATCCGATGAATTCTCAAAAAATGTCAAAAATTCATCCAAAAAATCATTAATTTGGCAGATGAATCTTGAAGCACGAGTCGAATGATGAAAAAAAGGATGATAGAAAAAAAGGCAAAGACCAAACATTTTTTTATTTTTTAAAACATAATTATTAATTCAAAATAAACGTTACTTTCCAATAAATAAAAGCAAGACCTGGTCCAGGGAGAAGACGTTTCTTTTAATTTATCAAAATTTTAACGAAATTTAGTTTAAAGTTTTTTTGTTGACAAACATTTGACAGCCAAAATGACATTTTGACATTTTTGAAAATGTCATTTTTGTATCAGTGCTGCCAAATTATTTTCTGAAGCAATGATGAGCGTTTTTTTGTATCATATTTCTTAAGCTAACATTGAGGGCACAAAAAACACGCCTAACATCCTCATGGTATTGACCAAAATCAAATGCCGAGTGCGAAAACATCAGTAGCAAATACCTCCACTGCACCTCAGCTGCCAGTTCTAAGTCCAGTCCCATACTCTACCCGCAATCCAACACAACTTATCGATAGATCCTCATTTAGCCGTGAGGCAGAGGTAATGAACATTGTTAGGAAATGGAATCTCAAATATGATTCGTCGGGTAACTCGGAAGAATTTATCAAACGCCTCGGAGAACTAGTAGAGAGCTACAGAATTCATACCGGCGACATGCTACGTGCCTTACCAGATATATTTAGAGGACCCGCTCGAGAATGGTACCGTATGAACCGCGATGAGTTCAAAACCTGGTCAGATTTTTACAAAGGATTCATAGAGCATTTTCTCCCCGTCCGTTTCGTTAATAAGTTGGAAGATGAGATCTCAAAAAGGGGACAAGGACCGCGAAAAAAAGCTAAGGAGTATATCCAAGTAACTCATTATTTGATTCATCAACATCCTACGGTGCGTATCAATGACAATATTGACAGAATTTATGACCGACTAAGGCCTGAATATCATCTCTACATCCGACGTAAGGATCTCAGAACCTTAGAAGAACTGACAGGGCTAGCAGAAGAATTCGAACATATCTAAAAGGAAAGCCAAAATCAGGCTAACATCTCTTCTGCCAGACTAGTCTTGAGAACCGTTCCAGTTTCACTGCAACGAAATGGTGGCGCAACAGCACAACCGACAGACCGATACGACGGAGCAACCCACTTTTGGCATTGCAAACAGAGAGGGCACTCTAAGGCTAATTGCCGCCGCCCATTCCACCTATTCTGCTCTTTTTTCGGAGAAGACGGACGCCTGACGAGAGATTGCCCATGTCATACACATAAGACTAAGCTGTACGATTCACCAAGTTCTATTATTGACCCTGAACCGCCAGTACCTGATACCATAAGACTGAACCAGAACGCAAGGAAGTTGCTCCATCCCGAAAAATTGATAGATACATTAATTGAAAATGTAATGGCTAGCCTAAAGGAAGCCTGTATAAAGGCAGTAGCGAATAAACTTAAGCCGAATGATAGTGTATGCGAAACGCGGAGTACAAGCTCACAGGGAGAGCCAAGGCTTACACCACAACTAATAAAAGGTAAGGCAAGAGATGTGACATCGAAGCAGCCGCCTAAACAACAGCAAAAATCTCTCCACCTGTCCATCC
Organism: Melangyna quadrimaculata; assembly: GCA_949320155.1. NCBI lineage: Eukaryota > Metazoa > Arthropoda > Insecta > Diptera > Syrphidae > Melangyna > Melangyna quadrimaculata. Next base: position 302,179,875 of record OX439483.1, on the reverse strand, counting down.
TGAGTGACGAACCTAAGGATTGGACGCAACCCCACGCCGCGGCATACAAATAAAAACCTATGTAAAGAAAAAAGAAAAAAATCTATATACCCAGATCTTAAGACGAGAAGCTTCTCGTCTCCAAAGAATAAGGGGTTTCTAATGAAGCATTACAACTCTTCCCCCTCAAACTACGGACCTACCTAAAAATTATGGAAATCATAAAACCTACCACAGCATAAGAATCCATCATATGGAGAAAGTTCCCCACACTGCCCAGAAATCATGCAAATATAAAGCTTCTAGGTGTGGTGAATATAAAAAGAGGAGAAATGAATAAAAGCTCTGAGGTATGGTGAATATAAAAGGCATGGTGAAAGTGATCTAGATGAAAGAAACCGAAAAGCTCCACTGAAGACAGCAACTGGACTACGACCAAGAGCCTTGTTGGTGCGAGTTTCTAATAGAGAAACAAACCAATAAAGTTCCATATACATTAGCGAAAAACACCCCTTGCCGGTCACCCCCGTTAATACCATGCAACACAAACTATGCAGTGGTGTCGTAGGGTGCAACAAAGATTTACCTAGAAAACTATAATTTGTTGACCTTGAGCTCACACTTAGTTTCTCCGTGAAGAGAGGGCCATGCAAGCGAGAAAAGATCCGAAATTAACAAGTCAACACGTTCCAGATCAGTGAGTCAACACGATCAAAATCAGTAAGTGAACAACGAAAAACTTAGTCAGTCAAGTTAAAATAATCAAGATTAGCCGAGAAGATACCAGACAAAGGACCACCGTTCCCGCCATAGAATAAATTTGAAGACTTCCCCCACCAGTGGTAAGGGGTCTCAAATATTCGCCGGACTGTCCTTTTGAATTGTCTGGCTACGCCAGTTGATTGTAACCTGATACATCCGTTGAGTGTAACCTGATACGTATGTGAGTGTAACCGGATACGTCCGTTGAGTTGAACCTGATACGTCAGTTGAGTGTACCGGGATACGTCCGTTGAGTTAAACCTGATACGTCAGTTGATTGTACCCGGATACGTCCGTTGAGTTAAACCTGATACGTCAGTTGAGTGCAACCGGATACACACGTTGACTTGAACCTGATACGTCAGTTGAGTGTAACCGGATACGTCCGTTGAGTTGAACCTGATAAGTCAGTTGAGTCTACCCGGATACGCCCGTTGAGTTAAACCTGATACGTCAGTTGAATATAACCGGATACGTCCGTTGAGTTGAACCTGATTCGTCAGTTGAGTATAACTGGATACGTCCGTTGAGTTAAACCTGATACGTCAGTGGAGTGTACCCGGATACGTCCGTTGAGTTAAACCTGATACGTCAATTGAGTGTACCCGGATACGTCCGTTGAGTTCCACCAGATACGTCCGATTGAATTACCTGTATTTGACCAGATCCAGAAGAAGACGAAGGACCGAACAACAGGACACCAGATTCCAGCAAATCATATACAAATTGATATACAACCATCTATGTAAAATATTATTTAGTTGTGGATAATAAAAGGAATTGACCTAAATCTGAAGTTGAGTACTACTTTAGATAGAACCCCGGTAAACCGACAAGCCAAACCTCAGCCTTTGACAAAAAGTAAGTCACAGTATATTCTAAGAAAAAAATTGTTCTACAGTTAGGGCCTATCTCCAATTTTTATATCATTTATCGGGAATTTAAGAAAAGTCTTACTTTCGGGTACCCTTATCCATGTTACCGGTAATTGTGCCGTAAGTACTTATGATAGAAACTTCGTTTAGGCCTTTATTTTTAGGAGAAATACCAGGCTTTGTAATTGCGTTTAAATAAATTTGATACCTTGTCTCAGTCTTAAGCTATCAAGTTTTTAGCCTGTTTCATTTAACTTGCCCATGCTAATTTTTTGACTTTGGGGTCAATTTTCTCCAAAAAATGCGTTTTCAACATGATGTTTTACTAATTTTTTTAAATGTATGTACCAATACTACAATACTAAAAATAAAATTCAGCAACAAGATTGCCAAAAAACCCACACATTTTATGATAATTTGGAAAAACAGCGACAGGTAAAATTAAAAAAAAATTTTTTTTTAGCTTTAAGCTCGAAAAGCTATGAATAGAAATTATTTGTGTGGTTTTATATAACTTTGTAAGTATGATTTTTACTAAAACAGTTATAACGGGTGCACTCTGACATTCTTTGGTTTGAATACCTGCTAATTTTAGTAGCTAGTTAAGTTGAATTCTACAAACTATCTGCGGTTATTGCAAAATGATTTATCAGAACTATTGAAGGACATTCCATAGGTTCAACTAGCTTCATCTTATTCATAACTTGATGGTGCTTCCGCCCACTTTGCTTGAGAGGTTTAAAATTGAAAAGATGAAGAGTGAGCAGTAATCGTTGGATAGGAAAAAGTTGGAGCAGTTCAATGGCCTGCAAGATCTCCTGATCCTACAATATTGGATGTTTTTGAATGGAGAAGAATGAAATAAATCTTTTATTCAACCAGTATAGCAAGTTAAAGTAAATTAGAAGAGCGCATGTTCAAAGCGTTCTCCGAAGTGATACAGTAGCTAGGATCATTAATATCAATATCAGTGAAATACAAAAACTGGCTATAACATGCATACAAAATCAAAGAGGACTCATTTTTACACCTGTTATAACTGTTTTAGTCCACAAATAAAATAAAAATTATCGATAAGCACACATATTATTTTTTATTCATAGCCATTCGAGCGTTAAGCGAAAAAAACCCTTTTTATTAAATTTTACCTGCCGCTGGTTTTCCAAATTATCATAAAATCTATGGGTTTTTCGCCAAACTTTATTTAAACTTTTATTTTTAGTATTGTTACATACATTAAAAAAAAAATTATTAAAAATCATGTTATTTACACATTTTAGATATCTTAGGACTGAGACAAGGTATCAAATTTATTTAAACGCAATTACAAAGGCAGGTATTTCTTCTAAAAAAAAGGCCTAAACGATGTTTTTATCATAAGTACTTACGGCGCAATTACCGGTAACATAGATCAGGGTACCCCAAAGTAAGACTTTTCTTAAATTCCCGATAAATGATATCAAAATTGGAGATAGGCCCTGACTGTAGAACAATATATATAATATATATATAATATACCCCAGAATCATACCCTAAAATACTCTTGACGAATTAAGGGACACCCTGTATATTTTTGGTAGAAATTTGAAAACACTATCATTGTTTGTTTTTCAAAATATTTGAGTTGAAAAACATTTGTTCAGAGTTTTGTTCCAGTTTTTTTGCTCTAAAAAAAAAACTGTTTAGAGAATTTTTTTAAATAAAAATTATCAGTTGTTGACTACGTCATTATATGTTTGTAAAAAAAAAAAAAATAGATTGGGTTCAGAACCATTTCTTGTTCTTGAAATATTTGAGACGAAAATTATTTTTTAACTGTTTTTCTTAGTTTAAAAAAAGTGTCTGTTGAATTTTGTTTTAATATTTACCAATTTGGGATTGTGTAATTATGTGTAAATTAAAATAAGTGTGAAGTGAGTATCTTATTCCGTTCTCGAGATATTCCAGATAAATGACATTTTACAGCTCCTTTTTAAATTGCTGTAGTAAAAACCGGTTTATTGAATTTGTTAGAAAACCTTTTCAAAACACTTTACGACAATATTATCTGTATGATAAAATTTATCCGATGTCAATATCTTTATTCATTCTCGAGATATGGTGGACGCAAAAAGTACCCCAAACGTACGTACATACACATATACAGACATCTTGCTAAAAACGAAGAATTCTGATTCTAGAGACCTCAAAACGTGAAGATATATATTCACCAATTACAATACCTTCCAATCGGAAGTTAACAATCGGAAGTTAATAAAAACTACCCTCAATAATATACGATTGCATATGTAGGTATACCTACAAATATACTTACACAACATAACCATATTTTTCTTTCCCGCATTAAAATCGACCTACCCTTGATTATGTACGAGTTCCACGCATTATTCTTTCCCGTAAAAAAAAAAAAAAAACCTTCAAGGTTGATGACGACGACGACGCAAACAGCTTACTACAGGCAGAGGGGAAAAATCTGAAAAAAGTTTTGACGTCTGAAAAGTTTGAATGCAGTTTTGAAGAGGGGTTGCTTTTTAGCATAAATCTCGATTTGCGGGATTTTTGGTCTTGTGGGGCGTCCACCATCTTGGAAAAACGACTTCATTTGATTATTTGTGTGTTTTCTCACTTCCTGTGCTTTTTTATGAAGAAAAATATTAAAGACTTTTTTGTTTTAATTTAAATTTCCTACAACTCAAAAGTCATTAATGAAAAACGAGTACAAAATAAGGCCTTACGGCCTCGAATAACTCCCAAACTATTACTTTTATAAAAAAAAAGTCTTAAATTAAAGGTGTTACAAAAGGCTAGGGCGTGTAGGTTGAGTTAAGATAAGAAAAAAATCGTATAGGGAGGGGGGATCTATTTCCCCCCGTTTTGGCAGAAGGGGTAATTTTCTAAAAAAACGACTTAAAATATAAAAAAATAATATTAAAAATCAACGGAAACACTCAAAACATTAAGTTATAGCTTTTTTGAAAGCCAAAAACCTATTCTTTAATAAACTTTTTTTTGTTTTTGTTTTATATTTAGCGCGTGCAAAAGGGGTTATGACTACCCTTAAGATGATATACACAGCACGAGCGATTAGGTAGATTGGAGGGGATTTAAAAGGAGATACCGATGCACATTGGTTTTGAACGTCTGTAGATCACAATGGGAGGGGAAAATTGAGCTGGGTAGAGCATTCCACATTCGAGTAGTGCGACTAAAGAAGGATGGGCATTCCTAGAAGCGCAAGTATTACGGTTGAATTGTTTAAGGGGAGGAATGCAACTTGCTATTTCACTAGAGCATTGTTTATGGAAATAACGGTAAAATAACGAAAGACATGAAACATTTCGACGATGCTCAAGAGATGAGAATGTTTCCGTTATAGTTCTTTCACCTATCATTTTAAGAGCTCTCTTTTCAATTCTATCCAATAAACTCTAGTGGGTTATTAGAGCACCTGCCCAAATGTGGGAGTTATACTCAAGTTTTGGACGACGAAAGGCTTTGTAGATCACAGCCAGAGCAGAAGGGGAGACAAATTTCTTGCATCGACGGAGAAAACCTAAACACTTAGCAGCATTTTTTGGCGCGATTTCGAATATGTGGTCGTTCCATAAAAGGTGGTCTGTGACACACATACCGAGGACTGAAAGCTTTTCGGTTTCCTCAATGCAAGTGCCACTCATGGATAGTTGCATGGGGGGTGGGTTTCGTTTTAACGACAGTAAACAGCATTGATTTTTGAAGCATTAAATTCTACACGATTCCCCATTGGGCAATGCTGTCGAGATCAGAATTTAGTGAGCTTATCATACGCTGCCGTTCAAATTCCACATCCGAAGGACATGGATGTGAATATAAGAACGAATATGAAAAGCTGAGGGTACTGTCGTCAACAAATCAATTTAATGAATTAGAAGTTTCAGATAAAAGATCGTTTATGAATATAAGGAAGAGAGTCGGAGACAGAACGGAGACCTGGGGCACACCAGCATTTGTTTTGTGAATTTCAGACTTGAAACCATCCAATACAACTTGTATTGAACGGTCCGAAAAGTAATTTCTAACCCAACGAAGAAGAGATTCATCGATACCAAACGCACGCATTTTCGATAAGAGAGCTTGATGCCAAACTCTATCAAATGCTTTAGAAATATCAAGCGCAATAACCTTACTTTCTCCAAAACGATGTAAAGATTTGTGCTACTGTTCGGTGAGATGTACCATCAGATCACCAGTGAACCTATTGCTACGAAAGCCGTACTGCCGGTCATTAAGAAGCTTTCGTTCTTCGAGATATTTCTTGAGCTGCAAATTAATCAGCGTTTCCATGGCCTTAGAAAGAAGGGACGTAAGCGCAGTTGGTCGATAGTTAGATGGGGAAGAAGACACGCCTTTTTTTGGGACAGGCTGGACAAATGCTGTTTTCCATCCACTCGGAAAGAGACCAGTAGAATAGGACAGATGGAAAAGCTTACGCAGTGGTTTGGCCAGCGTTGAAAAACATCTCTTCAGAATAATGGGAGGGATATATCCGGGCCAGCGGATTTGTGTATATCGAGATCTTTCAGAACTCTGGCAACTGCACGAGTGCGTAAGAAGGTTTGTCCCATAGAATCATTTGCGCTCTCAAGTACAGGAGGAGTCATAACACTTTCAGGCAACGACGAATTAACAGCAATTTGTGCTGCAAGCAAATTGGCTTTATCGATTGAGCTGACAAAAGGAGTATCGTTGAAGACGAGCGTTGGAACCGAGGACGAGGTGGTGTTGGTATGTTTTTTACTAATGACCAAAAATTTTTACTACCTTTGGGATATTGTAGAATTTTTGCCGTAATTTTTGATCATGTAAAAATTTGGTTCGTCGAATATGAACGTTACAGGTCTTTCTAGCTTGTTGAAACTTTTTCCGGTTTTCCTCAGTAGGGTTGGCTTTATAACTTCGGAAGCTTACTTCTCTAACACTAATAGCCTCTTTACAGCTCGAATCAAACCATGAGTTTTCTTTGGGTTTGATAGGTTTCACCCTATTCGGGATAAAATTTCTCATTCCACAAAGAATTAAGTTTGTAATCATACCTGCACTGGAATCTACGTCACTATTGAGGAAGCATAGTGACCAGTTAAAGTTCCTGAAGAAAACATTGAGACCGTCCCAGTTTGCTTTCGCGTACTGCCAAACGGTTCTCTTGGGAGTTTTTTCCTTAACTGTGTTTTGGTGGCACGAGAAATTCGCAGATATGACACAATGGGCTGATGTGCCTAGAGGTGATAATACACTTATAGTGTATTTATCAGGGTCAGAGGTAAGAAACAAATCTAGAGTGTTGGCGGATTGACCTGCAACGTCAGGAATATGAGTAGGCTCGTCGACCAGCTGAGTTAGGTTGTTTATCTCAGCAAAAATCTCGACATACCTTCCTTCGGGTGTTGTCTGATCCGAATAGCGTAGCCACGAAGAATTATGTACATTGAAATCGCCCGTAACAACGATTTCACTACGATAAATAAAACAAGTATGGATGATTCACTTATGGATGGTGAATTAAAACCACATGAAACTAAAGTTCGTATTCAAACATGAACCATATTGTGGTTGAAGCTGATAAGCAAACATCATTTCGAACACACACGGCGAGACCATGATGTGGACAAAATACTTGGGTTTCACTTAGTGCCAAAACAGCTGGCCTGTTTTTCACAGTATGGACATATGCAGCACAAAAATTCTGCCTCAGTCCCCGAATGTTGCTGTAGTCAACCCTAAATTCACCCACCATTACAATAAACAGACATAAAAAACCGAAATCAGACAGTTATCTATGCTGATATCAAGTTTGGGCCCCAATGACTTCACAGTACAATACTACTAGTGTTATGCCTAAAAAAGCAGTGTACTGATCCGCCCCTGGATACACAAAATCAATAACAGCAATTTATCTGATATGCTATGGCTTAGTCGATTACACACATTGTGTGTGATGCTACACACATTGCATATAGTGACGAAGCCAAAGCACTATGAGTGACGTGGGAAGGAGAGGAAAGGAAATTTACCGCTGTGCTATGGTGTTCGTTGCTTATGCATCATCATTTGCGTTACACAGGTGCACTTTTTTCTTTTTGCTTGGGTAATGCACTGACACTGGCACTTGCACTTTTGTTGTTGTTAGGTATTTAAGTTGGGCTATTTTATTTAATTCGCGGCGCGATTAGTAGGTTTATGTTTTATGATTTTTCTTGTATTATATGTGTAATGATTTAGGCAGACTGCACTTGCACTTTTTTTTTTTTTTTGAGAGGAACAAATAGGGAAAACACTATAATTTTTGTTTTAAACTATTTAGTTATTATATAAAAAGACTGGGGGTATTTAGCAATGAATTTCCACGACTCACGCACACGTCCGCTCACGGTGGGTTACAAATCGGAAGTTGTTTGAGCAAACAGTTTTTGAGAAAATAATTTTCAAACTCAGAATCAAAAAAAAAACTTAATTTTTGTTCTTCTTTCCAAGATGGCGGACGCCCCACAAGACCAAAAATCCCGCAAATCGAAATTTATGCTAAGAAGCAACCCCTCTTCAAAACTGCATACAAATTTTTCAGACGTCAAAACTTTTTTCAGATTGCCCTTATTTGAATCCCCGTTGCCTGTACTACTATACTTACATAATGTATGTCTACTTCTCTTCTCGGATAAACCATATCAGTAAATTAAGCAAAAAAAAAATAGCCTTGCACTGGAATATATATTTTTTTTAGCTCACACAGCCAGAGTAGAAACGAAAACGATTATATGATTATACAGGGTGTCCCTTAATTCGTGAATAGTATTTAAGGGCATGACTTTTGGGTGTATTCTAAGAAAAAAATTTAAAAAAAAGTCCTATTTTGTTGTACCCTGACCTATTTTTACGGTAATTGCGCTGTAAGTAATAATGATAGGTTTAGACCTTTATTTTTAGAAGAAATACCAGCCTTTGTAACTGCGTTTAAATAAATTGTATATCTTTCAGTCTTAAGATATTCAGCTTTCAGCTTGTTCCAATTTTCCAGCCCATGTTAATTGTTTGACTTTGTGGTCAATTTTCTCCAAAAAATGCGTAATCAACATGTTGTTTTAATAATTTTTTTGAATGTATGTAGCAATACTTAATTTAAAAGTCAGTAACAAGTTTGCCGAAAAACCCATAGATTTTATGATAACTTGGAAAAACAGCGACAGGGAAAATTAAACAAAAAATGTTTTTTTAGCTTTAAGCTCGAAAAGCTATGAATAAAGAATGATATATGTGGTTATCGATAATTTTTATTTTATGTTTGAACTAAAACAGTTATACCAGGTTTTCGAATCAGTCCTCTTTGATTTTGTATGCATGCTTGAGCCCGTTTTCATATTTCACTGATTTTAATATTCATAATTTTAGCTACTGCCTCACTTCTGATGACGCTTTGAGCATGCGCTCTTCTAATTCACTTTAAGTTGCTATTTTAGTTGAATAAATCATTTATTTCATTCTTTTCCATACAAAAACATCCAATTTTGTAGGTCAGATGATCTTGCAGGCCATTGAACTGCTCTAACTTTTTCCTATCCAACGATTACCGCTTTATCTTGTCAATTTGTAACCTCTCGAGCGAAGTGGGTTGAAGCACCATCAAGTTAGGAATAAGATGAAGCTAGTTGAACCTATGGAATGTCTTCCAATATTTCTGATAAATCATTTTGCAACAACTGCAGATAATAGAATTCAACTTAAGTGGCTACTAAAATTAGCATGTATTCAAACCAAAGAATGTCAGAGTGCACCCGTTATAACTGTTTTATTAAAAAACATACCTAAGGCCTAAAAACATACCTGGGACAGGCTGGACAAATGCTGTTTTCCATCCACTCGGAAAGAGACCAGTAGAGTAGGACAGATGGAAAAGCTTACGCAGTGGTTTTGCCAGCGTTGAAGAACACCTCTTCAGAACTATGGGAGGGATACTATCCGGGCCAGCGGATTTGTGTATATCGAGATCTCTCAGAACTCTGGCAACTGCGCGAGTGCGGAAGAAGATTTGTCCCATAGAATCATTTGCGCTCTCAAGTACAGGAGGAGTCATAACACTTTCAGGCAACGACGAATTAACAGCAAACTGTGCTGCAAGCAAATTGGCTTTATCGATTGAGCTGACAACAGGAGTATCGTTGAAGACGAGCGTTGGAACCGAGGACGAGGTGGTGTTGGTATGTTTTTTACTAATGACCAAAAATATTTACTACCTTTGGGACATTGTAGAATTTTTTGCCGTAATTTTTGATCATGTAAAAATTTGGTTCGTCGAATATGAACGTTACAGGTCTTTCTAGCTTGTTGAAACTTTTTCCAGTTTTCCTCAGTAGGGTTGGCTTTATAACTTTGGAAGCTTAGTTCTCTAACACTAATAACCTCTTTACAGCTCGAATCAAACCATGAGTTTTCTTTGGGTTTGATAGGTTTCACCCTAGTCGGGATAAAATTTCTCATTCCACAAAGAATTAAGTTTGTAATCATACCTGCACTGGAATCTACGTCACTATTGAGGAAGCATAGTGACCAGTTAAGGTTCCTGAAAAAAACATTGAGACCGTCCTAGTTGGCTTTCTCGTACTGCCAAACGGTGCTCTTGGGAGTTTTTTCTAATCGCCTAGAGGCGATAATACACTTATAGTGTATTTATCAGGGTCAGAGGTAAGAAACAAATCTAGAGTGTTGGCGGATTGACCTGCAACGTCAGGAATCCGAGTAGGCTCGTTGACCAGCTCAGTTAGGTTGTTTATCTCAGCAAAAATCTCGACACACCTTCCATCGGGTGTTGTCTGACCTGCATAGCGTAGCCACGAAGAATTATGTTCATTGAAATCGCCCGTAACAACGATTTCACTACGATAAATAAAACAAGTATGGATGATGCGCTTATGGATGGTTAATTTAAGCCACATTAAACTACAGTTCGTATTCAAACATGAACCATATTGTGGTTGAAGCTGATAAGCCAACATCATTTCGAACACACACTTTGAGACCCCGATGTGGACAAAATATAGGCACTAAGCTATAACATTGTAGGCTGAATTCCGAGTGATCGGTATTTTCCCTTAGTGCCAAAACAGCTGGCCTGTTTTTCACAGTATGGACATATGCAGCACAAAAAATTCTGCCTCAGTCCCCAAATGTTGCTGTAGTCAACCCTAAATTCACCCACCATTACAATAATCAGACATAAAAAAACCAAATCAGACAGTTATCTATGCTGATATCAAGTTTGGGCCCCAATGACTTCACAGTACAATACCACTAGTGTTATGCCTAAAAAAGCAGTGTACTGATCCGCCCCTGGATACACAAAATCAATAACAGCAATTTATCTGATATGCTATGCCTTAGTCGATTACATACATTGTGTGTGATGCTAGACACATTGCATATAGTGACGAAGCCAAAGCACTATGAGTGACGTGGGAAGGAGAGGAAAGGAAATTTACCGCTGTGCTATGGTGTTCGTTGCTTATGCATCATCATTTGCGTTACACAGGTGCACTTTTTTCTTTTTGCTTGGGTAATGCACTGACACTGGCACTTGCACTTTTGTTGTTGTTAGGTATTTAAGTTGGGCTATTTTATTTAATTCGCGGCGTGATTAGTAGGTTTATGTTTTATGATTTTTTTTTGTTTTATATGTGTAATGATTTAGGCAGACTGCACTTGCACTTTTTTTTTTTTTTTTGAGAGGAACAAATAGGGAAAACACTATAATATTTTTTTTAAACTATTTAGTTATTATAGAAAAAGACTGGGGGTAGTAGCAATGAATTTCCTGGACTCACGAACACGTCCGCTCACGGTGGGTTGCAAATCGGAAGTTCTTTGAGCAAACAGTTTTTGAGAAAATAATTTTCAAACTCAGAATCAAAAAAAAACTTAATTTTTGTTCTTCTTTCCAAGATCAACATGTTGTTTTAATAATTTTTTTGAATGTATACTTAATTTAAAAGTCAGTAACAAGTTTGCCGAAAAACCCATGATAATTTGGAAAAATAGCGACAGGGAAAATTAAAAAAAAAAAAATGTTTTTTTAGCTTTAAGCTCGAAAAGCTATGAATAAAGAATGATATATGTGGTTATCGATAATTTTTATTTTATGTTTGAACTAAAACAGTTATACCAGGTGTTCGAATGAGTCATCTTTGATTTTGTATGCATGCATTAATATTCATAATTTTAACTACTGCCTCACTTCTGATGACGCTTTGAGCATGCGCTCTTCTAATTCACTTTAAGTTGCTATTTTAGTTGAATAAATCATTTATTTCATTCTTCCCCATACAAAAACATCCAATTTTGTAGGGTCAGATGATCTTGCAGGCCGTTGAACTGCTCTAACTTTTTCCTATCCAACGATTACCGCTAACTCTTCATCTTGTCAATTTTTAACCTCTCGAGCATAGTGGGTTGAAGCACCATCAAGTTAGGAATAAGATGAAGCTAGTTGAACCTATGGAATGTCTTCCAATAGTTCTGATAAATCATTTTGCAACAACTGCAGATAATAGAATTCAACTTAAGTGGCTACTAAAATTAGCATGTATTCAAACCAAAGAATGTCAGAGTGCACCCGTTATAACTGTTTTATTAAAAAACATACCTAAGGCCTAAAAACATACCTGGGATAGGCTGGACAAAAGCTGTTTTCCATCCACTCGGAAAGAGACCAGTAGAGTAGGACAGATGGAAAAGCTTACGCAGTGGTTTTGCCAGCGTTGAAGAACATCTCTTCAGAACAATAGAAGGGATACTATCCGGGCCAGCGGATTTGTGTATATCGAGATCTTTCAGAACTCTGGCAACTGCACGAGTGCGGAAGAAGATTTGTCCCATAGAATCATTTGCACTCTCAAGTTCAGGAGGAGTCATAACACTTTCAGGCAACGACGAATTAACAGCAAACTGTGCTGCAAGCAAATTGGCTTTATCGATTGAGCTGACAAAAGGAGTATCGTTGAAGACGAGCGTTGGAACCGAGGACGAGGTGGTGTTGGTATGTTTTTTACTAACGACCAAAAATTTTTACTACCTTTGGGACATTGTAGAATTTTTGCCGTAATTTTTGATCATGTAAAAATTTGGTTCATCGAATATGAACGTTACAGGTCTTTCTAGCTTGTTGAAACTTTTTCCGGTTTTCCTCAGTAGGGTTGGCTTTATAACTTCGGAAGCTTACTTCTCTAACACTAATAGCCTCCTTACAGCTCGAATCAAACCATGAGTTTTCTTTGGGTTTGATAGGTTTCACCCTATTCGGGATAAAATTTCTCATTCCACAAAGAATTAAGTTTGTAATAATACCTGCACTGGAATCTATGTCACTATTGAGGAAGCATATTGACCAGTTAAAGTTCCTGAAGAAAACATTGAGACCGTCCCAGTTTGCTTTCGCGTACTGCCAAACGGTTCTCTTGGGAGTTTTTTCTTTAACTGTGTTTTGGTGGCACGAGAAATTCGCAGATATGACACAATAGGCTGATGTGCCTAGAGGCGATAATACACTTATAGTGTATTTATCAGGGTCAGAGGTAAGAAACCAATCTAGAGTGTTGGCGGATTGACCTGCAACGTCAGGAATCCGAGTAGGCTCGTTGACCAGCTCAGTTAGGTTGTTTATCTCAGCAAAAATCTCGACACACCTTCCTTCGGGTGTTGTCTGACCCGCATAGCGTAGCCACGAAGAATTATGTTCATTGAAATCGCCCGTAACAACGATTTCACTACGATAAATAAAACAAGTATGGATGATGCGCTTATGGATGGTGAATTTAAACCACATGAAACTAAAGTTCGTATTCAAACATGAACCATATTGTGGTTGAAGCTGATAAGCAAACATCATTTCGAACACACACGGCGATACCATGATGTGGACAAAATAGAGGCACTAAGCTATAACCATGTAGGCTGAATTCCGAGTGATCTGTATTTTCCCCTACCTGGGTTTCACTTAGTGCCAAAACAGCTGGCCTGTTTTTCACAGTAAGGACATATGCAGCACAAAAATTCTGCCTCAGTCCCCGAATGTTGCTGTAGTCAACCCTAAATTCACCCACCATTACAATAAACAGACATAAAAAACCAAATCAGACAGTTATCTATGCTAATATCAAGTTTGGGCCCCAATGACTTCACAGTACAATACTACTAGTGTTATGCCTAAAAAAGCAGTGTACTGATCCGCCCCTGGATACACAAAATCAATAACAGCAATTTATCTGATATGCTACGGCTTAGTCGATTACATACATTGTGTGTGATGCTACACACATTGCATATAGTGACGAAGCCAAAGCACTATGAGTGATGTGGGAAGGAGAGGAAAGGAAATTTACCGCTGTGCTATCGTGTCCGTTGCTTATGCATCATCATTTGCGTTACACAGGTGCACTTTTTTTCTTTTTGCCTTTTGCTTGGGTAATGCACTGACACTGGCACTTGCACTATTGTTGTTGATAGGTATTTAAGTTGTTTTTTATTTAATTCGCGGCGCGATTAGTAGGTTTATGTTTTATGATTTTTTTTTGTATTATATGTGTAATGATTTAGGCAGACTGCACTTGCACTTTTTTTTTTTTTTTTTGAGAGGAACAAATAGGGAAAACACTATAATATTTGTTTTAAACTATTTAGTTATTATAGAAAAAGACTGGGGGTTTTTAGGGGGTTTAGAATTTCCTCGACTCACGCACACGCCCGCTCACGGTGGGTTGCAAATCGGAAGTTGTTTGAGCAAACAGTTTTTGGGAAAATAACTCAGAATCAAAAAAAAAACTTAATTTTTGTTCTTCTTTCCAAGATGGCGGAGGCCCCACAAGACCAAAAACCCCGCAAATCGAGATTTATGCTAAGAAGCAACCCCTCTTCAAAACTGCATACAAACTTTTCAGACGTCAAAACTTTTTTCAGATTGCCCTTATTTGAATCCCCGTTGCCTGTACTACTATACTTACATAATGTACGTCTACTTCTCTTCTCGGATATAGCATATCAGTAAATTAAGCAAAAAAATAGCCTTGCGCTGGAATATATATTTTTTTAGCTCACACAGCCAGAGTAGAAACGAAAACGATTATATGATTATACAGGGTGTCCCTTAATTCGTCAATACTATTTTAGGGCATGACTTTTGGGTGGATTCTAAGAAAAAAATTTAAAAAAAAGTCGGAAAGTAATAACGATAGGTTTAGACCTTTATTTTTAGAAGAAATACCAGCCTTTGTAACTGCGTTTAAATAAATTGTATATCTTTTGTCAGTCTGAAGATATTTAGTTTTTAGCTTGTTCCAATTTTCCTGCCCATGTTAATTGTTTGACAATTAATTAATTGGTGAATTTTCTCCAAAAAATGCGTAATCAACATGTTGTTTTAATAATTTTTTTGAATGTATGTAGCAATACTTAATTTAAAAGTCAGTAACAAGTTTGCCGAAAAACCCATAGATTTTATGATAATTTGGAAAAACAGTGACAGGGAAAATTAAAAAAAAAATGTTTTTTTAGCTTTAAGCTCGAAAAGCTATGAATAAAGAATGATATATGTGGTTATCGATAATTTTTATTTTATGTTTGAACTAAAACAGTTATACTAGGTTTTCGAATGAGTCCTCTTTGATTTTGTATGCATGCTTGAGCTCGTTTTCGTATTTCGCTGATATTAATATTCATAATTTTAGCTACTGCCTCACTTCTGATGACGCTTTGAGCATGCGCTCTTCTAATTCACTTTAAGTTGCTATTTTGGTTTAATAAATCATTTATTCCATTCTTCCCCATACAAAAACATCCAATTTTGTAGGGCCAGATGATCTTGCAGGCCATCGAACTGCTCTAACTATTTCCTATCCAACGATTACCGGTTACTCTTCATCTTGTCAATTTTTAACCTCTCGAACAAAGTGGGTTGAAGCACCATCAAGTTAGGAATAAGATGAAGCTAGTTGAACCTATGGATTGTCTTCCAATAGTTCTGATAAATCATTTTGCAACAACTGCAGATAATAGAATTCAACTTAAGAAACATTGAAATCGCCCGTACATCGATTTCACTACGATAAATAAAACAAGTATGGATGATGCGCTTATGGATGGTGAATTTAAACCACATGAAACTAAAGTTCGTATTCAAACATGAACCATATTGTGGTTGAAGCTGGTAAGCAAACATCATTTCGAACACACACGGCGAGACCATGATGTGGACAAAATAGAGGCACTAAGCTATAACCATGTAGGCTGAATTCCGAGTGATCGGTATTTTCCCCTACCTGGGTTTCACTTAGTGCCAAAACAGCTGGCCTGTTTTTCACAGTATGGACATATGCAGCACAAAAATTCTGCCTAAGTCCCCGAATGTTGCTGTAGTCAACCCTAAATTCACCCACCATTACAATAAACAGACATAAAAAAACCAAATCAGACAGTTATCTATGCTGATATCAAGTTTGGGCCCCAATGACTTCACAGTACAATACCACTAGTTATGCCTAAAAAAGCAGTGTACTGATCCGCCCCTGGATACACAAAATCAATAACAGCAATTTATCTGATATGCTATGGCTTAGTCGATTACATACATTGTGTGTGATGCTACACACATTGCATATAGTGACGAAGCCAAAGCACTATGAGTGACGTGGGAAGGAGAGGAAAGGAAATTTACCGCTGTGCTATGGTGTTCGTTGCTTATGCATCATCATTTGCGTTACACAGGTGCACTTTTTTTCTTTTTGCCTTTTGCTTGGGTAATGCACTGACACTGGCACTTGCACTATTGTTGTTGATAGGTATTTAAGTTGGGCTATTTTTTTTTTTATTTAATTCCCGGCGCGATTAGTAGGTTTATGTTTTATGATTTTTTTTGTATTGTATGTGTAATGATTTAGGCAGACTGCACTTGCACTTTTTTTTTTTTTTTTTGAGAGGAACAAATAGGGAAAACACTATAATATTTGTTTTAAACTATTTAGTTATTATAGAAAAAGACTGGGGGTTTTTAGCAATGAATTTCCTCGCCTCACGCACACGTCCGCTCACGGTGGGTTGCAAATCGGAAGTTGTTTGAGCAAACAGTTTTTGGGAAAATAACTCAGAATCAAAAAAAAAACTTAATTTTTGTTCTTCTTTCCAAGATGGCGGACCACAAGACCAAAAATCCCGCAAATCGAGATTTATGCTAAGAAGCAACCCCTCTTCAAAACTGCATACAAACTTTTCAGACGTCAAAACTTTTTTCAGATTGCCCTTATTTGAATCCCCGTTGCCTGTACTACTATACTTACATAATGTATGTCTACTTCTCTTCTCGGATATAGCATATCAGTAAATTAAGCAAAAAAATAGCCTTGCGCTGGAATATATATTTTTTTTAGCTCACACAGCCAGAGTAGAAACGAAAACGATTATATGATTATACAGCTTGTTGAAACTTTTTCCGATTTTCCTCAGTAGGGTTGGCTTTATAACTTCGGAAGCTTACTTCTCTAACACTAATAACCTCTTTACAGCTCGAATCAAACCATGAGTTTTCTTTGGGTTTGATAGATTTCACCCTATTCGGGATAAAATTTCTCATTCCACAAAGAATTAAGTTTGTAATCATACCTGCACTGGAATCTACGTCAATACTGAGGAAGCATAGTGACCAGTTAAAGTTCCTGAAGAAAACATTGAGACCGTCCCAGTTGGCTTTCTCGTACTGCCAAACGGTTCTCTTGGGAGTTTTTTCTTTAACTGTGTTTTGGTGGCACGAGAAATTCGCAGATATGACACAATGGGCTGATGTGCCTAGAGGCGATAATACACTTATAGTGTATTTATCAGGGTCAGAGGTAAGAAACAAATCTAGAGTGTTGGCGGATTGACCTGCAACGTCAGGAATCCGAGTAGGCTCGTTGACCAGCTGAGTTAGGTTGTTTATCTCAGCAAAAATCTCGACACACCTTCCTTCGGGTGTTGTCTGACTCGGATAGCGTAGCCACGAAGAATTATGTTCATTGAAATCACCCGTAACAACGATTTCACTACGATAAATAAAACAAGTATGGATGATGCGCTTATGGATGGTGAATTTAAACCACATGAAACTAAAGTTCGTATTCAAACATGAACCATATTGTGTTTGAAGCTGATAAGCAAACATCATTTCGAACACACACGGCGAGACCATGATGTGGACAAAATAGAGGCACTAAGCTATAACCATGTAGGCTGAATTCCGAGTGATCTGTATTTTCCCCTACCTGGGTTTCACTTAGTGCCAAAACAGCTGGCCTGTTTTTCACAGTATGGACATATGCAGCACAAAAATTCTGCCTCAGTCCCCGAATGTTGCTGTAGTCAACCCTAAATTCACCCACCATTACAATAAACAGACATAAAAAACCGAAATCAGACAGTTATCTATGCTGATATCAAGTTTTTGCCCCAATGACTTCACAGTACAATACCACTAGTGTTATGCCTAAAAAAGCAGTGTACTGATCCGCCCCTGGATACACAAAATCAATAACAGCAATTTATCTGATATGCTATGGCTTAGTCGATTACATACATTGTGTGTGATGCTACACACATTGCATATAGTGATGAAGCCAAAGCACTATGAGTGACGTGGGAACGAGAAGAAAGGAAATTTACCGCTGTGCTATGGTGTTCGTTGCTTATCCATCATCATTTGCGTTACACAGGTGCACTTTTTTTCTTTTTGCCTTTTGCTTGGGTAATGCACTGACACTGGCACTTGCACTATTGTTGTTGTTAGGTATTTAAGTTGGGCTATTTTTTTTTTTTTTTTATTTAATTCGCGGCGCGATTAGTAGGTTTATGTTTTATGATTTTTTTTGTATTATATGTGTAATGATTTAGGCAGACTGCACTTGCACTTTTTTTTTTTTTTTTGAGAGGAACAAATAGGGAAAACACTATAATATTTGTTTTAAACTATTTAGTTATTATAGAAAAAGACTGGGGGTATAAGCAATGAATTTCCTCGACTCACGCACACGTCCACTCACGGTGGGTTGCAAATCGGAAGTTTTTTTGAGAAAATAATTTTCAAACTCAGAATCAAAAAAAAACTTAATTTTTGTTCTTCTTTCCAAGATGACGGACGCCCCACAAGACCGAAAATCCAGCAAAACGAGATTTATGCTAAGAAGCAACCCCTCTTCAAAACTGCATACTTTTCATACGTCAAAACTTTTTTCAGATTGCCCTTATTTGAATCCCCATTGCCTGTACTACTATACTTACATAATGTATGTCTACTTCTCTTCTCGGATATAGCATATCAGTAAATTAAGCAAAAAAAAAAAAAAATAGCCTTGCACTGGAATATATATTTTTTTTAGCTCACACAGCCAGAGTAACGGAAACGATTATATGATTATACAGGGTGTCCCTTAATTCGTCAATAGTATTTTAGGGCATGACTTTTGGGTGTATTCTAAGACAAAAATTAAAAAAAGTCTTATTTTGTTGTACCCTGACCTATTTTTACGGTAATTGCGCTGTAAGTAATAATGATAGGTTTAGACCTTTATTTTTAGAAGAAATACCAGCCTTTGTACCTGCGTTTAAATAAATTGTATATATTTTGTCAGTCTTAAGATATTTAGTTTTCAGCTTGTTCCAATTTTCCTGCCCATGTTAATTGTTTGACTTTGTGGTCAATTTTCTCCAAAAAATGCGTAATCAACATGTTGTTTTACTAATTTTTTTGAATGTATGTAGCAATACTTAATTTAAAAGTCAGTAACAAGTTTGCCGAAAAACCCATAGGTTTTATGATAATTTGGAAAAACAGCGACAGGGAAAATTAAACAAAAAATGTTTTTTTAGCTTTAAGCTCGAAAAGCTATGAATAAAGAATGATATATGTGGTTATCGATAATTTTTATTTTATGTTTGAACTAAAACAGTTATACCAGGTTTTTGGAATGAGTTCTCTTTGATTTTGTATGCATGGTTGAGCCCCTTTTCGTAATTCACTGATATTAATATTCATTATTTTAGCTACTGCCTCACTTCTGATGACGCTTTGAGCATGCGCTCTTCTAATTCACTTTAAGTTGCTATTTTGGTTGAATAATTCATTTATTTCATTCTTCCCCATACAAAAACATCCAATTTTGTAGGGTCAGATGATCTTGCAGGCCATCGAACTGCTCTAACTTTTTCCTATCCAACGATTACCGCTTTATCTTGTCAATTTTTAACCTCTCGAGCAAAGTGGGTTGAAGCGCCATCAAGTTAGGAATAAGATGAAGCTAGTTGAACCTATGCAATGTCTTCCAATAGTTCTGATAAATCATTTTGCAACAACTGCAGATAATAGAATGCAACTTAAGTGGCTACTAAAATTAGCATGTATAAAAACCAAAGAATGTCAGAGTGCACCCGTTAAAACTGTTTTATTAAAAAACATACCTAAGGCCTAAAAACATACCTGGGACAGGCTGGACAAATGCTGTTTTCCATCCACTCGGAAAGAGACCAGTAGAGTAGGACAGATGGAAAAGCTTACGCAGTGGTTTTGCCAGCGTTGAAGAACACCTCTTCAGAACAATGGGAGGGATACTATCCGGGCTAGCGGATTTGTGTATATCGAGATCTTTCAAAACTCTGGCAACTGCACGATTACGGAAGAAGATTTGTCCCATAGAATCATTTGCGTTCTCAAGTACAGGAGGAGTCATAACACTTTCAGGCAGCGACGAATTAATAGCAAACTGTGCTGCAAGCAAATTTGCTTTATCGATTGAGCTGACAAAAGGAGTATCGTTGAAGACGAGTGTTGGAACCGAGGACGAGGTGGTGTTGGTATGTTTTTTTACTAATGACCAAAAATTTGTACTACCTTTGGGACATTGTAGAATTTTTTGCCGTAATTTTTGATCATGTAAAAATTTGGTTCGTCGAATATGAACGTTACAGGTCTTTCTAGCTTTTTGAAACTTTTTCCGGTTTTCCTCAGGAGGGTTGGCTTTATAACTTCGGAAGCTTACTTCTCTAACATTAATAACCTCTTTACAGCTCGAATCAAACCATGAGTTTTCTTTGGGTTTGATAGGTTTCACCCTATTCGGGATAAAATTTCTCATTCCACAAAGAATTAAGTTTGTAATCATACCTGCACTGGAATCTACGTCACTATCGAGGAAGCATAGTGACCAGTTAAAGTTCCTGAAGAAAACATTGAGACCGTCCCAGTTGGCTTTCTCGTACTTCCAAACGGTTCTCTTGGGAGTTTTTTCTTTAACTGTGTTTTGGTGGCACGAGAAATTCGCAGATATTACACAATGGGATGATGTGCCTAGAGGCGATAATACACTTATAGTGTATTTATGAGGGTCAGAGGTAAGAAACAAATCTAGAGTGTTGGCGGATTGACCTGCAACGTCAGGAATCAGAGTAGGCTCGTTGACCAGCTGAGTTAGGTTGTTTATCCCAGCAAAAATCTCGACACACCTTACTTCGGGTGTTGTCTGACCCGCATAGCGTAGCCACGAAGAATTATGTACATTGAAATCGCCCGTAACAACGATTTTACTACGATAAATAAAACAAGTATGGATGATGCGCTTATGGATGGTGAATTTAAACCACATGAAACTAAAGTTCGTATTCAAACATGAACCATATTGTGGTTGAATCTGATAAGCAAACATCATTTCGAACACACACAGCGAGACCATGATGTGGACAAAACAGAGGCACTATGCTATAACCATGTAGGCTGAATTCCGAGTGATCGGTATTTTCCCCTACCTGGGTTTCACTTAGTGCCAAAACAGCTGGCTTGTTTTTCACAGTATGGACATATGCAGCACAAAAATTCTGCCTCAGTCCCCGAATGTTGCTGTAGTCAACCCTAAATTAACCCACCATTACAATAAACAGACATAAAAAACCGAAATCAGACAGTTATCTATGCTGATATCAAGTTTGGGCCTCAATGACTTCACAGTACAATACTATTACTAGTGTTATGCCTAAAAAAGCAGTGTACTGATCCGCCCCTGGATACACAAAATCAATAACAGCAATTTATCTGATATGCTATGGCTTAGTCGATTACATACATTGTGTGTGATGCTACACACATTGCATATAGTGACGAAGCCAAAGCACTGTGAGTGCCGTGGGAAGAAGAGGAAAGGAAATTTACCGCTGTGCTATGGTGTTCGTTGCTTATGCATCATCATTTGCGTTACACAGGTGCACTTTTTTTCTTTTTGGTTTTTGCTTGGGTAATGCACTGACACTGGCACTTGTACTATTGTTGTTGTTAGGTATTTAAGTTGGGCTATTTTTTTTTTTTTATTTAATTCGCGGTGCGATTAGTAGGTTTATGTTTTATGATTTTTTTTGTATTGTATGTGTAATGATTTAGGCAGACTACACTTGCACTTTTTTTTTTTTTTTTTTGGGAGGAACAAATAAGGAAAACACTATAATATTTGTTTTAAACTATTTAGTTATTATAGAAAAAGACTGGGGGTATTTAGCAATGAATTTCCTCGACTCACGCACACGTCCGCTCACGGTGGGTTGCAAATCGGAAGTTGTTTGAGCGAACAGTTTTTGAGAAAATAATTTTCAAACTCAGAATCAAAAAAAAACTTAATTTTTGTTCTTCTTTCCAAGATGGCGGACGCCCCGCAATACCAAAAATCCCGCAAATTGAGATTTATGCTAAGAAGCAACCCCTCTTCAAAACTGCATACTTTTCAGACGTCAAAACTTTTTCAGATTGCCCTTATTTGAATCCCCGTTGCCTGTACTACTATACTTACATAATGTATGTCTACTTCTCTTCTCGAATATAGCATATCAGTAAATTAAGCAAAAAAAAAAAAAAATAGCCTTGCACTGGAATATATATTTTTTTAGCTCACACAGCCAGAGTAGAAACGAAAACGATTATATGATTATACAGGGTGTCCCTTAGATCGTCAATAGTATTTTAGGGCATGACTTTTGGGTGTATTCTAAGAAAAAAATTTAAAAAAAAGTCTTATTTTGTTGTACCCTGACCTATTTTTACGGTAATTGCGCTGTAAGTAATAATGATAGGTTTAGACCTTTATTTTTAGAAGAAAAACCAGCCTTTGTAACTGCGTTTAAATAAATTGTATATCTTTTGTCAGTCTTAAGATATTCAGTTTTTAGCTTGTTCCAATTTTCCTGCCCATGTTAATTGTTTGACTTTTTGGTCAATTTTCTCCAAAAAATGCGTAATCAACATGTTGTTTTAATAATTTTTTTTAATGTATGTAGCAATATTTAATTTAAAAGTCAGTAACAAGTTTGCCGAAAATCCCATAGATTTTATGATAATTTGGAAAAATAGCGACAGGGAAAATTAAAAAAAAAAAAATTTTTTTTAGCTTTAAGCTTGAAAAGCTATTAATAAAGAATGATATATGTGGTTATCGATAATTTTTATTTTGTTTGAACTAAAACAGTTATACCAGGTGTTCGAATGAGTCCTCTTTGATTTTGTATGCATGCTAGAGCCCGTTTTCGTATTTCACTGATATTAATATTCATAATTTTAGCTACTGCCTCACTTCTGATGACGCTTTGAGCATGCGCTCTTCTAATTCACTTTAAGTTGCTATTTTGGTTGAACAAATCTTTTATTTAATTCTTCCCCATACAAAAACATCCAATATTGTAGGGTCAGATGATCTTTCAGGCCATTGAACTGCTCTAACTTTTTCCTATCCAACGATTACCGCTAACTCTTCATCTTGTCAAGTTTTAACCTCTCGAGCAAAGTGGGCTGAAGCACCATCAAGTTAGGAATAAGATAAAGCTAGTTGAACCTATGGAATGTCTTCCAATAGTTCTGATAAATCATTTTGCAACAACTGCAGATAATAGAATTCAACTTAAGTGGCTACTAAAATCAGCATGTATTCAAACCAAAGAATGTCAGAGTGCACCCGTTATAACTGTTTTATTAAAAAACATACCTAAGGCCTAAAAACATACCTGGGACAGGCTGGACAAATGCTGTTTTCCATCCACTCGGAAAGAGACCAGTAGAGTAGGACAGATGGAAAAGCTTACGCAGTGGTTTTGCCAGCGTTGAAGAACACCTCTTCAGAACAATGGGACGGATACTATCCGGGCCAGCGGATTTGTGTATATCGAGATCTTTCAGAACTCTGGCAACTGCACGAGTGCGGAAGAAGATTTGTCCCATAGAATCATTTGCGCTCTCAAGTACAGGAGGAGTCATAACACGACGAATTAACAGCAAACTGTGCTGCAAGCAAATTGGCTTTATCGATTGAGCTGACAAAAGGAGTATCGTTGAAGACGAGTGTTGGAACCGAGGACGAGGTGGTGTTGGTATGTTTTTTACTAATGACCAAAAATTTTTACTACCTTTGGGACATTGTAGAATTTTTTGCCGTAATTTTTGATCATGTAAAAATTTGGTTCGTCGAATATGAACGATACAGGTCTTTCTAGCTTGTTGACACTTTTTCGGGTTTTCCTCAGTAGTGTTGGCTTTATAACTTCGGAAGCTTACTTCTCTCACATTAATAACCTCTTTACAGCTCGAATCAAACCATGAGTTTTCTTTGGGTTTAATAGGTTTCACCCTATTCGGGATAAAATTTCTCATTCCACAAAGAATTAATTTTGTAATCATACCTGCACTGGAATCTACGTCACTATCGAGGAAGCATAGTGACCAGTTAAAGTTCCTGAAGAAAACATTGAGACCGTCCCAGTTGGCTTTCTCGTACTTCCAAACGGTTCTTTTGGGAGTTTTTCTTTAACTGTGTTTTGGTGGCACGAGAAATTCGCAGATATGACACAATGGGCTGATGTGCCTAGAGGCGATAATACACTTATAGTGTATTTATCAGGGTCAGAGGTAAGAAACAAATCTAGAGTGTTGGTGGATTGACCTGCAACGTCAGGAATCCGAGTAGGCTCGTCGCCCAGCGGAGTTAGGTTGTTTATCTCAGCAAAAATCTCGACATACCTTCCTTCGGGTGTTGTCTGACCCGCATAGCGTAGCCACGAAGAATTATGTACATTGAAATCGCCCGTAACAACGATTTCACTACGATAAATAAAACAAGTATGGATGATGCGCTTATGGATGGTAAATTTAAACCACATGAAACTAAAGTTCGTATTCAAACATGAACCATATTGTGGTTGAAGCTGATAAGCAAACATCATTTCGAACACACATGGCGAGACCATGATGTGGACAAAACAGAGGCACTAAGCTATGACCATGTAGGCTGAATTCCGAGTGATCGGTATTTTCCCCTACCTGGGTTTCACTTAGTGCCAAAACAGCTGGCCTGTTTTTCACAGTATGGACGTATGCAGCACAAAAATTCTGCCTCAGTCCCCGAATGTTGCTGTAGTCAACCCTTAATTAACCCACCATTACAATAAACAGACATAAAAAACCAAATCAGACAGTTATCTATGCTGATATCAAGTTTGGGCCTCAATGACTTCACAGTACAATACTACTAGTGTTATGCCTAAAAAAGCAGTGTTCTGATCCGCCCCTGGATACACAAAATCAATAACAGCAATTTATCTGATATGCTATGGCTTAGTCGATTACATACATTGTGTGTGATGCTACACACATTGCATATAGTGACGAAGCCAAAGCACTGTGAGTGCCGTGGGAAGAAGAGGAAAGGAAATTTACCGCTGTGCTATGGTGTTCGTTGCTTATGCATCATCATTTGCGTTACACAGGTGCACTTTTTTTCTTTTTGGTTTTTGCTTGGGTAATGCACTGACACTGGCACTTGTACTATTGTTGTTGTTAGGTATTTAAGTTGGGCTATTTTTTTTTTTTTATTTAATTCGCGGTGCGATTAGTAGGTTTATGTTTTATGATTTTTTTTGTATTGTATGTGTAATGATTTAGGCAGACTACACTTGCACTTTTTTTTTTTTTTTTGGGAGGAACAAATAAGGAAAACACTATAATATTTGTTTTAAACTATTTAGTTATTATAGAAAAAGACTGGGGGTATTTAGCAATGAATTTCCTCGACTCACGCACACGTCCGCTCACGGTGGGTTGCAAATCGGAAGTTGTTTGAGCGAACAGTTTTTGAGAAAATAATTTTCAAACTCAGAATCAAAAAAAAACTTAATTTTTGTTCTTCTTTCCAAGATGGCGGACGCCCCGCACGACCAAAAATCCCGCAAATTGAGATTTATGCTAAGAAGCAACCCCTCTTCAAAACTGCATACTTTTCAGACTTCAAAACTTTTTTCAGATTGCCCTTATTTGAATCCCCGTTGCCTGTACTACTATACATACATAATGTATGTCTACTTCTCGGATATAGCATATCAGTAAATTAAGCAAAAAAAAAAAAAAAATAGCCTTGCACTGGAATATATATTTTTTTTAGCTCACACAACCAGAGTAGAAACGAAAACGATTATATGATTATACAGGGTGTCCCTTAATTCGTCAATAGTATTTTAGGGCATGACTTTTGGGTGTATTCTAAGAAAAAAATTAAAAAAAAGTCTTATTTTGTTGTACCCTGACCTATTTTTACGGTAATTGCGCTGTAAGTAATAATGATAGGTTTAGACCTTTATTTTAAGAAGAAAAACCAGCCTTTGTAACTGCGTTTAAATAAATTTTATATCTTTTGTCAGTCTTAAGATATTCAGTTTTTAGCTTGTTCCAATTTTCCTGCCCATGTTAATTGTTTGACTTTTTGGTCAATTTTCTTCAAAAAATGCGTATTCAACATGTTGTTTTAATAATTTTTTTGAATGTATGTAGCAATATTTAATTTAAAAGTCCGTAACAAGTTTGCCGAAAATCCCATAGATTTTATGATAATATGGAAAAATAGCGACAGGGAAAATTAAAAAAAAAAAAAATTTTTTTAGCTTTAAGCTTGAAAAGCTATTAATAAAGAATGATATATGTGGTTATCGATAATTTTTATTTTGTTTGAACTAAAACAGTTATACCAGGTGTTCGAATGAGTCCTCTTTGATTTTGTATGCATGCTAGAGCCCGTTTTCGTATTTCACTGATATTAATATTCATAATTTTAGCTACTGCTTCACTTCTGATGACGCTTTGAGCATGCGCTCTTCTAATTCACTTTAAGTTGCTATTTTGGTTGAACAAATCTTTTATTTAATTCTTCCCCATACAAAAACATCCAATATTGTAGGGTCAGATGATCTTTCAGGCCATTGAACTGCTCTAACTTTTTCCTATCCAACGATTACCGCTTACTCTTCATCTTGTCAAGTTTTAACCTCTCGAGCAAAGTGGGCTGAAGCACCATCAAGTTAGGAATAAGATAAAGCTAGTTGAACCTATGGAATGTCTTCCAATAGTTCTGATAAATCATTTTGCAACAACTGCAGATAATAGAATTCAACTTAAGTGGCTACTAAAATCAGCATGTATTCAAACCAAAGAATGTCAGAGTGCACCCGTTATAACTGTTTTATTAAAAAACATACCTAAGGCCTAAAAACATACCTGGGACAGGATGGACAAATGCTGTTTTCCATCCACTCGGAAAGAGACCAGTAGAGTAGGACAGATGGAAAAGCTTACGCAGTGGTTTTGCCAGCGTTGAAGAACACCTCTTCAGAACAATGGGAGGGATACTATCCGGGCCAGCGGATTTGTGTATATCGAGATCTTTCAGAACTCTGGCAACTGCACGAGTGCGGAAGAAGATTTGTCCCATAGAATCATTTGCGTTCTCAAGTACAGGAGAAGTCATAACACTTTCAGGCAACGACGAATTAACAGCAAGCTGTGCTGCAAGCAAATTGGCTTTTTCGATTGAGCTGACAAAAGGAGTATCGTTGAAGACGAGCGTTGGAACCGAGGACGAGGTGGTGTTCGTATGTTTTTTACTAATGACCAAACATTTTTACTACCTTTGGGACATTGTAAAATTTTTTGCCGTAATTTTTGATCATGTAAAAATTTGGTTCGTCGAATATGAACGTTACAGGTCTTTCTTGCTTGTTGAAACTTTTTCCGGTTTTTCTCAGTAGGGTTGGCTTTATAACTTCGGAAGCTTACTTCTCTAACATTCTCTAACACCTCTTTACAGCTCGAATCAAACCATGAGATTTCTTTGGGTTTGATAGGTTCACCCTATTCGGGATAAAATTTCTCATTCCACAAAGAATTAAGTTTGTAATCATACCTGCACTGGAATCTACGTCACTATCGAGGAAGCATAGTGACCAGTTAAAGTTCCTGAAGAAAATATTGAGACCGTCCCAGTTGGCTTTCTCGTACTTCCAAACGGTTCTCTTGGGAGTTTTTTCTTTAACTGTGTTTTGGTGGCACGAGAAATTCGCAGATATTACACAATGAGATGATGTGCCTAGAGGCGATAATACACTTATAGTGTATTTATGAGGGTCAGAGGTTAGAAACAAATCTAGAGTGTTGGCGGATTGACCTGCAACGTCAGGAATCCGAGTAGGCTCGTTGACCAGCTGAGTTAGGTTGTTTATCTCAGCAAAAATCTCAACACACCTTACTTCGGGTGTTGTCTGACCCGCATAGCGTAGCCACGAAGAATTATGTACATTGAAATCGCCCGTAACAACGATTTTACTACGATAAATAAAACAAGTATGGATGATGCGCTTATGGATGGTGAATTTAAACCACATGAAACTAAAGTTCGTATTCAAACATGAACCATATTGTGGTTGAAGCTGATAAGCAAACATCATTTCGAA
Organism: Melangyna quadrimaculata; assembly: GCA_949320155.1. NCBI lineage: Eukaryota > Metazoa > Arthropoda > Insecta > Diptera > Syrphidae > Melangyna > Melangyna quadrimaculata. The sequence continues at coordinate 302,151,427 of OX439483.1, read as the reverse complement.
CACACACGGCGAGACCATGATGTGGACAAAACAGAGGCACTAAGCTATAACCATGTAGGCTGAATTCCGAGTGATCGGTATTTTCCACTACCTGGGTTTCACTTAGTGCCAAAACAGCTGGCCTGTTTTTCACAGTATGGACATATGCAGCACAAAAATTCTGCCTCAGTCCCCGAATGTTGCTGTAGTCAACCCTAAATTCACAATTACAATAAACAGACATAAGAAACCAAATCAGAGAGTTATCTATGCTGATATTAAGTTTGGGCCTCAATGACTTCACAGTACAATACCACTAGTGTTATGCCTAAAAAAGCAGTGTACTGATCCGCCCCTGGATACACAAAATCAATAACAGCAATTTATCTGATATGCTATGGCTTAGTCGATTACATACATTGTGTGTGATGCTACACACATTGCATATAGTGACGAAGCCAAAGCACTGTAAGTGACGTGCAGTAGCGGATCTAGGATTTGGCTGTTGGGGGGGGCTTAGTAGATCCAGTTTGAGACATTAATGGCAAGTTTCACAAGTTAAACTACAATTTATGTTTAAACTTAAGCTCAGCACTTGATTCGGTTTCAAAGTAAAACTTGAACTTAGATAATTCTGTAGTTCTAGTTAAACGAATATATTCTGCCATTTAAACTTCATAGCCTTAGAGCCGGCAGCAAATTTTGGGATTGGATTGATAACCAAAATATGAGTATGATGGTTTGTAGGTGCATATATCGCGGTATCAAAAACAGCAGTCTGACAGGTTTATTTTTCAGCGTTTTGCGGGGGTTTGAAAATACCGATTTTCCAGTTTATTTTGTCATTTTCTTTAAGTCAAAAAATCATAATCTTTGCAATTCGACCAATAGAAGTCAAAATATAAGCTTTTTAAGAGGACCTTATCGTCTTTTTCTTGGAAAATTGTAAAACACACAAAATCAACAAAACAAAGTCTCCAAAAAAATCTATTAAGGTTCGCTTAAAAACCTAATATCTTGAGTTCTATTGGTCGGATTGCCAAGATTTTGACGTTTTGGCTTAAAGAATAGGGTAAAATCTATCAAAACCCAAAGAAAACTCATGGTTTGATTCGAGCTGTAAAGAGGTTATTAGGGTCAGAGAAGTAAGTTTCCGTAGTTACAAAGCCAACCCTACTGAGGAAAACCGGAAGAAGTTTCAGCAAGCCAGGAAGACCTGTAACGCTCATATTCGACGAACCAAATTTGTGCATGACCAAAAATTAAGGCACAAAATACTACAATGTCCCAATAGTAGTAAAAATTTTTGGTCATTTGTAAAAAATATTCGAAACACTACTTCGTCTTCGGTTCCTACACTCGTCTTCAACGACACACCTGCTGTCAGCTCACAAGATAAAGCCAATTTGCTTGCAGCACAGTTTGCTGTTAATTCGACGCTGCCAGCAAGTGATAGAACTCCGCCTGTACTTGAGAGCGTAAACGATTCTATGGGTCAAATCTTCTTTCGCACTCGTGCAGTTGCTAGAGTTCTAAAAGACCTCGAAATACACAAATCCGCTGGCCCGGATAGTATCCCTCCCATTGTTCTGAAGAGGTGTTCTTCAACGCTGGCAAAACCACTGCGTAAGCTTTTCCATCTGTCCTATTCTACTGGTCTCTTTCCGAGTGGATGGAAAACAGCATTTGTCCAGCCTGTCCCTAAAAAAGGCGTATCTTCTTCACCCTCAAACTATCGGCCAATTGCATTAACGTCCCTTCTTTCCAAGGTCATGGAAACGCTGATTAATTTTCAGCTCAAGAAATATCTTGAAGAACGAAAGCTTCTTAATGACCGGCAGTACGGCTTTCGTAGCAATAGGTCCACTGGTGATCTGATGGTATATCTCACCGAATAGTGGAACAAATCTATACATCGCTTTAGAGGAAGTAAGATTATTGCGCTTGATATTTCTAAGGCGTTTGATAGAGTTTGGCACCAAGCTCTCTTATCGAAAATGCGCGCATTTGGTTTCGATGAATCTCTTCTTCGTTGGATTAGAAATTACCTTTCGGACCGATCAATACAAGTTGTATTGGACGGTTTCAAGTCTGAAATTCATAAAATAAATGCTGGTGTGCCCCAGGGCTCCGTTTTGTCTCTGACTCTCTTCCTTATATTCATAAATGATCTTTTGTCTGAAACTGTTTCGCTGACGACAGCACCCTCAGCTTCTCATATTCGTTTACAGATTCACATCCATGTCCTTCGGATGTGGACCTAGAACGGCAGCGTATGATTAGCTCATTAAATTCTGATCTCGACAGCATTGTCCAATGGGGTATCAAAAACCGCGTAGAATTTAATGCTTCGAAAATTTAATGCTGTCTTCTGTCGTCAAAACGAAACACACCTCCCATGCCGCTATCCATGAGCGGCACTTGTATTGAGGAAACCGAAAAGCTTTCAGTCCTAGGTATGTGTATCACAGACCACCTTCTGTGGAATGAACACATATTCGACGCCGCCAAAAATGCTGCTAAGTGCTTAGGTTTTCTTCGGCGATGCAAGAAATTTTTCTCCCCTTCTGATCTGGCTGTAATCTATAAAGCATTTATCTGTCCGAAACTTGAGTACAATTCTCATATTTTGCAGGTGCCCCAATAACCCACTTGAGTATCTTAGATAGGATTCACAAAAGAGCTTTGAAAATGATAGGTGACAGAAATATAACAGAAACATTTGCGTCCCTCGAACACCGCCGCCATGTTTCATGTCTAACATTATTTTACCGTTACTTTTATAAACACTGTTCTAGTGAAATAGCCAGCTGCATTCCTCCCCTAAGACAATTCAACCGTAATACTCGTACCTCTAGGAATGCACATCAGTTTACCCTCGAGTCCAACTTCGGACGTACTGTCAAGTATAGAGATTCTTTTTCTAGCCGAACTACCCGAATGTGGAATGCTTTACCCGGCTCTATCTTTCCCGACCATTTTAATATTCAGAGGTTCAAAACCAATGTACATCGGTATCTCCTCTAACATCCTTCCCTATTTTCCCAACGCTCGCACTGTGTTTAAACATTTTAAGGGCAGCCAAAATCCCTTTAGTGCGCGCTCAAAAAAAAAAAAAAAAAAAACAAAAAAAAAAAAAATGACAGAGCATCACATAATATATTTTTTAAATTTATTAAAGTGGTAATACCTATGAAAAAATAAACTGGAAAATCGCTATTTTCAAACTCCCACCCCCGCCAAAGGCTGAAAAAGAAACCTGCCAGACGGTTGTTTTTGATACCGCGATATATACACCTACAAACCATCATTCTCATGTTTTGGTTAGCAATCCACACCCAAAATTTGCTGTAGGCTCTTGGTCTATCAGTGCAACGTTCAGAACACGATCGTAATAATCATTCTCAAATCTTATTGACAACTGCCATGTAATAATCATAATAAATTATTATATTTCTTTCTATTTGAAATTATTTTTTTTTTAATGTTTTCGAGTGACGAGGAAATGTAACATTCGTTGTGAGAGTAAAAAGAGGAAAACGCAAATTATTTTAACTATTGTGACGATGTTGATTTTATTTTATAATTTATATATTTTTATAATTTATACATAACTAATATAAAAAAGTTTTAGTTCAGGTTAAAGGTTTTTTTGTGACAATCTACAGTTATATAAGTAATTGAATTTTGGCATTCCCACGATATTACGTACAATAACATCTGTAGTATTTAACATTTAAAATATTTTTAAATGGAGATAGAAAAAAAAAAATGATATACCTTCAATTTTCAGCCAGGTCAAGCTTTGAACCACCAGAAGAAAAAATCTGTCCCGAATTCTCCACGGGTTTTAGCCCCAATTTCGTTTTTTTGCAAAGTTAGCGAAGTTGTTAGGGTATATAATTTTTTTCATTTGGAATGTTAATTGTTAAGCCCCGACCCCGTTTTTTCAATTATCTCTTTAAGCATTAAACCCAACTTGGACTTGACAATCCCTTGAGTCAAGCCCAAAAACTTTCTGGAATAAGGTAAGTTTTAAAGGAATTATTTGCTTAGCCCCGACCACGTTTTTTTGTCCAATTGTCAAGCCCTACTCGCGAGCTGTTTTTTTTTCGTCCCAATTTTATGTCAATTATCCGTAGCCCCAAACTTGTTTTTTGTACAATTCCCTTCAGAATTCAGCCCCAACCTTATTAATTTGGGGCTTAGAAAAAAAATACGTAGCATATAAATTGCGTAGCCCCAGCCTCGTTATTTTTTCTGACTCCTGATTCTGATTTCTATATTTAAATCAATTTTAAGAACCGCCTGTGGGGGGGGGCTTTAGCCCCTATAGCCACCCCCTGGATCCGCCACTGGTGACGTGGGAAGGAGAGGAAAGGAAATTTACCGCTGTGCTATGGTGTTCGTTGCTTATGCATCATGATTTGCGTTACACAGGTGCACTTTTTTTCTTTTTGCTTTTTACTTGGGTAATGCACTGACACTGGCACTTGCACTTGTTGTTGTTAGGTATTTAAGTTGGGCTATTTTTTTTTTATTTAATTCGCGGCGCGATTAGTAGGTTTATGTTTTATGATTTTTTTTGTATTATATGTGTAATGATTTAGGCAGACTGCACTTGCACTTGCACTTTTTTTTTTTTTTTTTTTTGAGAGGAACAAATAGGGAAAACACTATAATATTTGTTTTAAACTATTTATTTATTATAGAAAAAGACTGGGGGTATTTAGCAATGAATTTCCTCGACTCACGCACACGTCCGCTCACGGTGGGTTTCAAATCGGAAGTTGTTTGAGCAAACAGTTTTTGAGAAAATAATTTTCAAACTCAGAATCAAAAAAAAACTTAATTTTTGTTCTTCTTTCCAAGATGGCGGACGCCCCACAAGACCAAAAATCCTGCAAATCGAGATTTATGCTAAGAAGCAACCCCTCTTCAAAACTGCATACTTTTCAGACTTCAAAACTTTTTTCAGATTGCCCTTATTTGAATCCCCGTTGCCTGTACTACTATACTTACATAATGTATGTCTACTTCTCTTCTCGGATATAGCATATCAGTAAATTAAGCAAAAAAAAAAAAAAAAATAGGCTTGCACTGGAATATATATTTTTTTTAGCTCACACCGCCAGAGTAGAAACGAAAACGATTATATGATTATACAGGGTGTCCCTTAATTCGTCAATAGTATTTTAGGGCATGACTTTTGGGTGTATTCTAAGAAAAAAATTAAAAAAAAGTCTTATTGTGTTGTACCCTGACCCATTTTTACGGTAATTGCGCTGTAAGTAATAATGATAGGTTTAGGCCTTTATTTTTAGAAGAAAAACCAGCCTTTGTAACTGCGTTTAAATAAATTTTATATCTTTTGTCTGTCTTAAGATATTCAGTTTTTAGCTTGTTCCAATTTTCCTGCCCATGTTAATTGTTTGACTTTGTGGTCAATTTTCTCCAAAAAATGCGTAATCAACATGTTGTTTTAATAATTTTTTTTAATTGTATGTATCAATACTTCAATTTGAAAGTCAGTAACAAGTTTGCCGAATAACCCATAGATTTTATGATAATTTGGAAAAATAGCGACAGGGAAAATTAAAAAAAAAAATGTTTTTTTAGCTTTAAGCTTGAAAAGCTATGAATAAAGAATGATATATGTGGTTATCGATAATTTTTATTTTGTTTGAACTAAAACAGTTATACCAGGTGTTCGAATGAGTCCTCTTTGATTTTGTATGCATGCTAGAGCCCGTTTTCGTATTTCACTGATATTAATATTCATAATTTTAGCTATTGCCTCACTTCTGAGGACGCTTTGAGCATGCGCTCTTCTAATTCACTTTAAGTTGTTATTTTGGTTGAATAAATCATTTATTTCATTCTTACCAATCAAAAACATCCAATATTGTAGGGTCAGATGATCTTGCAGGCCATTGAACTGCTCTAACTTTTTCCTATCCAACGATTACCGCTTACTCGTCATCTTGTCAATTTTTAACCTCTCGAGCAAAGTGGGCTGAAGCACCATCAAGTGAGGAATAAGGTGAAGCTAGTTGAACCTATGGAATGTCTTCCAATAGTTCTGATAAATCATTTTGCAACAACTGCAGATAATAGAATTCAACTTAAGTGGCTACTAAAATTAGCATGTATTCAAACCAAAGAATGTCAGAGTGCACCCGTTATAACTGTTTTATTAAAAAACATACCTAAGGCCTTAAAACATACCTGGGACAGGATGGACAAATGCTGTTTTCCATCCACTCGGAAAGATACCAGTAGAGTAAGACAGATGGAAAAGCTTACGCAGTTTTGCCAGCGTTGAAGAACACCTCTTCAGAACAATGGGAGGGATACTATCCGGGCCAGCGGATTTGTGTATATCGAGACCTTTCAGAACTCTGGCAACTGCACGAGTGCGGAAGAAGATTTGTCCCATAGAATCATTTGCGTTCTCAAATACAGGAGGAGTCATAACACTTTCAGGCAGCGACGAATTAACAGCAAACTGTGCTGCAAGCAAATTGGCTTTATCGATTGAGCTGACAAAAGGAGTATCGTTGAAGACGAGCGTTGGAACCAAGGACGAGGTGGTGTTCGTATGTTTTTAACTAATGACCAAACATTTTTACTACCTTTGGGACATTGAAGAATTTTTTGCCGTAATTTTTGATCATGTAAAAATTTGGTTTGTCGAATATGAACGTTACAGGTCTTTCTAGCTTGTTGAAACTTTTTCCGGTTTTCCTCAGTAGGGTTGGCTTTATAACTTCGGAAGCTTACTTCTCTAACATTCTCTAACACCTCTTTACAGCTCGAATCAAACCATGAGTTTTCTTTGGGTTTGATAGGTTTCACCCTATTCGGGATAAAATTTCTCATTCCACAAAGAATTAAGTTTGTAATCATACCTGCACTGGAATCTACGTCACTATCCAGGAAGCATAGTGACCAGTTAAAGTTCCTGAAGAAAACATTGAGACCGTCCCAGTTTGCTTTCTCGTACTGCCAAACGGTTCTCTTGGAAGTTTTTTCTTTAACTGTGTTTTGGTGGCACGAGAAATTCGCAGATATTATACAATGGGATGATGTGCCTAGAGGCGATTATACACTTATAGTGTATTTATCAGGGTCAGAGGTAAGAAACAAATCTAGAGTGTTGGCGGATTGACCTGAAACGTCAGGAATCCGAGTAGGCTCGTTGACCAGCTGAGTTAGGTTGTTTATCTCAGCAAAAATCTCGACACACCTTCCTTCGGGTGTTGTCTGACCCGGATAGCGTAGCCACGAAGAATTATGTTCATTGAAATCGCCCGTTACAACGATTTCACTACGATAAATAAAACAAGTATGGATGATGCGCTTATGGATGGTGAATTTAAACCACATGAAACTAAAGTTCGTATTCAAACATGAACCATATTGTGGTTGGAGCTGATAAGCAAACATCATTTCGAACACACACGGCGAGACTATGATGTGGACAAAACAGAGGCACTAAGCTATAACCATGTAGGCTGAATCCCGAGTGATCGGTATTTTCCCCTACCTGGGTTTCACTTAGTGCCAAAACAGCTGGCCTGTTTTTCACAGTATGGACATATGCAGCACAAAAATTCTGCCTCAGTCCCCGAATGTTGCTGTAGTCATCCCTAAATTCACCCACCATTACAATAAACAGACATAAAAAAACCAAATCAGACAGTTATCTATGCTGATATCAAGTTTGGGCCTCAATGACTTAACAGTACAATACTACTAGTGTTATGCCTAAAAAAGCAGTGTACTGATCCGCCCCTGGATACACAAAATCAATAACAGCAATTTATCTGATATGCTATGGCTTAGTCGATTATATACATTGTGTGTGATGCTACACACATTGCTTATAGTGTCGAAGCCAAAGCACTGTGAGTGACGTGGGAAGGAGAGGAAAGGAAATTTACCGCTGTGCTATGGTGTTCGTTGCTTATGCATCATCATTTGCGTTACACAGGTGCACTTTTTTTCTTTTTGCTTTTTGCTTGGGTAATGCACTGACACTGGCACTTGCACTATTGTTGTTGTTAGGTATTTAAATTGGGCTATTTTTTTTTTTATTTAATTCGCGGCGCGATTAGTAGGTTTATGTTTTATGATTTTTTTTGTATTATATGTGTAATGATTTAGGCAGACTGCACTTGCACTTGTACTTTTTTTTTTGTTCTTGAGAGGAAGAAATAGGGAAAACACTATAATATTTGTTTAAAACTATTTAGTCATTTTAGAAAAAGACTGGGGGTATTTAGCAATGAATTTCCTCGACTCACGCACACGTCCGCTCACGGTGGGTTTCAAATCGGAAGTTGTTTGAGCAAACAGTTTTTGAGAAAATAATTTTCCAACTCAGAATCAAAAAAAAACTTAATTTTTGTTCTTCTTTCCAAGATGGCGGACGCCCCACAAGACCGAAAATCCCGCAAATCGAGATTTATGCTAAGAAGCAACCCCTCTTCAAAACTGCATACTTTTCAGACGTCAAAACTTTTTTCAGATTACCCTTATTTGAATCCCCGTTGCCTGTACTATTATACTTACATAATGTATGTCTACTTCTCTTCTCGGATATAGCATATCTGTAAATTAAGCAAAAAAAAAAAAAAAATAGCCTTGCACTGGAATATATATTTTTTTTAGCTCACACATCCAGAGTAGAAACGAAAACGATTATATGATTATACAGGGTGTCCCTTAATTCGTCAATAGTATTTTAGGGCATGACTTTTGGGTGTATTCTAAGAAAAAAAATTAAAAAAGTTTTATTGTGTTGTACCGTGACCAATTTTTACGGTAATTGCGCTGTAAGTAATAATGATAGGTTTAGGCCTTTATTTTAAGAAGAAAAACCAGCCTCTGTAACTGCGTTTAAATAAATTTTATATCTTTTGTCAGTCTTAAGATATTCAGTTTTTAGCTTGTTCCAATTTTCCTGCCCATGTTTATTGTTTGACTTTGTGGTCAATTTTCTCCAAAAAATGCGTAATCAACATGTTGTTTTAATAATTTTTTTGAATGTATGTAGCAATACTTAATTTAAAAGTCAGTAACAAGTTTGCCGAAAAACCCATAGATTTTATGATAACTTGGAAAAACAGCGACAGGGAAAATTAAAAAAAAAAATGTTTTTTTAGCTTTAAGCTCGAAAAGCTATGAATTAAGAATGATATATGTGGTTATCGATAATTTTTATTTTGTTTGAACTAAAACAGTTATACCAGGTGTTCGAATGAGTCCTCTTTGATTTTTTATGCAAGCTAGAGCCCGTTTTCGTATTTCACTGATATTAATATTCATAATTTTAGCTACTGCCTCACTTCTGAGGACGCTTTGAGCATGCGCTCTTCTAATTCACTTTAAGTTGCTATTTTGGTTGAATAAATCATTTATTTCAAACATCCAATATTGTAGGGTCAGATGATCTTTCAGGCCATTGAACTGTTCTAACTTTTTCCTATCCAACGATTACCACTTACTCGTCATCTTGTCAATTTTTAACCTCTCGAGCAAAGTGGGCTGAAGCACCATCAAGTTAGGAATAAGGTGAAGCTAGTTGAACCTATGGAATGTCTTCCAATAGTTCTGATAAATCATTTTGCAACAACTGCAGATAATAGAATTCAACTTAAGTGGCTACTAAAATTAGCATGTATTCAAACCAAAGAATGTCAGAGTGCACCCGTTATAACTGTTTTATTAAAAAACATACCAAAGGCCTTAAAACATACCTGGGACAGTACAAATGCTGTTTTCCATCCACTCGGAAAGAGACCAGTAGAGTAAGACAGATGGAAAAGCTTACGCAGTGGTTTTGCCAGCGTTGAAGAACACCTCTTCAGAACAATGGGAGGGATACTATCCGGGCCAGCGGATTTGTGTATATCGAGATCTTTCAGAACTCTGGCAACTGCACGAGTGCGGAAGAAGATTTGTCCCATAGAATCATTTGCGTTCTCAAGTACAGGAGAAGTCATAACACTTTCAGGCAACGACGAATTAACAGCAAGCTGTGCTGCAAGCAAATTGGCTTTTTCGATTGAGCTGACAAAAGGAGTATCGTTGAAGACGAGCGTTGGAACCGAGGACGAGGTGGTGTTCGTATGTTTTTTACTAATGACCAAACATTTTTACTACCTTTGGGACATTGTAAAATTTTTTGCCGTAATTTTTGATCATGTAAAAATTTGGTTCGTCGAATATGAACGTTACAGGTCTTTCTAGCTAGTTGAAACTTTTTCGGGTTTTCCTCAGTAGGGTTGGCTTTGTAACTTCGGAAGCTTACTTCTCTAACATTAATAACCTCTTTACAGCTCGAATCAAACCATGAGTTTTCTTTGGGTTTGATAGGTTTCACCCTATACGGGATAAAATTTCTCATTCCACAAAGAATTAAGTTTGTAATCATACCTGCACTGGAATCTACGTCACTATCGAGGAAGCATAGTGACCAGTTAAAGTTCCTGAAGAAAACATTGAGACCGTCCCAGTTGGCTTTCCCGTACAAACAGTTCTCTTGGGAGTTTTTTCTTTAACTGTGTTTTGGTGGCACGAGAAATTCGCAGATATGACACAATGGGCTGATGTGCCTTGAGGCGATAATACACTTATAGTGTATTTATCAGGGTCAGAGGTAAGAAACAAATCTAGAGTGTTGGCGGATTGACCTGCAACGTCAGGAATCCGAGTAGGCTCGTTGACCAGCTGAGTTAGGTTGTTTATCTCAGCAAAAATCGCGACACACCTTCCTTCGGGTGTTGTCTGACCCGCATAGTGTAGCCACGAAGAATTATGTACATTGAAATCGCCCGTAACAACGATTTCACTACGATTAATAAAACAAGTATGGATGATGCGCTTATGGATGGTGAATTTAAACCACATGAAACTAAAGTTCGTATTCAAACATGAACCATATTGTGTTTGAAGCTGATAAGCAAACATCATTTCGAACGCACGCGGCGAGACCATGATGTGGACAAAACAGAGGCACTAAGCTATAACCATGTAGGCTGAATTCCGAGTGATCTGTATTTTCCCCTACCTGGGTTTCACTTAGTGCCAAAACAGCTGGCCTGTTTTTCACAGTATGGACATATGCAGCACAAAAATTCTGCCTCAGTCCCCGAATGTTGCTGTAGTCAACCCTAAATTCACCCACCATTACAATAAACAGACATAAAAAAAACAAATCAGACAGTTATCTATGCTGACATCAAGTTTGGGCCCCAATGACTTCACAGTACAATACTACTAGTGTTATGCCTAAAAAAGCAGTGTACTGATCCGCCCCTGGATACACAAAATCAATAACAGCAATTTATCTGATATGCTATGGCTTAGTCGATTACATACATTGTGTGTGATGCTACACACATTGCTTATAGTGACGAAGCCAAAGCACTGTGAGTGACGTGGGAAGGAGAGGAAAGGAAATTTACCGCTGTGCTTTGGTGTTCGTTGCTTATGCATCATCATTTGCGTTACACAGGTGCACTTTTTTTCTGTTTGCTTTTTGCTTGGGTAATGCACTGACACTGGCACTTGCACTATTGTTGTTGTTAGGTATTTAAATTGGGCTATTTTTTTTTTTTATTTAATTCGCGGCGCGATTAGTAGGTTTATGTTTTATGATTTTTTTTGTATTATATGTGTAATGATTTAGGCAGACTGCACTTGCACTTGTACTTTTTTTTTTGTTCTTGAGAGGAAGAAATAGGGAAAACACTATAATATTTGTTTAAAACTATTTAGTCATTATAGAAAAAGACTGGGGGTATTTAGCAATGAATTTCCTCGACTCACGCACACGTCCGCTCACGGTGGGTTTCAAATCGGAAGTTGTTTGAGCAAACAGTTTTTGAGAAAATAATTTTCAAACTCAGAATCAAAAAAAAACTTAATTTTTGTTCTTCTTTCCAAGATGGCGGACGCCCCACAAGACCGAAAATCCCGCAAATCGAGATTTATGCTAAGAAGCAACCCTTGTTCAAAACTGCATACTTTTCAGACGTCAAAACTTTTTTCAGATTACCCTTATTTGAATCCCCGTTGCCTGTACTATTATACTTACATAATGTATGTCTACTTCTCTTCTCGGATATAGCATATCAGTAAATTAAGCAAAAAAAAAAAAATAGCCTTGCACTGGAATATATATTTTTTTTAGCTCACACAGCCAGAGTAGAAACGAAAACGATTATATGATTATACAGGGTGTCCCTTAATTCGTCAATAGTATTTTAGGGCATGACTTTTGGGTGTATTCTAAGAAAAAAAATTAAAAAAGTCTTATTGTGTTGTACCGTGACCAATTTTTACGGTAATTGCCCTGTAAGTAATAATGATAGGCTTAGGCCTTTATTATAAGAAGAAAAACCAGCCTCTGTAACTGCGTTTAAATAAATTTTATATCTTTTGTCAGTCTTAAGATATTCAGTTTTTAGCTTGTTCCAATTTTCCTGCCCATGTTAATTGTTTGACTTTGTGGTCAATTTTCTCCAAAAAATGCGTAATCAACATGTTGCTTTAATAATTTTTTTTAATGTATGTAGCAATACTTAATTTAAAAGTCAGTAACAAGTTTGCCGAAGATCCCATAGATTTTATGATAATTTGGAAAAAAAAATGTTTTTTTAGCTTTAAGCTCGAAAAGCTATGAATTAAGAATGATATATGTGGTTATCGATAATTTTTATTTTGTTTGAACTAAAGTAGTTATACCAGGTGTTCGAATGAGTCCTCTTTGATTTTGTATGCATGCTAGAGCCCGTTTTCGTATTTCACTGATATTAATATTCATAATTTTAGCTACTGCCTCACTTCTGAGGACGCTTTGAGCATGCGCTCTTCTAATTCGCTTTAAGTTGTTATTTTGGTTGAATAAATCATTTATTTCATTCTTCCCCATCAAAAACATCCAATATTGTAGGGTCAGATGATCTTGCAGGCCATTGAACTGCTTTAACTTTTTCCTATCCAACGATTATCGCTTACTCGTCATCTTGTCAATTTTTAACCTCTCGAGCTAATTGGGCTGAAGCACCATCAAGTTAGGAATAAGATGAAGCTAGTTGAACCTATGGAATGTCTTCCAATAGTTCTGATAAATCATTTTGCAACAACTGCAGATAATAGAATTCAACTTAAGTGGCTACTAAAATTAGCATGTATTCAAACCAAAAAATGTCAGAGTGCACCCGTTATAACTGTTGTATTAAAAAACATACCTAAGGCCTAAAAACATACCTGGGACAGGCTGGACAAATGCTGTTTTCCATCCCCTCGGAAAGAGACCAGTAGAGTAGGACAGATGGAAAAGCTTACGCAGTGGTTTTGCCAGCGGTGAAGAACACCTCTTCAGAACTATGGGAGGGATACTATCCGGGCCAGCGGATTTGTGTATATCGAGATCTTTCAGAACTCTGGCAACTGCACGATTGCGGAAGAAGATTTGTCCCATAGAATCATTTGCGTTCTCAAGTACAGGAGGAGTCATAACACTTTCAGGCAGCAACGAATTAACAGCAAACTGTGCTGCAAGCAAATTGGCTTTATCGATTGAGCTGACAAAAGGAGTATCGTTGAAGACGAGCGTTGGAACCGAGGACGAGGTGGTGTTCGTATGTTTTTTACTAATGACTAAACATTTTTACTACTTTTGGGACATTGAAGAATTTTTTGCCGTAATTTTTGATCATGTAAAAATTTGGTTCGTCGTATATGAACGTTACAGGTCTTTCTAGCTAGTTGAAACTTTTTCGGGTTTTCCTCAGTAGGGTTGGCTTTATAACTTCGGAAGCTTACTTCTCTAACATTAATAACCTCTTTACAGCTCAAATCAAACCATGAGTTTTCTTTGGGTTCGATAGGTTTCACCCTATACGGGATAAAATTTCTCATTCCACAAAGAATTAAGTTTGTAATCATACCTGCACTGGAATCTACGTCACTATCGAGGAAGCATAGTGACCAGTTAAAGTTCCTGAAGAAAACATTGAGACCGTCCCAGTTGGCTTTCTCGTACTGCCAAACAGTTCTCTTGGGAGTTTTTTCTTTAACTGTGTTTTGGTGGCACGAGAAATTCGCAAATATGACACAATGGGCTGATGTGCCTAGAGGCGATAATACACTTAGAGTGTATTTATCAGGGTCAGAGGTAAGAAACAAATCTAGAGTGTTGGCGGATTGACCTGCAACGTCAGGAATCCGAGTAGGCTCGTTGACCAGCTGAGTTAGGTTGTTTATCTCAGCAAAAATCTCGACACACCTTCCTACGGGTGTTGTCTGACCCGCATATCGTAGCCACGAAGAATTATGTTCATTGATCGCCCGTAACAACGATTTCACTACGATTAATAAAACAAGTATGGATGATGCGCTTATGGATGGTGAATTTAAACCACATGAAACTAAAGTTCGTATTCAAACATGAACCATATTGTGGTTGAAGCTGATAAACAAACATCATTTCGAACGCACGCGGCGAGACCATGATGTGGACAAAACAGAGGCACTTAAGCTATAACCATGTAGGCTGTATTCCGAGTGATCTGTATTTTCCCCTACCTGGGTTTCACTTAGTGCCAAAACAGCTGGCCTAAAACAGCTGGCCTGTTTTTCACAGTATGGACATATGCAGCACAAAAATTCTGCCTCAGTCGCCGAATGTTGCTGTAGTCAACCCTAAATTCACCCACTATTACAATAAACAGACATAAAAAAACCAAATCAGACAGTTATCTATGCTGATATCAAGTTTGGGCCCCAATGACTTCACAGTACAATACTACTAGTGTTATGCCTAAAAAAGCAGTGTACTGATCCGCCCCTGGATATACAAAATCAATAACAGCAATTTATCTGATATGCTATGGCTTAGTCGATTACATACATTGTGTGTGATGCTACACACATTGCATATATTGACGAAGCCAAAGCACTGTGAGTGACGTGGGAAGGAGAGGAAAGGAAATTTACCGCTGTTGCTTATGCATCATCATTTGCGTTACGCAGGTGCACTTTTTTTCTTTTTGCTTTTTCTTGGGTAATGCACTGACACTGGCACTTGCACTATTGTTGTTGTTAGGTATTTAAGTTGGGCTATTTTTTTTATTATTTAATTCGCGGCGCGGTTTTATGATTTTTTTGTATTATATGTGTAATGATTTAGGCAGACTGCACTTGCACTTGCACTTGCACTTTTTTTTTTTTTTTGAGAGGAACAAATAGGGAAAACACTATAATATTTATTTTAAACTATTTAGTTATTATAGAAAAAGACTGGGGATATTAAGCAATGAATTTCCTCGACTCACGCATACGTCCGCTCACGGTGGGTTGCAAATCGGAAGTTGTTTGAGCAAACAGTTTTTGAGAAAATAATTTTCAAACTCAGAATCAAAAAAATACTTAATTTTTGTTCTTCTTTCCAAGATGGCGGACGCCCCACAAGACCAAAAATCCCGCAAATCAAGATTTATGCTAAGAAGCAACCCCTCTTCAAAACTGCTTACAAACTTTTCAGACGTCAAAACTTTTTTCAGATTGCCCTTATTTGAATCCCCGTTGCCTGTACTACTATACTTACATAATGTATGTCTACTTCTCTTCTCGGATATAGCATATCAGTAAATTAAGCAAAAAAAAAAAAAAAATAGGCTTGCACTGGAATATATATTTTTTTTAGCTCACACAGCCAGAGTAGAAACGAAAACGATTATATGATTATACCGGGTGTCCCTTAATTCGTCAATAGTATTTTAGGGCATGACTTTTGGGTGTATTCTAAGAAAAAAATTTAAAAAAGTCTTATTGTGTTGTACCCTGACCAATTTTTACGGTAATTGCGCTGTAAGTAATAATGATAGGTTAAGGCCTTTATTTTTAGAAGAAAAACCAGCCTCTGCAACTGCGTTTAAATAAATTTTATATCTTTTGTCAGTCTTAAGATATTCAGTTTTTAGCTTGTTCCAATTTTCCTGCCCATGTTAATTGTTTGACTTTGTGGTCAATATTCTCCAAAAAATGCGTAATCAACATGTTGTTTTAATAATTTTTTTTAATGTATGTAGCAATACTTAATTTAAAAGTCAGTAACAAGTTTGCCGAAAAACCCATAGATTTTATGATAATTTGGAAAAAAAAATGTTTTTTTAGCTTTAAGCTCGAAAAGCTATGAATTAAGAATGATATATGTGGTTATCAATAATTTTTATTTTGTTTGAACTAAAACAGTTATACCAGGTGTTCGAATGAGTCCTCTTTGATTTTGTATGCATGCTAGAGCCCGTTTTCGTATTTCACTGATATTAATATTCATAATTTTAGCTACTGCCTCACTTCTGAGGACGCTTTGAGCATGCGCTCTTCTAATTCACTTTAAGTTGTTATTTTGGTTGAATAAATCATTTATATCATTCTTCCCCATCAAAAACATCCAATATTCTAGGGTCAGATGATCTTGCAGGCCATTGAACTGCTTTAAATTTTTCCTATCCAACGATTATCGCTTACTCGTCATCTTGTCAATTTTTAACCTCTCGAGCTAATTGGGCTGAAGCACCATCAAGTTAGGAATAAGATGAAGCTAGTTGAACCTATGGAATGTCTTCCAATAGTTCTGATAAATCATTTTGCAACAACTGCAGATAATAGAATTCAACTTAAGTGGCTACTAAAATTAGCATGTATTCAAACCAAAGAATGTCAGAGTGCACCCGTTATAACTGTTTTATTAAAAAACATACCTAAGGCCTAAAAACATACCTGGGACAGGCTGGACAAATGCTGTTTTCCATCCACTCGGAAAGAGACCAGTAGAGTAGGACAGATGGAAAAACTTACGCAGTGGTTTTGCCAGCGGTGAAGAACACCTCTTCAGAACTATGGGAGGGATACTATCCGGGCCAGCGGATTTGTGTATATCGAGATCTTTCAAAACTCTGGACACTGCACGATTGCGGAAGAAGATTTGTCCCATAGAATCATTTGCGTTCTCAAGTACAGGAGGAGTCATAACACTTTCAGGCAGCGACGAATCAACAGCAAACTGTGCTGCAAGCAAATTGGCTTTATCGATTGAGCTGACAAAAGGAGTATCATTGAAGACGAGCGTTGGAACCGAGGACGAGGTGGTGTTCGTATGTTTTTTACTAATGACCAAACATTTTTACTACTTTTGGGACATTGTAGAATTTTTTGCCGTAATTTTTGATCATGTAAAAATTTGGTTCGTCGAATATGAACGTTACAGGTCTTTCTAGCTAGTTGAAACTTTTTCGGGTTTTCCTCAGTAGGGTTGGCTTTGTAACTTCGGAAGCTTACTTCTCTAACATTAATAACCTCTTTACAGCTCGAATCAAACCATGAGTTTTCTTTGGGTTTGATAGGTTTCACCCTATACGGGATAAAATTTCTCATTCCACAAAGAGTTAAGTTTGTAATCATACCTGCACTGGAATCTACGTCACTATCGAGGAAGCATAGTGACCAGTTAAAGTTCCTGAAGAAAACATTGAGACCGTCCCAGTTGGCTTTCTCGTACTGCCAAACAGTTCTCTTGGGAGTTTTTTCTTTAACTGTGTTTTGGTGGCACGAGAAATTCGCAGATATGACACAATGGGCTGATGTGCCTAGAGGCGATAATACACTTATAGTGTATTTATCAGGGTCAGAGGTAAGAAACAAATCTAGAGTGTTGGCGGATTGACCTGCAACGTCAGGAATCCGAGTAGGCTCGTTGACCAGCTGAGTTAGGTTGTTTATCTCAGCAAAAATCGCGACACACCTTCCTTCGGGTGTTGTCTGACCCGCATAGCGTAGCCACTAAGAATTATGTACATTGAAATCGCCCGTATCAACGATTTCACTACGATTAATAAAACAAGTATGGATGATGCGCTTATGGATGGTGAATTTAAACCACATGAAACTAAAGTTCGTATTCAAACATGAACCATATTGTGTTTGAAGCTGATAAGCAAACATCATTTCGAACGCACGCGGCGAGACCATGATGTGGACAAAACAGAGGCACTAAGCTATAACCATGTAGGCTGAATTCCGAGTGATCTGTATTTTCCCCTACCTGGGTTTCACTAAGTGCCAAAACAGCTGGCCTGTTTTTCACAGTATGGACATATGCAGCACAAAAATTCTGCCTCAGTCCCCGAATGTTGCTGTAGTCAACCCTAAATTCACCCACCATTACAATAAACAGACATAAAAAAACCAAATCAGACAGTTATCTATGCTGATATCAAGTTTGGGCCCCAATGACTTCACAGTACAACACTACTAGTGTTATGCCTAAAAAAGCAGTGTACTGATCCGCCCCTGGATATACAAAATCAATAACAGCAATTTATCTGATATGCTATGGCTTAGTCGATTACATACATTGTGTGTGATGCTACACACATTGCATATAGTGACGAAGCCAAAGCACTATGAGTGACGTGGGAAGGAGAGGAAAGGAAATTTACCGCTGTGCTATGGTGTTCGTTGCTTATGCATCATCATTTGCGTTACACAGGTGCACTTTTTTTCTTTTTGCTTGGGTAATGCACTGACACTGGCACTTGTTAGGTATTTAAGTTGGGCTATTTTTTTTTTTTATTTAATTCGCGGCGCGATTAGTAGGTTTATTTTTTATGATTTTTTTTTTGTATTATATGTGTAATGATTTAGGCAGACTGCACTTGCACTTTTTTTTTTTTTTTTTTGAGAGGAACAAATAGGGAAAACACTATAATATTTGTTTTAAACTATTTAGTTATTATAGAAAAAGACTGGGGGTATTTAGCAATGAATTTCCTCGACTCACGCATACGTCCGCTCACGGTGGGTTGCAAATCGGAAGTTGTTTGAGCAAACAGTTTTTGAGAAAATAATTTTCAAACTCAGAATCAAAGAAATACTTAATTTTTGTTCTACTTTCCAAGATGGTGGACGCCCCACAAGACCAAAAATCCCGCAAATCAGATTATGCTAAGAAGCAACCCCTCTTCAAAACTGCTTACAAACTTTTCAGACGTCAAAACTTTTTTCAGATTGCCCTTATTTGAATCCCCGTTGCCTGTACTACTATACTTACATAATGTATGTCTACTTCTCTTCTCGGATATAGCATATCAGTAAACTAAGCAAAAAAAAAAAAAAAAAAAATAGGCTTGCACTGGAATATATATTTTTTTTAGCTCACACAGCCAGAGTAGAAACAAAAACGATTATATGATTATACAGGGTGTCCCTTAATTCGTCAATAGTATTTTAGGGCATGACTTTTGGGTGTATTCTAAGAAAAAAATTAAAAAAAAGTCTTATTGTGTTGTACCCTGACCCATTTTTACGGTAATTGCGCTGTAAGTAATAATGATAGGTTTAGACCTTTATTTTTAGAAGAAATTCCAGCCTTTGTAACTGCGTTTAAATAAATTTTATATCTTTTGTCAGTCTTAAGATATTCAGTTTTTAGCTTGTTCCAATTTTCCTGCCCATGTTAATTGTTTGACTTTGTGGTCAATTTTCTCCAAAAAATGCGTAATCAACATGTTGTTTTAATAATTTTTTTGAATGTATGTAGCAATTCTTAATTTAAAAGTTAGTAACACGTTTGCCGAAAATCCCATAGATTTTATGATAATTTGGAAAAACAGCGACAGGGAAAATTAAACAAAAAAATGTTTTTTTTAGCTTTAAGCTCGAAAAGCTATGAATTAAGAATGATATATGTGGTTATCGATAATTTTTATTTTGTTTGAACTAAAACAGTTATACCAGGTGTTCGAATGAGTCCTCTTTAATTTTGTATGCATGCTAGAGCCCGTTTTCGTATTTCACTGATATTAATATTCATAATTTTAGCTACTGCCTCACTTCTGAGGACGCTTTGAGCATGCGCTCTTCTAATTCACTTTAAGTTGCTATTTTGGTTGAATAAATCATTTATTTCATTCTTCCCCATACAAAAACATTCAATATTGTAGGGTCAGATGATCTTGCAGGCCATTGAACTGCTCTAACTTCTATCCAACGATTACCGCTTACTCTTCATCTTGTCAATTTTTAACCTCTCGAGCAGAGTGGGCTGAAGCACCATCAAGTTAGGAATAAGATGAAGCTAGTTGAACCTATGGAATGTCTTCCAATAGTTCTGATAAATCATTTTGCAACAACTGCAGATAATAGAATTCAACTTAAGTGGCTACTAAAATTAGCACGTATTCAAACCAAAGAATGTCAGAGTGCACCCGTTATAACTGTTTTATTAAAAAACATACCTAAGGCCGTGTGTCAATTGCGTTGAAAGTGCTTTAAATTTGATCTCATGGCTAAATTTTGACATTACTGATGATGTGAATACAGTCGTCAAAATTTTACCTGCTCAGGAGCTCGTTTAAATTTTAGCTATTGGATAAATTTTTACGTTTGTATTTAGCTTCTTGCACATTACTTACACCATCGACCTATTATACCTGGACTGCTAGGCGCCAACATCACGATGGTTTCCCTTATTAAAAAAATCGATACACTAGCGACAATTTGGAGACGATTTAGGCCTTATTTATTCACTCAAAGTTAAACATAAGTTTGGGATTTTTACAGTCAACTTGAAAATTGTTTTTTTCACTCAAAATTAACGTTTTCAACTTTAGATTTTCAACTCTAGGTGTTTTCATCATTTCTGTTTATTCATTTATGATATTTAGTTGTGTAAACTTTTCGCTTTTGACTTCGAAAGGAAAAAATCTTAAAATAAATAATAATCAAAAAAAAATAGAGTTCTGTTTTACCTGAAATAATATAATAAAAAATAATTCGTGCAAATTATATGCTGATAGGTCGATTGGACGTCATCTTTTTGGAGCAGTGAAGATGATGCATAGGAAGAAAATTTATACCTTGAAAAGCGGCAATATAAAATGCTTCCCCGTGTTGGTATCGATAAATAGGACGACCATGATTTCATTTATCGTTCTCCCCTCTCAAAAGCAACAACAATTATGTTTTTTTATTTAATAAAGGATTCGTTGCCTTTTGACGAAAGACATTACGGAAAATATCCGTTTAAAAAAAACAAAAACAGGTTGTCGTTCGATCACCGAAATCAAGCATCTTCGGGCGCGGTTAGTACTTAGATGGAGGACCGCATGAGCATTGAGTTTTTTGTCTTGGTATTCTTTTGACGCCGCGCTTCAGATGGAATAAAAAATCCATTCCAATAATGGTTTATCCCGAGTATTTTATTGAATAAGGAAACGCAAAATTCTTATTCCAAATATTTTGAATATATAAAATTAATAAGATGAAGAAATTTAAATGTTAAAATATTGAAATTACTTCTGTTTTAAGTGGAGTGAATGAATAAAATTCAATTAAAAAGTACAAGTGACCTCAACTCCAGAAATAATTGTGTTACGCCCCACAATTATTTCTGGAGTTGAGGTCACTTGTACTTTTTAATTGAATTATATAAAATTAATAAAGAAACATATTCACTCTCAAATGCAAAATTATTTTAATGCAAACCAAAAGTTGGAAAATGACGTCTTGTGTGCCATGCTTAACAAATTAATGAGAATGACGATCAACCAGCAGTCCAGGTATATTAGGTTTATCATGACAGCCACTATCAAAATGCAATTTCCGCGTTCAAGATCGTATACAAAGCGATTTGGATAGATTTGTGTTGTAATTCCTTCTGAAAAAAGCTATTGCAACAACAAATCAAGGTATCCACTGTCTCGGATAGGTTCCTTAACGCAAGGAACGTCGATGGGAAATGTATATTTTAAGATATTCCATTTAATGCAATTGACACAGTAAAACCCTCAAATTGTATTCACCTCTATAAAAACGGATCAAATCTAATCAAAATTTTAACGCAATTGACACACGGCCTAAGAAATTATCTAAAACCACACAAATAGTTTTTATTCATAGCTTTTCGAGCTAAAAGCTAAAAAACATTTTTTTTTTTAAATTTTACCTGCAGCTGTTTTTCCAAATTATCATAAAATCTATGGGTTTTTGGGCAAACTTGTTACTGACTTTTATTTTACTTACAGCGCAATAAATGATATCAAAATTGGAGATAGGCCTTTACTGTAGAACAATTTTTTAATACACCTAAATCCTAGTACGCTGCTGATGCAAAACGAAATTTTCCTGCGGTCTCCCAAAAAAAAACGAAATGCTTACGAAAACACAGCGGAAACATATCATGGAGAGTTTATATTGCAAATAAATAAATCGAAATTTAACGAAAAAATCAAACAAAACTAGTGCTGTAATTATAGAAACAACAAATAAAAACACGAAAAAACCCAAATGTCATTTTTCCGCACACAATTAATGGTCCGGGCAATTAATTCATTGCGAAAAGAGAGTGGAGACTTGTCATAACAATCTGGTATAATCATCAATTTTCCTGGTCGAACAGCATACCACAGAACGAAAAGCACAACGAAATTTTTCGTGTATGATTTCGTCATGTCAATTTTGTATGGGATTTTTCGTTTCGCATCAGCAGCGTACTAGGATTAAGAATCATGCCCTAAAATACTATTGACGAATTAAGGGACACCCTGTATAGGGGGATTCACACTCATCGACAAGTTCATCAGCTCGTGTCGAAACGTCACATGATTTGTAATGTGAACACAAGTTGAGCGACTGTCGGAAGTTTTTCAAATTTTTTGATATTTTGCTCGGTCGAACGACCGCTGTAGCTAATGTGAACACTAGTTGAACAACTGAAATGTCTGAAAATTTGTATTTTAATGTTTCTTTTTAAATTTTTATGTGAGATTCATAGAGAATGGGTTGAAATAGAAGTAAGCCCACAAAAGGAAGGGAGAAAATATGAACTTCGTTCGCTGAAACTGGTGCAAAAAATTAAATCTACGCCGTGTTTGCTTTTTGAAAATTTATTTACAAATGAAGTTGATGAGGCGGTCGTTGAATGTGAACGCTAGCAACACGGGTTTACCACGATATCAAGAAACTAATAATCCAGAAAGCAAAAATCCCGAAAGTAAAAATCTAGAATTGAAAAAATCTCGAAAACAAAAATCTAGAAAGCATAATCTTGAACTGCTAAAATATTAAACAATTCGCGCGCGTGAATTGTAACCATTCATTGTCTCAACAATTAATATTTATTCTAGATTAGAAAAGTCTCCCAATAGACGGAGAGCTGGCTACAAAAAAAAGTGAGTCATCGGTGTACGATTGAATTTAACTGGAGAGAATGATTTGGTGTAGCTGAGTACAAATATGCACGTCTGCCAGCGTAATTCAGAGGCTTAATGGGGTGGGCGGGGGTTCAAAGTTGTCAAATTTTGGTGAAAAAAAAAAATATAATTAAATGGATTCTGATAACGCAAATGTGTTGCGTCCATCTTCAATAAACGTGAAGCAAAATGGCAGACGGTTTGGGAGAGTCTAAGTTGCCGGCAGACGTTAAAGTTGTCAAATTTTGGAAAAAAAAATCATAAGGTACATGGATACCGATTTTTTTATTTTGATACTTATGTATATAGAGAGCAAAATCCATAATGGCAGACGAAAAAGTAGAGGCAACACCGCGGCAGACGTGTTTGAAAAGTGCACTGTTAAACCAGAGAAACTGCATTATTTCTGCCCCAAAAAATACAAACGAATATTTTGAAACGCAATTATCTTTATTTTAGCATGAACAATATAGTCGCAAAAGTTCATTGCCAAATCGCACAACCGCCAATAGTTATTCAAGGTTGAACGTAAGAAATTTTTCACCTATAACTCCGAAACGGTAAGTGCTATCGAAAATCATTTCATCCAAAACTTGTAGACCCCAAAAAAAAAGTCATGACCATGTTTTTCGTACGACTTACCGTTAAGAAGATATTGACATTTAAAAAAATGTAAAACGTCGAAAAAGCTATTTTTCACGTATAACCCCTAAACGGTTCATATATATGACATATGAATACAAAGTTTGTACATTGACTGACCCCCTACCAGACAACAATATTATTTTTTTCTTAAAAACTAAAATTTTAAAGATATAATTAATTTAAACAATCCAAAAAGGTCTACATTTCTGTTTTCTTCCTTTTTTACTCTGAAATGTCAAAGATTTACAAAAAAATGTACGCTCAATTTAAACATCGTAATATTCAGCACAAAAATATTGTGACGGTTTTTTCCATAAGAATCATCAGTCACAATATATTACTGTTTTAATAGCGTTAAATGTCGAAAATAAAGGTTTTTCGCATATATACGTACAAAATTTTATTATTAATAGATTTATTATTCACAAAAGTGTTGTTATTTATATATCGTATTTAACCAACAATATACTATAAGTAATATTTGCTAATCAGCTTCAGTATCGGAACCTGATGACTCATCATACTCTAGGTCTTCACTAACCCAATCAGAATCTTCCTCCGAATCGATTTCTTCAACTTTGCCTGAATTTCTTATAAATACACGCTGTATGAAAAAAGTCTCCGACCAGCTTCAACTTTTTTTTGTTTGCTTAAATATTATTTAAGGTACTACTTACACTTTAAATGAAAGAAATAACTTTAGTTAAACAAACAAAAAAAATAAAAGCACAATTTTATTCCGAAAAAATAAAACAAAAATTCATTGAATCCAACCGCTTTAAAATTCCTCAACAAAAAAGTCTCCGTACATCAATAGAATTTACCTACAGCGGGATAATTCACCTAAAGGTCTAACAAAAAGTGAGAGCACGTAGTTTGGGGTCGAAACACTCAAAAACTCGTATAAGAAAGGGGGGAGTCTATTACCCCCCCCCCCCAGTATAGACAGGAGGGGCAATTATCAAAAATCATTGACATAAGACAGAAAAAAAATTAATTAAAAAACAACGGTAACACGTACAACAACGTGTTATACTTTTTTTACTAACCCAGAAATCCCTTTTTTTACTATTTTTAAATAAAGTTGTTGTAGTCAACAGTTTTCGAAAAATTAATATTCAAACTTAAACTTTTGAAAAAGAAAAATTAACACAAAAATGTCAAACTAATTTGTTTCAAAAAATTTCATTGTTAGGTACTATTTTTGTTTCCAAAATTCAATGCTCCAATTGATTCTCAGTCAACCGCTGAAAACCGGATGGCTCTAGGACTTTTACTTTTCAAAATAAACTTATTACTAAAACAAGAAGAAATGAAGCAGAAATGATCATTTATTCGGATTCTTCTTGGTTGGCTCATAATTTGATTAGTATTGTGAAAAGTAAAAGTCCTAGACCCATTCGATTTTCAGCGGTTGACTGAGAATCAATTGGAGCATTGAATTTTGGAAACGAAAATAGTACCTAACAAAGAAAACTTTTGAAACAAATTAGTTTAACATTTTTGTGTTCATTTTTCATTTTCAAAATTTTAAGTTTGAAAATTAATTTTTCGAAAACTGTTCACTACAATGACTTTATTTAAAAATAGTATAGAAGAAGGGATTTCTGGGTTTGCAAAAAAGTATAACACGTTGTTGTACGTGTTACCGTTGTTTTTTAATTAATTTTTTTTTCTGTCTTATGTCAATGTTTTTTGATAATTGCCCCTCCTGCCTATACTGGTGGGTAATAGACTCCCCCCTTTCTTATACGAGTTTTTGAGTGTTTCGACCCCAAACTACGTGTTCTAGCTTTTTGTTAGACCTTAAGGTTAATCACCCTGTAGGTAAATTCTATTGATGTACGGAGACTTTTTTGTTGAGGAATTTTAAAGGGGTTGGATTCAATGAATTTTGCTTTTAATTTTTCGGAATAAAAATGTGCTTTTATTTTTTTTTTTTTTGTTTAATTAAAATTATTTCTTTCATTTATAGTAATATTCTCTCAAATGTAAGTAGTACCTTAAATAATATTTAAGCAAACAAAAAAAAGTTGAAGCTGTACGGAGAATTTTTTGATACAGCGTATATTTATAAAAAATTCAGGCAAGGTGAAGAAATCGATTCGGAGGAAGATTCTGATTTGGTTAGTGAAGACCTAGAGTATGATGAGTCATCAGGTTCCGATACTGAAGCTGATTAGCAAATATTACTTATAGTATATTGTTGGTTAAATACGATAGATAAATAACAACACTTTTGTGAATAATTAATCTATTAATAATTAAATTTTGTACGTATATATGCGAAAAACCTTTATTTTCGACATTTAACGCTATTAAAACATTAATATATTGCGACTGATGATTCTTATGGAAAAAACCGTCATAATATTTTTGTGCTGAACGATGTATAAATTGAGCGTAATTTTTTTTGTAAATCTTTGACATTTCAGAGTAAAAAAGGAAAAAACTGAAATTTAGACCTTTTTGAATTTTTTAAATTAATTAAATGTTTAAAATTTTTGTTTTTAAGAAAAAAATAATATTGTTGTCTGGTAGGGGGTCAGTCAATGTACAAACTTTGTATTCATATGTCTTCGGAAATATGAACCGTTTAGGGGTTATACGTAAAAAAATAGCTTTTTCGACATTTTACATTTTTTTAAATGTCAATATCTTCTTAACGGTAAGTCGTACGAAAAAAATGGTCGTGACTTTTTTTTTTGCGGACAGCATGGTCTACAAGTTTTGCATGAAATGATTTTCGATAGCACTTACCATTTCGGAGTTATAGGTAAAACATTTTTGACATTCAACCTTGAATAACTATTGGCGGTTGTGCGATTTGGCAATGAACTTTTGCGACTACATTGTTCATGCTAAAATAAAGATAATTGCGTTTCAAAATATTCGTATGTATTTTTTGGGGCAGAAATAATGCAGTTTCTCTGGTTTAACAGTGCACTTTTCAAACACGTCTGCCGCGGTGTTGCCTCTACTTTTTCGTCTGCCATTTTGGATTTTGCTCTCTATATACATAAGTATGAAAATAAAAACATCGGTATCCATGTACCTTATGATTTTTTTTAACAAAATTTTACAACTTTAACAACGTCTGCCGGCAACTTAGCCTCTCGCAAACCGTCTGCCATTTTGTTTCACGTTTATTGACGATGGACACAACACATTTGCGTTATCAGAGTCCATGTACCTTATAATTTTTTTTTTCACCAAAATTTGACAACTTTGACCCCCCGCCCACCGTATTAAGCCTCTGAATCGCGCTGGCAGACGTGCATATTTGTGCTCAGCTACACTAAATCAATCTCTCCAGTAAAAATCAATTGTTTACCGATGACTCACTTTTTTTTGTAGCCAGCTCTTAGACTATAAAGAGAATTAGTACACTGCACATGCACATGTGCAAGTAGGTGACTAAATTTAGTGTTGCTAGGGACGATCTCTTATAACAACATAAGTTTTCTCGTTTTCTACCCAGAACACAAAACAGAGTGGAGTCCTCGCATAGGAGGCTCAAGGTTTTAGTTGGAAGGCCACATGTTACTTACTTTACTTAGGTACGTGATGTTTCCCTTACGGGACATAGGGCCTCCACTACACCTACGCGCCATCGTGTACGATTTCTTGAAATATATTTCAGCTCTCTCCAACTTTTCCCCAGTCGTGCCGATTCCTGTTCGACCGTTCTTCGCCATGTGCTTCTAGGCCGGCCCACTTGTCTTCCCTCCTGTGTGAGCGGGTTCCACTGCATTGCTTGAGATGCAATGCACCGATCGCCTTTTCGAAGCGTATGGCCAATCCACTGCCACTTTCTTCTTCGTATAATGGAGTCTATGGGCTCCTGACCCGTTCTCGCATGAAGTTCGGCATTGGAGATACGGTTGGGCCAGAAAATCCTCAAGATGTTTCGTAGACATCTATTAACGAAGGTTTGCAGCTTTCTAGTAACAATTTCAGTGACTTTCCAAGTGCTGCAGCCGTAAAGCAGAACGGATTCAACATTGGAGCGGAACAGTCGTAGCTTGGTCTTTAAGCTAAAAGAGTTGTTTCTCCATATTTTGGACAGCATTCCGAACGCAGCCTTTGCTTTTCTGATTCGGCTGTTTACGTCCAGTTCAGTTCCGCCACCCGTAGAGATAATACTCCCAAGATATTGGAAATCCTCTACCATCTCTACCGGTTGTCCAGAAATATTTACTTGGAGGCCACATGTTGGACTTTATAAATTAATTGAAGTTTTGGCTAGTGAGTCAATTCAGGTTAATTGTGTGGTTCAAAATATTCAAATTGGTCAAGAAACTAAGGTAAAAAGGGAGTATTTAAAAAGAGAAAAGCACATCTTAAAAATACTGGACGAAAAAGAAAAAAAAGACATGTAAGATACCTTAGGAGTCTTGCATATAACTCAAGTTTATAGAAGTTATTTAGTTTTAGAAGGCAGCTAAAGTCATCATTGAGAAATACTACTTCGCCTTACCTTTCCATACCAACAAAAGGATATATGAAGAACTAGCTACCATTCTTTCAAGGTATTTTCATTAAGTTGCAAGAAGAAGAACGTGAATTACGTGATAACAACGTTCCCGCGGTGCCTGCTTTAGAGTTATTTGTTTATTTTCTTATATTTTGACACTTTTCCCTCGTATTGAATAATTATTGTACTTTTTTTGATATTTGTCATGTTTTTTTCATTTGTTGATCTTTCTTGACCAGAAAAATAATTTTTTTCATAAATTGAACAAATTATGCGTTTTATTTTCGTTTAAACTATTGAAAAAGGTAAAAAAAAAATCTCGGATAATTTTTTTCTAGACATAGTCTTTCGTGATTTTTGTACGTTCTAGATTTATGCACATTCGGGATTTTTGCATTCGAAATTTTTTTTTGGTTTTTTCGTGATTTTTGCCATTCGAGATTTTTGTCATTCTAGATAACGTCATGATCCCTAGCAACACAACTCAGGTTGATCGACTTTCCGATGAGTGTGAACCCCCCTTATAACGACAACAATTCCTGTACGTTTTTCATGGGTTAGAATCTTTTTTATTGGTAGTTTTCTCAATTCAGTGTCCTGAGAGTGTACACAAGGGCCAATGTTTTGAAAAAAGCTCGCCCATAAGCCCTGTACTGACAATTATTGTTGAACAGAGTATAGTGACTTTTATAAAAATGGTGTATAAAATCAAAATTATGTGAATGCACAAAAAGTCTTATTATTGGTCAATGTTCGGGGTGAAAACATATGGACGGGGTGAGCAAAACAGTGGTCCAAAGTAGGGGTTCGGGCAAATTTTTAAGGAGTTACTCGAAAAGCGTTATGGTTCGGGATAAATAAGGTACCACATTCTGAAGGGTCATGACTTGGCCTTTCACCATATTCAGTTTGGACCATCCCTTACGGGACACCCTGTATATCTAAGTATCTAAATCATAGACGTTTCAAACATGGTTACGTTTCTATTCAGGTCTCTCATACGTCACTTTGTCTTTAAAAGGCAAAGAAAATTTTTGTCCAATTTGTTTTATCCTTTGTCAATGAAAGACACTGATTTGACAGCTATAAAGTTTAAATAGAAGTGAATGTTTGTCAAATTGAAGTTATTTGGTAATGGAAAATTAATTTCGTAAAACGAGTGACCAGAATATAAGTTATCCCAATTCAGAGGATGAGAATATTTAATAAGCTAACAAAAAAGAGTTAGGAAGTCTACTCCTGGAGTGGACAACGTAGATGACCCGCACTTTAATTAAAAAAGGCATATAGTTTAATAAGCCAGGAGTGACCCGATCTGAAATGTAAGTATAAGGAGTGCTGCAGTTCAATAAATCAGGAGAGTGTGCTAGAAATGTTGATTGAAAATGGTTGGAAAACAGACGAATATAAATTTCAGGTGTCATACCCAATTTTTTTATTTTGCATCGATTTGTTGGAATTTGTTGAAATAGAACATATAGTCGAAAAGTTTTTTTACTACATGTATATTTTTTTTAAATAAAAGCGGTAAGTATAAATAAATGAAAACTCGACGAGTAATTTGCATTTCAATTTCTGATTTTTGATTACTAAATATTTTTTTTAAAATTAGGTGTAGTAGGTTTAAATTCTAAGTGGGCCCTAGGTCTATATTTCTTATTATCTAAAGCAGACATTAAGAGAATAATTATTGAATTTAAAAAAAAAAAAATTCAACTAAAAGAGGATTAGACCTTAATATTATTTTTATAGGAATAAAAGTTGTAAGTAAAATAGAAGTTATAAAATATTATTAACTATGTTTTAGAGACCTGAAGAGAAACGTTACCACATTGGTACCTTGCAAGAACATGATTTTAAGAGATTGGGCCACTTGATACGTCCGCCCCTTTAGGTAGGCGGGGCATTTTGTTAGGAAATTTACTTAAAATGGAAAAAATGAATATTAAAAAAAAAAAACCACAATACCTAAAAAATTTTGTTATAGCTTTTCTTAAAGCTAATACTTCATTCTCTTATATTGTATTTGAATAAAGTTCATTCAATGGTAAGTTTTCGAAAAAAATATTTTCAAAGTCAAAACTTTGAAAAAAAAAAGTTGAAGAAAACTAAATTTAATGATTTTTTTTCAAAATTTTACGTATTTAATTACTAATTTTATTTTAATTTTTTAAAAGTATTAATAATTGTTGATTAAATGGTAGGAACGAGATGGTTGTAAGGTGAATAGTTCGTGAGAAAATTTAAAATTACCAAAACGACTTTTTTATAATTTTTTTGTTGATCTTTAAGTACCTACATGCAAACCGTCATCTTTGATCCAAAAACACACTGGATTTTTATTTTAGGATTTTTTTTATATTTTCTTTTAGTTACAAATATTTTTGAATTTAAAAATTTTAGTTTACCAGGTATTTTCAAAATTTTATTTTATCTTACACTACTAACAAGTTGGTATACCTACTAAAAGTACCTAAGTTATGAAACTCTGGAGCATTCCCCTCGCATATGCAAAGATCCGTGCATGGTAAATGGCTTTTTTGTATTTACAGCCACTCTTGCATCCCTTCTTGTAACCACAACGAATTAGCTACAGGGATTGTAATCCACTCCGGAACATAAAAGCCACTCCAACCCCAACGAGTAACAGGAGGTAGTAGAGGATTTGGAATCAGTGGTTGTCCCGAGATGAAGCAACCCTGATATTTGGCTCGCTTCACGTGTTGCTTGAGTGCATATAATGTGGGTGGAATCCTTTGCACTGAGCTTGTCCTTTCAGAAAGCTTCTTTCTTGGTTTGATGATGCTAGTGATCGTACTTGTCCGATCATATAGTAATATTATAAATCTTTCTATTGCGTGCATCGTTTCCTCAGGTATACTTAATTTTCGGGGTGCAGCTCAAATTCTTTAGGGCTTTTGTTAAATCGGGCAACGATTTCCAAGTATGGAGTATTTGGAGTTCGATGCCATTTCACTTTACCATGTCCAAAACAACGGGACGTAACTATTTTGACTGATGGCTCAAAGATGGAGTGTGGTGTTGGTGCAGGAATCTTTTCTGAGTCTCTAAATGCCTCTAGGTCCTTTCGGCTACCTGTTTTTGATAGTGTCTTTCAAGTTGAATTAATAGCAATCAGAGAAGCATGCAAGTCACTAAAAAAAGATCCAAACGAGAACTGCAATGCAGCTATTATTACAGACAGTCAAGCGGCTGTTTAAGCCATTTATTCAGCTAAATCATCCTCCAAAGTGGTCCAGTAATGCCGGGATGAGCCTGCAAGTCTGAACACTGAACTCGGTGTTACTCTTATCTGGGTTCCGGGTAACAGTGGCATTGAGGGCAATGAACGGGCTGACGAGCTGGCCAGGCAAGCACCAGCCCTTCATGGCTCACTTGCGGAAAGAGTCAACATTCCAATAGGAGTTATGAAGGGCTTTATTCTTTCAATTTTTCTTACTGAATCAAACCGCAGGTGGAACAGTTTATCAAACTGTATTATTTCTAGAAAGATTTGGCTGATAAAGCCCGAAGAATTGAACTTATATGCAGACCTATCAACACATATCCAGGGTCATTGAAACCTATAGCGGACACTGGCCAAAAGGAGAGCATGCAGCAAAGCTGGGCTTACCTCACAATACTCACTGTCGGAGCTGTGAAGGACCAGCAGGAAAAGGAAACAGTTATTCATTTCCTCTGTTAATGCCCTGCTCTGGCCAAAGCTACAACACACTCATTCGGAAGGGCATTTTTTGACGACATTAATGAACTTTCGGAAATGAAGATCAAAGACTTAATTTCTTTCCCTAACGCCACAAAATGTTTCTAGTACAAATTTCGGCTACCTCTGCATGACACCTTCCGTTGATTGCCTATGATCGCAAGATAGCGGACTAGGATTCTGGCTGGGGTTCATGGTGCACAGCGGCCGGATGATCATTCGATGATATCAGTGGATACTTCAGTGTCAGCCAACAAACTGTTGGGCAAACTGTGGATGGTGCGGGTGCTAGTCTGGTTGAGTAAGTGATCCGCTTTCTGATGTTTGTGCTAAAAGCTACCCAGTCATTCCACAATCCACAAAATCCTTTCAATTCTATTCTAAATTCAAACTAAAATGGACGATATCCTGAGGATATGCTCACAATAGGTTCTAACGGGTTATGATATCAAAACGCCGCTCTTAAGCGCTTATTGGGCTATGACCTTGGCTGCCATTTTTACCTCCTACCTACCTACATTCAATATCCTTAAATCAACATACTACATATACTTAACACTCCACTTGAATAGAAACAAACTTTTTTTTTACTAAATTGAAGGAAAAACCACCGTTAGATTTTTGCAGGAAGAATATGACGTGGAAGGAAGAGTGGACAAAAGTGGTATTTTCTGACAAAAAAAATTCAATTATTATGGCCCGGATGGATATAATTACTATTTTCATGTTATAATGGAGGAACCCAGGGGGGTCATTCCGTAATTTTCAAAACGATAATGATGTGTCATAATGTCAATAAAATGTTGTTTTTTTTTGTGTTGTTTTGTATAAAAGTGAAATAATTTCAACAAAATATAAGTTATTTGATCGTAATATTTTTACAAATTAATATAAATGTAAATACCTCAACAAAGTCACATAATCTAAAATTGCGATTTTAACTCATGTTATGGGACAACATCCCGGAAGAAGAAGAAAAGGTATGACTTAACTCTCAGCTGTCGTCGTATTCGTATTAGGTAATTGTATTTTTTTTTCAATTGTCATTTTCAATATCAAAAATAAAAAAAGTTGCTGCGCCGTATGATTTAACTTCAATTTGTCAACATAAGGACGTGGGGTGTGATTTTCTGGTTTTGAACAATTGTTCTTGACTTTTCCACATTGAAAATGACGGCAAATAACTATAAGGAAATACTACAAGAAGCGTTCCCTTAGTTTACCGATGTCCTTGGACCAATACCATTGACATTTCAACAAGAAAACGTGCGAATCCGCAACGCAAGGATCATTAACAGTTGGATAACCGAGAAAAATGTTACCTTACTTCAATAGCCACCGTATTCTCCGGACCTAAATATTATTGAAAACGTAAAAGGATGGATGGTTCGTAAAGTTTACGATTCTGACCGACAATATGAGGACACAAAGAATCACTTATTGCTGCAATCAAAGAAGCATGAAGTGCAATTTCTTTAAATTATATAAGAAAACTGCATGATTCAGTCTCCAAATGGGTTTTTCAAGTTATTTCAAATAAAGATGGTAGCATTAAAATATGTTTACGTATAGAAAACTACCCAATTTTACTGCACTTTTTCAATTTGTTTCCTTATTTAAGAGAATGTTTCTATTCAAGTGGCGCAAAAAAAACAGTGTTTTAAATGAAGTAATTAGAAAAGTGGTAGTAAAGTTAGTAGTAGTTTCATTTACAATAGATTCCTTTTATAGGAACTAAAACCAAAAGGTGAATTTATAAATTTACCAAAGTGCTACACGCTCAGACAGTAAACAAAAATTTTGTTTCTATTTAAGTGGAGCGGAGTTTATAAGTACATATTATATATAAAATGTGACAAAATAAATGAACATCAAATATAAAATTTGTATCCAGTATAAATCCAGTGTGTTTTTAGATCAAAAATAACGGTTTGCATGTCTTAAAGATCAACAAAAAAAAATATAAGAAAAGTGGTTTTGGTAATTTTTAATTTTCTCAAAAACTAGAAAACATACAACCATCTAGTTCCTACCATTTTATCAACAATTATTAATACTGTTACAAAATTAAAATAAAATTAGTAATTAATTACGTAAAATTTTGAAAAAAAATCATTAAACATTTTTTTTGTCACCTTTTTTTTTAAAAATTTTGACTTTGAAAATATTTTTTTCGAAAAGTTACCATTGAATAAACTTTATTTAAATACAATAAAATAGAATGAAGTATTAGCTTTAAGAAAAGCTATATTTTGTTCTTATTTTGAAATATTTTTTTTCCATTTTAAGTAATTTTCCTAACAAAATGGTTCCGACCACCTAAAGGGGTGGACGTATCAAGTGGCCCAATCTCTTAAAATCATGTTTTTTCAAGGTACCGACTATGATAAAAATTTCATGCTTGTATCACAAAGTGCACAATTAGTCTTTATATGGGTGCTATGCCGCTCCACTATAAAGCCCACTTACAATTTAAACATTGTTTATGAAGTAATAAGCTCTTGAAAATCTGCAAATAACTTTTTTTCTTTATGGCTCTGTAATAATCCTTGAAGGTTATAGATATTCGATTGATTAATACACAACTCTTTTTATTATTAATGTGATATGTATTTACTTCGAATATTAACAATAGAATGCAAAATAATAATACAAATAATTATAATAATATAAGAAGCTTAACTTGCTTTGATATTAATTTAAGTAATGAAAATATTAAAAGTAATAAATGTTTATAGTTTATTGAGGAACGGATCTCCATACCCCTTCTATATTCTTTAATTTCAGCTTCAACCCTGCGTTTTTTTGATTCAAAGAATTTCCTACGTTAACATCTGTGACTAAAGGGGAAATATTTATTGGAGAGGAGATGGAATATCTTGAGCAATCTCACAATATTCTTAAACAAATTTGGAAAACACTTTTCCATCTTCCATTCGTACTATCATTTCATTTACCTCGAATTCGGTTGGAATAGAACTTGGTGTCAGTTTATTTTGAACAACTTTCTTTTGCACCGCGTATTTTATCTGCTACCTGCTTTCCTTTCTCTTTACTGAATGTATGTCAAGTTAGCACTACATTTGTGGAAATTCAAAAAAGTAAATATGCAGTTAATTGTAGCTTTTTAGTAGTAAATTAGTTCTGGAAAAAAAATTGTAGCTCTACTATTTTTTAAAAAAATGGTGTGTAGTGCTAACTTGATATCAACTTGGCATTACACTTTCTGAAATTCCAAAAACTAAGTAAGGAGTTAGTTGAAGATTTTTAATAGTAAATTAGTTGTGGAAAGTAAAAAATTCAATAAAAATGTTTGAGTACTATTTTTAATATTAGAAAAAAAAAAATTGGTATGTAGTGCTAACTTGATATCAATTTGGCACTACACTGTAATTCTAAAAACTAAGTACGCAGTTAATTCAATATTTTTAGTATTAAATTAGTTGTGGAGAGAAATAAATTTTTTTGCCGTAGGTAGTGCTAACATGATACTGGTGAACTCAGCCATTAAAGAACGAAATCCGAAAATATAAACATGCCATTATTTGTAGGTTTTTAGTAGTAAATTAGTTGGGGAGAGAAAAAAGTTCCAACAAATTTTTTTTAAATAAGGGTAGGTAGTGCTAACTTGACACTGGTGAACTCAGCCATTAAAAAAAGAAATTCAAAAATGTAAACATGCCAATATTTGTAGGTTTCTAGTAGTAAATTAGTTGTGGAGAGAAAAAAATTTCAAAAAAATTTTTGCCGTACTTTAAAAAAAAAAAAATAAGGGTAGGTTAGGGTGTTTCATTTTGTAAGGAAAAAAAATAAGATGTAGTATCTTTGCGGAAGTCGCTTACGCCCTGAGTCCTTGCGATGAAAAAGAATTTCAGGAACATTGGTTGTTGTTTAGAGGTTGCACACTTTGATCACTTTTCTAAAAGAGTCAAAAAAACGATTTTACAATGTTAATCGCTTTTATTGGGAGAACTCAATTCACAAAATTGAAAAATATTGAAACTTTACACCATGAGCATAACATTTGTATGATGATGAACATTTTGTTTATATTAATCAAATTTGAACTAGGAAATCCCGTTTTTGTTCGCTTGGTGAAGACTTTCTTGTGATATTCTACTTTCATCAATAATATTTGTTTTTGTTTTTCGTCCCTGGCTGGTTTTTTAAACTTTGTATGCAATTACTATTTCTGTGGTATCATTTACCACTTTTAAAGCGTCACATGTTTCGTTGAAGAATCACTTCCATATTATTTAACTTAATGGAGCCCAAACAATGGTTTGTAACGAAATTCATCATGTATTTTCTATTTAAAACTATTTTTTACCCTTTAATAGTTTCACTTCCTTTTTCCTTGCAGGTTTGATTTCTAAAATTTTAGTCATATTCCCATTATCATCAGCTTAATAATGATCCACCGTTTTGATCTGACAGATATCAAACGGAAAGCAAACAATAAAAACGTTTTTCCGTCCCCTTTAGATAAGTCGTATATTTTAGATGATGTAGTATCAAAAGGCATTCCCAACCCATGACATTGTCATGTACCCCAGGTCAGTTTATATTACTACTTCTGCCATCTGCTCACACCAGTGCATTTCAGCGCAACAAGGAGTATGCCAAGCTAATAATGATCAAAATCTTAGCGAGTCACTATAGAACTTTAACTCTTTATTAAACACAATTCTGACAGACCCTCTCTCATTGGCCACTGAGGGCACCAATTTACTATCCCAAAGCAAGGCTAAATGAGAAGGATTTTTAAAAACTGAGACTTAGTTTTTCCTTTCCATTTTCCTTCTATTGATCATGAAAAACGAATAAGTACAAGAAACTTCATTATTTCATATTCCACTAGTTTTATAAAAAAGTGATCACAATGTGCAACCTCTAAACATTATCCAATCTTCATGAAATTTGGTATATATTTCTTTTACATCGCTTAGACTCGAGGCGTGAGCGACTTCATATGAAAATCACAACTTTGGAAAAATGAAACACCCTAGGGTAGGTAGTGCCAACTTGACACTGCTGAACTCAGCCATTTAAAAACGAAATTCGAAAATGTAAACATGCCATTATTTGAAGCTTTTAAGTAGTAAATTAGTTGTCGAGAGAAAAAAATTCCAAAACATTTTTTGCCGTACTTTTTTGCAGTACGGCAAGAAAAAGTAAGGCAAAAAATTTTAGAATTTTAAATTTGAATGACTAAAATCATAAAACGCTTGATACGGTTTGGATGTTGGCTTGAAAATGGCCTCTAGTGGTCTGTGGTCAGTCACCAACACAAACTCAATTCGTGCAAGATAATAGTAAAACCGTTCTGTCGCCCATACTATTGCCAAACTTGCCTTCTCTGTTTGAGAATATCACCTTTCAACGGATGAGAGACTTGCTTGAAAATGAATTGACCCGCGGAATATAGTTTTGAAACTGAAGAGGCACTGTTCCCAGAGAAACTGGACTAGCATCAGCTTCTCAGCGAGTGCGATCCATAAAGTTGAAATATGAAAATGTCAGACTTTTTGCTAGTGCACCTTTCAGTTTTTGAAAAGCCTGTTGTTGGTCACTAAAAAAAACACAAATCTAATATCATTTTTTATCAATTTCCATAAAGGCTCAGTAACATCACCCATATTTGGAATAAATTTTCCTAAATACGTAAACAGTCCCAAAAAACTTCTAGTTTCCTCTTTAGAGTTAGGTGACCGGAATTCAAGTACCATTTTCACTCTTTCAGGATGCCGAAATGCCAGTGTCAGACAAAATTTGATCCAAAAATGAATTTTTTTTTTAACTTTGAAGGTGCACTTTTTTTTATTAAGAGTAACATTTATTTCACGGAAAATATTGAGGACATGTTTCAGTTCTTTGTTGTGTTTTTCTTCCTCAAGTCCAAAAACTAAGATGTCATCTAAATAGTTGAGAGTATTTTGGCATGAGCATAAAATACTTTCCATCAGTTTCTGGAATATTTTCTGAGCTGGGTTGACCACAGAAAGCAACCTTTTATATCGAAACAATCCCTTATGAGCTATAAAAGTTTTAATTTCTCGTCATATGACTTCCAGTAATCCATTACCTGCATATGCTCTAAATTTGGTTTTTAGATTTCCCAAAATCTGAGGATATGATCGTTATTACTCCCAATCGTTTTCACTCAGTAAATTGAATGGTTGCAAGCAATCATACTCATACAAATAACTGTTGTTGTCGTTGCTCGAATTGTTGTCAATAAACTGCATTTTTGAAGTTTCTACTCCCGTCGTCGCTTAGAGTTTGAATTTTACCATGTCATATTTACGATTGTTTGACTTTGTTTTGCACATCTTTCCAAACTGGCCCAATTACCCACATTTGTTCCATTTAGAATCAGCTTCTCAGCGAGTGCGATCCATAAAGTTGAAATATGAAAATGTCAGAATTTTTGCTAGTGCACCTTTCAGTTTTTGAAAAGCCTGTTGTTGGTCACTAAAAAAAACACAAATCTAATATCATTTTTTATCAATTTCCATAAAGGCTCAATAACATCACCCATATTCGGAATAAATTTTCCTAAATTCGTTAACAGTCCCAAAAAACTTCTAGTTTCCTCTTTAGAGTTAGATGACCGAAATTCAAGTACCGTTTTCACTCTTTCAGGATGCCGAAATGCCAGTGTCAGACAGAATTTGATCCAAAAATTAAAGTTTTTTTAACTTGGAAGGTGCACTTTTTTTTTATTAAGAGTAACATTCATTTCACGGAAAATATTGAGGACATGTTTCAGTTCTTTGTTGTGTTTTTCTTCCTCAAGTCCAAAAACTATGATGTCATCTAAATAGTTGAGAGTATTTTGGCATGAGCATAAAATACTTTCCATCAGTTTCTGGAATAATTTCGGAGCTGGGTTGACCACAGAAAGCAACCTTTTATATCGAAACAATCCCTTATGAGCTATAAAAGTTTTAATTGCTCGTCATATGACTTCCAGTAATCCATTACCTGCATATGCTCTAAATTTGGTTTTTAGATTTCCCAAAATCTGAGGATTTGACCGTTATTACTCCCAATCGTTTTCACTCAGTAAATTGAATGGTTGGAAGCAATCATACTCATACAAATAACTGTTGTTGTCGTTGCTCGAATTGTTGTCAATAAACTGAATTTTTGAAGTTTCTACTCCCGTCGTCGCTTAGAGTTTGAATTTTACCATGTCATATCTACGATTGTTTGACTTTGTTTTGCACATCTTTCCAAACTGGCCCAATTACCCACATTTGTTCCATTTAGAATTTCTAACAGGGCAAATAATATAATCATCTCCAGGTGGTCTGTTCGGCCGTATCTGAAACATTCTTTACCAAACCCTAGAAGTCTGGCCCTGTTGTTGTTACTTAACATTTTATTACCTTCATTAGGTAAAATAGAATTAGTCATTGTATATGTTTGACACATTATCTGTTTGACACATTATCTGTTCATGGACAAGACACATCTCTAAAATTTCATCTAGACTATTGACTTTTTCAAGAATTTGTTTTTTTTTTATATCTCCTATACAGCCCACATATAGATTATCTTGTCCATTAGGTTAATACTCAAGGTTTTCTTCTTGGATATTGCCAAAGGAGCACTTACTAGCCTGATTTCGAAGTCTTACCACAAACTTCTTAAGACTTTCCACACCTTTGGCTTGACTGAACGAATCAAATGTCTTTTGAAATATGGAATTTCGTTTTGGCGAAAAATACTTGATTAATTTATCAACTAAAATTGTAAGCATATCCCCAGCAGCACCTTGGTCAACCTCTTCAAGAAGTGCAGCCGGAATATTTAAAATTACCTCTTGAAGTTGAAGTCCACCCAAGTGAAGAAGGTTATTTTTCTTTTGACCAGGATATATAATTTCTTTTGACTTGAGATATACTCGTAACTGGAAACTCCGGCATATCTCGTAACTATACATCTTTTTATAACTTTTCTTAAAAACTACATGAACTTGCAAAAACTTTTTTTTTTAAACATATAAATATAAAACGACTTATAGTCGTATAAACTTTTTTATAACATATTTTAATCTTTGCATTCACTTTTTTGCAATCTTTTTTTTTCCATTAAACTTTTTTGCAATCTTTTTTCATATTGTAGTATTTTACTAAGGGTTCGCAAATAAAACTTATTTCCTTTATTAAAACTGAAACTGCAATTAATTCACAAAATAAAACGCTTTTTATTTCAAATACTTTTTCTTCTGTTACTTTTATTATAAGCAAGCAGAAGTATGTAACTCTTTATTCACACTGAAATTTATTCATTCACTTTCAAAATCAAACTGCCGCTTTCGGACTTGTGCCCCTCTATTTATATCCGAAAATAAAGGGTTCTAGAATTTCCTAGGGTCTGCTAGATGGTGCTTTCCAAAAAGGTTTCGTCAATTATTCCAGTACGAGCACCAACCGTGATGGATTTAATTATTGATTTCACTCAAAGATGACGCGGAAAGTTGTACTAATGTGTGGTTGTTTACATAACTGGGCATATTCACCACATTGCCCCCCTCTTAGGATTGATCGTACCGATTTAATCCATTATTCCCACCGTTATAACGATGTAAAGGGTCGCAGTGTACTACTTTAAGCTTACCCCTTACTCCTCTCTGAATGCGGTAAACCACATCATTGATTCGCTTCAGAACGGCATATGGGCCTTCCCAGTTTTGTTGTAGTTCTGGTGTCTTGGAATCCCATCGTTGTAGCACGGGCGTCGTTCCGTGTTTTCAACCTATCACTAGCGGTTTTTATGTTTTTCCTTGTCCGTTGATGAATGTCAATGAGTCTTTCTTTGAGGTTATCCACATATTCATCTGACCTTTCCGGTTCCATGGTATGGCATCCAAATTTGACTTCACTGGGCAGCCGTATTGTTGTGCCAAACAGGATTTTCGATGGTGTATGTCCTGTTGAACAATGAACCGCACTTCGATAGGCCATCAAGAACAATGGAATATGGCGGTCCCAGTCTCGTTGGTAGTCACCTACAACCTTGGACAGATGTTCTTTAAGAGTCTTGTTGAATCGTTCTACCATCCCATCAGATTGTGGATGAAGCGGTGTTGTCCTCGTCTTCTTGATGCCAAGGAAAGAGCGAACCTCCTGAAAGATGTTAGATTTGAAGTTCCTTCCTTGGTCAGAATGCAGTTCCAAAGGTACGCCGAACCTGCTCACCCAATTGAAGATAATCTGATCAACAACTGTTTTAGTTTCTAGATTTGGGATGGCAAATGCCTCAGGCCACTTGCTGAAGTAATCCATGACTACAAGGATGTATCAGTTTCCGCTGTTGGTCTCCGGAAACGGACCGGCGACATCTACTGCTATTCTTTCGAAAGGTGTGCCCACATTGTACTGTTGCATTTTACTTTGAAGCTTTCTACCTGGTCCCTTGGTAGCAGCACAAGTATCACATTTTCGGCACCACTTTTCGACATCATCTCTTGCATGTAGCCAGTAGAACCGTTGTCGTATCTTCTCCAGCGTTTTATTGACTCCCAAATGACCTCCAGACGCTCCAACATGCAACTCTCGAAGAACGTCAATCACCTTTGACCTAGGCACTATCAACTGCATCAGATAAGACTTGCCATCTGCAGATTCCCATTTGTGCCTTAGTACTCCTTCTGTTACATGAAGTCAGTCCCACTGTGCCCAATATGCTTTGAGAGCTGGACTTCTATCGCAGATTTCACCCCATTCTGGTTTTTCTCCGTGTTCCTTCCATGCAAGAATGGGTTCTATATCCGAGTCTTCTTGTTGGACAGTCCTCAGTTCTTCATTGCTCCAACCGTAAATGGGATCGGCTCTTATTCGTTGGAAGCAACCGCTTCCTTTTCTTCTTGACGCGTGCAATGCTTACAGTCCTGTTTACACGGTCGTCGAGACAATGCATCTGCGTTTGAATGCAGCTTTCCTCTTCGATGTTGAATTTCGTAGTCGTATGTCTGCAGTCTCTCGATCCATCTTACTACTTGACCTTCTGGATCTTTGAAGTTCAGCAGCCAATTAAGCGCACCATGATCTGTTCGAAGGAGGAACTTCTGTCCATAGATGTACTTATGGAAGTGCTTTGTTGCCAAAATCAAAGCTAGAAGTTCCCTTCTGATCACGCAATAATTGAGCTCTGGCCTCGAGAGCACCTTACTGTAGTAGGCGACGCCTTTTTCTTCTCCTTCATGGACTTGCGACAGTAGAGCTCCAATTCCGACGTTACTGGCATCGGCATCGATGATGAAAGGTTTTCCAGGAGGCGGATAGGTCAGCACAGGAGCATTACACAAACGTAGCTTGAGTTCCTGAAAACTTTTCTCGCACTCACCTGACCATTTGATCGGCTTCCCCTTTTCAGTAAGTTGATGCAAGCTCTTAGCGATTCCAGCAAAGTCCTTCACAAAGCGCCGATAATATGTGGCTAGACCAAGAAAGCTACGGAGCTGATGTTTATCCTGTGGTGTTGGCCAATTCTTCACAGTGTCAACTTTCTCAGGATCAGTCTTTACTCCTACGGATGAGATTATATGTCCTAGGTATTTAACTTCGGTCTTGAAAAGCGCACATTTATCTGGATTAAATTTTAAGTGTGCTTCTCGAAGACTCTGAAATACAGCCTTAAGGTTTTCACAATGCTCGTCAAAAGTTTTTCCATAAACGATGACATCGTCCAAATATACAAGGCATGATTTCCAAGTAAGGCCTCGAAGAACACACTCCATCAGACGCTCAAATGTTGCCGGAGCGTTGCACAGTCCGAATGGCATCACTTTAAACTTCCACAGACCATTTCCGGTTGAGAAAGCTGTCTTCTCTCGATCTTCTGGATGGATTTCTACCTGCCAGTAGCCACTTTTCAAGTCTAACGTCGAGAACCATTGAGCTCCTTCCATCCAATGTATCGCTGATTCTGGGCAGAGGGTAGATGTCTTTCTTTGTTACATCGTTCAG
Organism: Melangyna quadrimaculata; assembly: GCA_949320155.1. Taxonomy (NCBI): domain Eukaryota; kingdom Metazoa; phylum Arthropoda; class Insecta; order Diptera; family Syrphidae; genus Melangyna; species Melangyna quadrimaculata. Next base: position 302,108,353 of record OX439483.1, on the reverse strand, counting down.
TCTACGGTAGTCCACACAAAATCGTGTGCTTCCATATTTCTTTTTGACAAGAACAACTGGTGACGCCCAAGGGCTTTTCGAATTTTCGATTAGACCATCTTTCTTCATTTTCGATATCATTTCTTCAACTTCGGCTTGTTTGGCTAATGGGAGACGTCTTGCTGGTTGTTGAATCGGTCTCGCATCACCTGTGTCGATTCGGTGCTGTACCAATTGTGTTCGACCATACTGCCCACTCGGTGAAGAAAATATATCAGCGTACTCATGAAGAAGGCTTCCAGCAACACTAAGCTGATGTTGACTTAGATTGGATAGCTTGAGAATTTTGGCTTTCATGGAGCTGAATTTTCCGGGGTCCATTGGTTCTTCTGCGTTAATTTCTGTGATTTTAGTTAATGCGGTCATAGATTCGCATTTTCCAATTACTTCTCCTTTTTTTAGCTTGACCTCGTACGGTTTGATGTTCAGAATCCGTACGGGTACCATGTTATTCTTTGCTTCCACAAGAGTCTTCCCTAAAATCATGTTTTGGGAAGATTGCTCAGACTCTGGTTCCACCATGAGGTATGGATGGCTACCTAGATCGCCCTCTATTTTCGTCCAAACAAACACTTCTGAAGAGGCAGGCAAGCATATGTCTTCTTTGATGACAGTTCTTAGAGTTGATGAGTTTTCGTTGCCATAAACCATAGGAATCTCTACATTTTGGTACTTCAACACTTACTTACCGATATCCAGAATCACTCCGTGCTCTTTCATGAAGTCGATTCCAATTATGCATTCATCACATATGCCTGCTATCAAAAATAGATGCGAAAACTCTAATTCTGCCAAACGGATTTTAAGACGAACTTCTCCATATACTCTTGCTGCCTCACCTGTCGCAGTTTTAAGACGTTAGCTATTGGTGTTATGTAGCCACGTCATCTTGACCAAGTCTCTCCGCACAATGGAGGCTGTGGCACCGGTGTCAATTGTAGCCACGTGTTTCTTGCCATTTAATGTTGCGTCCACTGTCAGACTCTTATTGTTTCGTTTAGTCTGCGAGACTTGGATTGTGGTTCTGGGCACATCGATACCAGGGCGAGCAGGAGCGATGATGTTATTGCTTACCTGTTCGCGGGTATTATTCCTGTTTCCACAATGTTGAATGGCGACTCTTCTTGGTGGCAATCTGCACTGGCGCTGAAGATGTCCGGTTTTGTTGCAATTCCAGCATCGAGCAGGTCCTTCTCGCTGACTTTTATGGAATTCAGCTCTCTGGCAAGAACATTCCTCAACTTCAAGTTCTCTTACCTGATGAACTCCAAAGGAAGCCTGTTCTGATGCTTCCATAGTCAGAGCTAACGCTTATGCTTCAGAAAGCGTGCGTTTTCCAGCAGTACGAATTGCTCGCTGGATGTTGATGTTGGAAACTTCACGGACAAAAGCCTCCGTTGCTAGCTGGTTGGTAATTTCATCTCCTGCAGTCGGGTATGCTAGGTGTGCCAACCGTTCGATGCCTGCTTGGAGTTGTCGCAGACTTTCACCTCTTTTCTGGACTCTGGTATTGAGCTGGACCCGGAAGACTTCTTGCATATGGCTATCGCCGAAACGTTTGTCAATAGCCTGAACAAGAGCACTGAAGTTGCCGTTCTGGTCTGCTGGTATGGTTTGCAAAAGTTGAGCAGCAGAACTTCTAAGGGCAAGCGTCAGGGCAATAAACTTGTCTTCGTAATCCCAGCCATTTGTTGTTGCGGCTGCCTCAAACTGCTTCTTGTAGATTGACCAAGAAGACTGTCCATCAAAGGTTGGTGGATACATTTCTTTCTTCTTAGGAAGATCGCAACTGCCCTCTCTTACCTTCATTTTCCTAGCCTTATCTAATTCATTGGCAAAGTTCTGCATTTTGTCATCAAATTTCTCGAACTGTTTTTCGACGTTTTCAACACGTTCATCAAGAGCCATGAATTTATTTTCAAATTAATTTAGCTTACTTTCGATTAGATTTTTCTGGTCGTCTAGAAGGTTCCTTTGCTCGTTGCGTTGTTCCTCTAGAAGATTCTTTTGTTCACTACGTTGTTCTTCAAATCGTACAACCAGATTCTTTTGTTCATTCTTCTGCTCAATTCGTTGTTCCTCTAGAAGATTCTTTTGCTCTTTTCGTTGGTCTTCAAACTGGGCAAGCAGCTGAGCCATCATACTAGAAATGTCTAAGCTTGTACTTACTTGCTCTTCCGGCATTTCAATTTCAAATAGAAACGTGTCTGGATTTTCATCGTGTTGCCTTAAATCTTCCTGCAGACGGATAATGAGGTCGTTTTTTGTTCCAGCAGTAGGAAGGCCTCATCTGTTTAGTTCTGCTTTAAATTCAACACAATTCAATGCATTCACAATTTTTACCATTTTTTTTCTATTTTGTTCTTATATTTTTGTGTGTCACTTTTCACAGACACCTTTCTTATTTGTTTACTAATCTACACACTTTATCAATTTTTTTTTTTCACCATCAATTATCTGAATTCACAGATTAAATAAGTTTTATTCCACTTTTTCTGACACCAATGTAGTATTTTGCTAAGGGCTCGCAAATAAAACTTATTTCCTTTATTAAAACTGAAGCTGCAATTTATTCACAAAATAAATCGCTTTTTATTTCAAATACTTTTTCTTCTGTTACTTTTATTATAACCAAGCACAAGTATGCAACTCTTTATTCACACTGAAATTTATTCATTCACTTTCAAAATCAAACTGCCGCTTTCGGACTTGTGCCGAAAATAAAGGGTTCTAGAATTTTCTAGGGTCTGCTAGATGGTGCTTTCCAGAAAGGTTTCGTCAATTATTCCAGTACGAACACCAACCGTGATGGATTTAATTATTGATTTCACTCAAAGATGGCGCGGAAAGTTGTACTAATGTGTGGTTGCTTACATAACTGGGCATATTCACCACAATATTTTGCATTAACTTTTTTGCAAGTTTTTTTCAAATTAACATACATACATACATTGTATTTGTATCTTAACTGCAGAACTTTTGCATTCCATTTTTTTTTTTAAATATACTTTACCTCGCCGCCAATGTAATAATCCTTGAAGGTTATCCGATTGATTAATACACAACTCTTTTTATAATTAACGTGATATGTATTCACTTCGAATATTGACAATAGAATACAAAATAATAATACAAATAATTATAATAATATAGGAAGCTTTACTTGCTTTGATATTAATTTAAGTAATGAAAATATTAAAAGTAATAAATGACTAAGATACACCCCTTTACTCTACCCCGACTCAACGACCAAACACTCTCACTCTCCTCTAAAGCTAAATATTTAGGTGTTATTCTCGACCCCAGATTAAATTGGAAGTTGAACATTGAAGTAAGGGTCAAGAAGGCCTGTATAGCATTCTATGCCTGTAGTAAAACTTTTGGTAAAAAGTGGGGGCTCCAGTCGAAGATGATCCTGTGGACGTACACAGTCGTGGTACGACCAATCCTCACATACGGTTCGATTGTATGGTGGCCTGCACTTAACAAAAAATATAACATCGATAGACTTAGGAAGATTCAAAGAACTGCTAGCATTGGCACGACAGGGGCTATAGGATCCTGCCCGACTGATGCCTTAAGGGTTTTTCTGCACCTTCTACCACTTGATTTGCATATTAAATATCTAGTATCTTGCAGCTATTTAAGACTTAAACAATCAAACTCTTGGTATGCCAAGCCCTATGGTCACAGCAATATCACAGACTTGATTCCAATGGAAATGTTTTCGACTCCCACCGACACAACTATCTTTACTGATGGCTCAAAGATGGAGTGTGACGTTAGTGCAGGAATCTTCTACGAGTCTCTAAATGTATCTAGGTCCTTTCGGCTACCTGAGCTTGCTAGCGTCTTTCAAGCTGAATTGCTGGCAATCAGGAGAGCTTGCAAGTTACTTAAAGCAGATCCAAACCAAAACCGTAATGCAGCTATTATTACAGACTATCAAGCGGCTGTTAAAGCCATTGATTCAGCATGCTCCAAACTAGTCCAACAATGCCGGAATGAGCTTGCGGGTCTGAACACTGACCTCAATGTCACTTTTATCTGGGTCCCGGGTCACAGTGGCATTGAGGGCAATGAACGGGCTGACGAGCTGGCCAGGCAAGGTTCAGCCCTTCATGGCTCACTTGCGGAAAGAGTCAACATTCCGCTTGGAGTTATGAAGGGCAACATTCTCTCAATTTATCTTACTAAAGCAAACCGTAGGTGGAGCAGTTTATCAAACTGTATTATATCTAGGAAGATTTGGCCTACCTATGACAAGAACCGAACAATTGATCTAATACGCAGACCCAGGGAAGACATAGCCAGGGTAGTTGCAACCTGTAGCGGAGACTGGCCAATAGGAAAGCATGCAGCGAAGCTGGGCATACCTCACAATACTCACTGTCGGAGCTGTGAAGACCAGCTGGAAAAGGAAACAGTAGTTCATTTCCTCTGCAAATGCCCTGCTCTGGCCATAGCTAGAAAACAGTCACTCGGAAGAGCATTCTTTGACGACATTAACGAACTTTCTGAAATGAAGATCAAAGACTTGATTTATTTTCTCAACGCGACGAAATGGCTCTAGGACAAATTTCGGCTACTTCTGCATTATACCTTCCGTCGATTCCCTATGATCACAAGAAAATGGACTAGGGTTCTGGTGGGGGTTTATGGTGCACAGCGGCCGGATGATCATCCAATCAGATCAGTGGACGCTCCAGTGCCAGCCAACGAACTGCCTAGTGGGCTAACTGTGCATGGTGCGCGTGCGGGTGCCGATCGGGTTGAGTGAGTGATCCACTTTCTGATGATTGTGCTAAAAGCTACAACAAAATCCTATTCTAAACTAAATAAAAAGGGACGATATCCTGAGGATATGCCCATATTTTCTCTCTTCAATTCCATCCACAGGTTCAAACGAGTTATGGTATCAAAACGGCGGACTTCAGCGCTAATCTGGCTATGGGCTAGACTGCCCGTGGCTGCCATTTCTACCTACCTACCTAAATGTTTATAATTTATTGAGGAACGGATCTCCACAGGCTCTTTATTTGGTTTACAAAAAAACTCCTTCTGTACACATTTAGACAAATTTCATCTCATCTGTTCGAAAAAGACCAATCGAAGTGGAAATACTTGTCTATGAACTGACAAAGGCATCTATCAAAAATTCATTCTCTTTGAAAAGACAAACTAGTTTATATCAATTAAAGACCCAAGTGGAAATGAACTGGCATTCGTGTCGGTCAAAGACCAATTTATTAGCTGTCAATTCAGCGACAATTAGAAATCTAGCATTACATTTTTTTCAAGTAATCAATTTTCGTTTGTGACAAGGTCTGAAAATGGCAATTTATCATTTTATATTCAATTTCATCCAAGATTAGCTCTAGTTCATTAGTAGTATAAATATCGGACTTGAGCAATAAATGCTGCTCCTCCATACATAGAATTTGCTCCCAACATCAAAAATTACTCCTCGAGGAGTAGAGTCAGTGCCCAGCTCAGTGGTTGTGTAGTAGCCTGGGTAGTATGCATTGAGTGTCATGTGCGAGGAAAAAAGGTGGATGAAATGTGTAGGATCTATTTTTAGAACTGAAAGAAAATGTGATGAGAAATTTGGACCTGATAAATCGATGGAAATGTGAGGAAAAATGGAAGGAAAAATGTGTTTGTCAGAAAACTATTGTTAGGACTGTAAAAATATAGTTTTCTGGCATAGAAATAGGGATGAGAAAATTTGATGTATGTTAAATACAACAACAATGCAATAGTACAAATATCGGACTTGAGCAATGGAGCACTTTTGGGATGATTTTTGTGGTTATAAATAATGAGTTTTGGATTGAATTTAGTTCTCGTGAGTGTAATTGTGGCCAGAAATGTACAGAGATATTTGTATGTTTTTGCTTGAAGATTGACGTGGTGGAAGTCTAGTATATATGCTAGAAAAATGAATTCTTGAACGGTTTGTAGGTAGATTTGAAGTGGGTATGTTGATATGAGTTTTGAATGGTAGTGGGATCATATGTCATAATATGTGAGTTTATTGACTTTTAGATGGAAAACTAATTTGAGAATATAAAGGAAACAAAGATTTTATGTCTTTTATAATAATTGTGATTTATTAATCCATGAACTGTTAGCCGGTGGGAAGCCAAGCCATTTAACATACACATTGTCTCCCTTACTTTTAAGTACTTTTTCAACGAGATTAATATAAGGGTACTTAGTCTTTTGTAATTCTTTTTCATAAAAACATCCGCTGATAGGTTGACCTTTAAAATCTTCAAGGAGATATGTTGCTGGACTTGTTAGGTTTACTTTTCTTATCTTAAAAATTTCCGTTGAACTTGCTTATTCTAACATTATCGTCAACTCGAAATTTACCCTGTGGAGCGATTTTAATTCTGTTATAAGCATTAGATAGGAGTTTTCCTGATTCACATCGATTGGGCACATTTTTATAGTTTTATGCAAAGTGTGATTGTATTCAGTCACCAAATCAACAATAATAGATGTCCATTTGTAATTGCCATTAAAACTAAATTCCTTCCACATTTTCTCCTTGATTGTGCGATTAAAACGTTCAACAATTGATGCCTTAAGTGAGCTGAATGTAGAGTTATGATTTATATTATGTAATTTCATTAAATCATGAAATGTCTTATTAAAAAATTCTGTTCCATCATCAGTTTGTAGATTTTTAGGCTGTCGCGATGATTTTATGAAAATGAACTTCATTGCTGAGCAACAGATAAAGCTGTCTTATTTTTTAAAGCAACTGCCCATGCATATTTCGAGAAAGTATCAATTACTGTCATAAGATATTTATAGCCATTATTTTCTTTGTGATATGTTATCATTTCAACCAAATCAGCTTGCCATAGGTCATCAAACCCCTTGATAACAACCCTACGTCGATTGAAATTCTTTCTTGCTGGCCTGTGAAGCTCTTCAACAACTTGTCGTTTACTCATTTTTCAAACGAATGAAATAAAAAATCATTTTGTGGTTTTATATATGTACATATAAAGGTTTAATAACATTTATTTTAATCTGTGATACAATAACATCAGTTTTCTTAATCTTATCAAACGCTGTTCAATTAAAAAACATCCGCGAGTATCGGATCCCACTTTACATGTATTTGAAGACCACGATCAGTTTGTGAAATGACATCCGTATTTAGATTTAACTTGATCAACATTTTTATAATTGCTAAAAAATGAAATATTTCTTCAAAACTCGTCATGATGTTCTTCAAGCAAATCATGTTTATGAAGCCTTAAAAAGGTCAAAATTTCATTTAAAGTTAATGATATATTGATATTAGATATAGTTGTGGCATCGTTTTGATTTACAAATAATAACTGAATGTAAAATTGGTTAGTTATGATTTTTTATATGAAAAAAATTTTGTTTCCCCTTCTTGATTCTCTTTAACTTTTCCTATCTCAAGAACAAAATAGTTTCGAAGATCATCTATCAATCGGATTGTGTTGAAATTATGTAGATCAATGTACTCTCTCAATGTTTTTTCTTTATTTTCTAGTTCATCATCCATGTATGATTTGCTTACTGCTTGATTGGACATTATTGGACTCCCAATATCGTGTAGACGTTTTCCTTCAATATCAAAGTCACCATTCTCAGTTTGCTTAAATTCATTACCAGGAGGTCCTGAAGATCCAGCGATTTCTCTTTGAAATTTGCTGGAGCTCCTTCCGAACTTGTCAACACTCATTTTGCTAATAAATTAAACTTTGTTCCCGCAATTCTTCCACAATCGAATTTATTTCATTTTTATGGTTATTATGCCCTGATATCTCAGATGCAATTAAAAGTCTCAATCTATCTACAAGCTCATTTGGGTTGTCCCAATACACATAATCAATAGGATTTGCTGAGTAGATCATTGCAGGCGAATTATTCATGCATGCATTTACAACTTTCTTTTGTTTACTTTTTGTCATACTCTTAATCAATGGTTTGATGATTTTCTTATACTTTGTTCCCCTATTACCTTTAACTTGCGAATTTATATCATGATTTCTTAAGTGAGCGCATGTTTTCTGTAATATTTTCTGATAATGCTCTAAATCTTGACTTGTATAAACATTCTTTGGAGGGTTCTTATGCAGAACAAGTTCAAGAAAGTTCCATAGAAAATTTCTTCATCAATTACAATATTGTTGTCGTCGTTAACTTGAAAATTTGATTTCCCCAACTTGTTTGAATTCGAATCAACGTCAAAGTATGGGCCAAAGATCTTATCATGATCTGAATTTGAAATTAAAGTTCCGTTGATCGGAGTACTTTCATTGAAGCTATTTGCAGGTGTTTTAAATGAAGAATCGTCTCAGCTATCATTGAATTTGATAATGGTGAATTTAAATCTTCCTGTCGTGCAATATCTTCTGCTTCTTCTTCTCTAAGACTTTTAAATTGAAGTCGACGTTTTACAGCGGGTGATTTTATTTCTTTTAACTCGCCATTCATGGTTTCATTATTTTTAACATTTTTCACGATTTTTCGTAAGGGTTCAACAATTGTCTTAAACGTGATTTCGATTTCAGTATCTTTAATGAATTTTCCAGTTTTGAGGAGCATATATTTTTTCCTCAAGGCTTCTTTTGTCTTTATAAGATTTTTAAGTGTTTTTATATTGGTATCCATATCTATAAAGAGTAGTTGAGTGTAGAGTCTGTGAATTCCATAAAAAAAAAGAAATAAGAAAAGAAATATTTTCCTTGTTTAAAATGACGAACTCTTAAAATTGTATCCAAATCGTAGAGCCCGTTTCCGAGAAATCAAAAATAGAGTAAAGTGGGCGTACCTATTTGTTTTTTTGCTTATTAAAACGCCATTTCTTTTCCGAACTTACTTCTTAAAACAATTCCTGAATTTTTAATTTGCTCATAAAAACATACCTACTTTGAAAATTTAATCTTAAACGCTTGATCCCTAGAAACGAGTCTGTTCCATTAAACAAAGAAATAAGGAAATAGGGTGTTGTTGTGGGATGATTCTATTATAACTAATTTTTAATTTTGTTATTATTTATAAAAACAAACTCTGAAAATGTCATCCAAATCGTAGAAGCCATATCCGAGATACCAAATATATAATAAAAATAAATATAAATATGCCTATACCTATACATAAATACCAAAACCTACTTGTATATTAAAACACACACGTGTAACTCCTTCAAAATACCTAATAACATAAAAAAATCATCAAAATCGGAGCTGCACCCTGCACTTTGAAAGTTAGAACAATTGACGTTTTTCCGCTTTATTGACATTTTCTTATTAATTGACTTGATAACCTACCTACCAACTACATAAACTATAAACATCGTCTTGATATAGCGATATAGCCACACACCTGTTCATGGAACATACATTTCCCACAAGCCACAATTATGTCCCTCTTACTCTATACGCTTTGATATACATAATATTATAAAATATACATACCTACAGATGATGTATCTATACGCACAAGCGCATCTATACAAAAAATCTAAGGAAGATTGTATAAGTATCCGTACACAAAAAAACCACAAAATAAAACAGATACCTCTCGTACACTTTTCTTCTTGCTCTGTTTTGTTGCTTTTTTTTTGCGACAGTCAATGCGTTCCACAAAAATTTTAAATCTCGATTTGGTGTATGTAGCGACACCTAGTGAGGTTATCACTTTTTTTTCGTGGTTCCTCTATGTGTATAAACTCAATGATATAGGACAGTAAATAAAGGGCAGTAATAAAGGGCAGTTCAATACAAGTCTGTACAATACAGGGCAGTTCAATACGGGGCTGTTCAATACAGGGCTGTTCAATACAGGGCAGTTTAATACAGGGCTGTTCAATACAGGGCCGTTTTAAAATAGGTGTATTAATATGAGAAGCAGTTTAATGACTGTTTCGATTTATAAGATTACTGTTTCTTTAAATGATTTTTTATACCGACCATTTTTAACGCAACTATCTTTATCAATAACTAGAAACCCATACAATTCTTTCAAGCACTCTGAACTTAGCTCTTTAAATTCTTTAAATGACATATCTGAATTTATGTGATCATTATAAATATGTTTCAAATTCAGATCATCTTGCTTGAAGAGAATTATGTAGTTAGCATTATCTCGAATCAAATGTTTTGGAATGTGTGTATATGATTGACATAAGTAGAAGCTATCTACTCCGCTATGATGCCCCATACAGAAATAGTATCTTATAGTATTTTGTTTTTCACAAGCCACATCATCAAATATAAAAACTGAATTTGGTTAAGCCTTAGATGGCAGCATAATTTCACAATTATTTGAAAATTCGTAATACTGCATTCCTTTTATTGATTTGATAAGTTTTTTTAGGTATGCATATTTTGGTTGATGTAATGATTTCGAATATGTGTACATAAATGTTTTCAAACTTTAAACCATTGGCATCTAAAAGAATGCTTAACATAACGTTAGTTTTCCCACAATTAGATGAACTTACAATTATTCCTCGAATACTATTAGGAAATAATTGACCATGCTTCTTTTTTTGTTTTGCATCCCCATCAAAATTGTGTATACAAATAGATTGTTGCTGCCTTACAAACTTCATTTTGTTGAATGAAGCTTTTTCATATAAATCTACATGTTTTATAAACATTATTTCATAATCGTTTCTTGCGTCTTATACAACAGTTATATAATGCTTAATTTTGGAATAACATCATTCAGTTCTAATAATTTAGTTCAAGGAAACGGATTGGTTAATTCATTAATAAAGAACCTTCCATTTGGATTAAATCTGCCCTCTTATATTTTTGTGGCCCCGGGCCTAAACTTAAGGAGCATCTTGTTAGACGGGATCGGGGAATAAGTCAACTAGATGAAGCTTGTCGGGAACACGACATAGCAAACAGTAAAAGTAATTATTTAAATTACAGACATACAGCCGATAAAATGTTATCAGAGAAATCCTGGCAGAGGTTCAAAGCTCAGGATTCATCGCTATCAGAAAAACTAAATAGTCTTTTGGTTACTAACATGATGAAGGCTTAATCTTCTCTCGGAATGGGTATAACATTAAAAACAAAGACGAAGAAAAGCCGCCAGTGTTCTCGGATTAAGAAAACTAATTTATTCAAAAATGCAGTTAAAAAAGCTAAAGCGCCAATCAAAAACCTGAACATAGAAGACCCAAATAAACTAGCCACGACAGCTTTACATGCAGCTAGACAAATTATTAAGAAAAAGCGAAGTAATATTACATTACCTAGAGTAATACCAATTCCAAAAGTTGGAGGACTTTTATCATTGCTTCCTATCTTGGCAGGATTATCAGCTGTAGGTTCTATACCCGGTGGTGTTGCAGGAATGGTAAAAGCTATAAGCGATTCAAAGATTTGTAGAAACCAGTTGGAAGAAAATAAACTACATAATAAAGCTATGGAAACAATACAACTCAAACAGGGGAATGGTCTTTATCTAAAGCCATATAAAAGTGGTTTGGGTTTATTTTTAAGTCCACAAGAATCAAAAAACTATTAAAAATGCTACCCAACCGTCCTCTCACTAACATTGATATATTTAATGTTGGTAAAAACTATATCCCAAATTTCCGAGATGTTTTCATGAGGGATACATTGCCAACCAAACCATTTAAAATGGAAAGTGGAGTCGTACATTTAGATAATAATAGTGGGGTCGGAACACATTGGGTAGCTTATATTAAAAATAATAATAATGTAAAATTTCTTGATAGCTTTGTTAATTTAAGACCTCCACAGAAAATAGTAAGATACTTGCATGCATATAATATTTACTACAATCATAAATGCTTACAGCGCTTTAATACCTTTAATTGCGGACACTTATATTTAGAGTTTCTTGTAAATCAAAATAAATAAGCTATACAATATTACTTTTGTTTCATTTCTTTCACACCGATAATGTCGATAACACTTACGCTGAGCGAAAACAAGTCTACTATCACAACAGAGTACTTCCCAACAATAGCATTAGACTCAAATTTTGTGTGTGGATTAGTGGATTTTCAAACATACAACTTCATACCTAACGTAGATGTAATGAATAACTTATTTCATGTAGGTAATGATGTAATAGTGCTTCCTGTTGGCTCTTACGAAATTGAAGATATTGTCACACAATTACGTATTACGCCACTAAGCTTCCCACACTATTAATTTTACTTCTAAAGAATTGTCTCCAATTCTTTAAAAACAAACATCTCAAATGCAATTTCAATTTCCGAAGAATTGTCTTCAACTATTCTTCGATAAATAGAACTCTCAAATTTTATTCTAGAGAATTGTCTTCGCCAATTCCCTATCTTTAAAGATACACATAGTACAGCTGCAAGAATGCAATTCTTAGAACTTCTAAAGAATTGTCTCCTTTGCTTTAAAAGTCAAATCATTAAAAACAAACATCTCAAATTCAATTTCAGTTTCCGAAGAATTGTCTTCAACTATTCTTCGACAAATAAAACTCTCAAATTTAATTCTAGATAATTGTCTTCGCCAATTCTCTATCTTTGAAGATACACATAGTGCACTTGCAAGAATGCAATTCTAAGAAATACATTCACATTAATATTAGACTATTTAAGCTTTAGACAATTTCATAATAGATTGAGATTGTATCATTATCTCAAACGGTCGAACATCCACGTGTTTTATTATCATTGGCGCAGTCGGTACTCGTTCTCGTACTCTAAAGGCGACGGGTTGATTTAAAATTTTTTTATGAAGAAAATTCATTAAAAGTAAAAATTTTGAAAACCGTGAACTGATCTGTCGTGGACGCTAAAGGCGACGGGTTGATTAAAAAAAAAAAAACTTTTATTGAGAAAATTCATCTTCTTATTATAAAATTCATTAAAATTAAAATTTTTTTGAAAACCGTGAACTGTTCTGTCGTGGACGCTGAAGGCGGCGGCTTGATTTAAAAAAAAACTTTAATGAAGAAAATTCAATAAAATTAAAAATGTTTGACAACCGTGAATTAATTTGTCGTGGACGCTAAAGGCGACGGTTCGACTTAAAAAGAAAAAAAACTTTTATGAAGAAAATTCATTAAAATTAAAAATTTTTAAAACTGTGAACTGATCATCATCTAACACAAAAACTGATGTGGGAAGAGCTACACCGAAGGAACCTTATAAACACACTAGACAACGAGGACACAATAGATTTTTATTCAACACCTGAAGAAAATCACCATCGGAAGAAAATTCAAATATCATACTATCAAGAGGAAAATTCACCTGAAAGATAAGTTTACATTACAACTAATATTTTATTTTATCTATAAAATTAAATTTTATGGTATTTTATTTATACAATTATTTAATTCTATCAAAAAAGAGGAATCAAAAAAAACATTAAACAAATTAATAATAATATCAGTATTGTAACAAGCACTTCTGAAAAGAATTAAAATATTGCAATATTACCTTTAAACCTAAAATAAAACAAAATTCTAGCAGTCCGTGTGCTCATCATTTGTATAGTTTCTGTATACATACAATTTTCAATAAATCTGTTTTCGTTCTATTTCAACAAAATGGAGCAACTAGAAATAAATACAAAATTTAAATTAGTTAGTAATACTCTAAGTCGAATGACACCATTTGACGGCAATAGGGATGCTTTAGCGAATTTCATCAGTCAGGTAGAAATTTTCTTACCAATTTTTAATACCTTCGACAATACTTACAAGCAATTAATAATGTCAACCATTAAAGACAAAATAATTGGTATCGCAAGAAAAACCCTATTAATACATAGTCATCTTACAACATGGGAAGATATTAAACTTGTTCTGATCAAAACTCATGGGGAAAAGAATCGGTCGATGAAATTATAGATAAAATAAGGGCCAGTTAGAAAACTTAGGTTTATTATAGACTCAGGAGCTGAATTTAGTATTATAAACCCTAATATTTGCAATCCAAATGGAAAATAAATGACGTTACGCGTACGTTAAAAGTTTTAAATCGAAATGTTCAAACCAGTGTCCAGTATAGATTTCCTTTATTTAAAGAATTCAAAAGACAAAACTTCTTAATAAATTTTTTAGAATTCAGTTTTCATGAACTTTTCGATGGCATTATAGGAAACAACATTTTAGTTCCCTTAGAAGCCGTTATAGAGTACAAAAATAGATCGCTTATCACAAAAGAATCTAATATCCCAATATTTTTAAATACAGATGAAGAATCTTATTTGGAAAATTTTCTAACAAATTGGTCTTTAGAATTACTAATCAATGAAGAGCACAAGCATTTTAATGACACTTTTGCCTCTCACCTTAATTCTAAAGACACCTCCAAACTGAAAACTTTAATTAATTCATTTAAAGATCTATTTTTTAAAGAGGATGATACTTTGACATGTACAAATCTAGGGATGGGTCATTATTTCGGTAACAGGTATACAGTACCAGGTATTGGAAAGTAGCAATAACATATTGCTACTGGAATACAAAAATACCTGTTACTGAAATAACATGTAAAATTCATTAATTTTTTTTTCAGAATTGGTTATATCAAGAAATAAAACAAATTAAGAAAATTCAAGAAAAACATTTTCTTCGGTACTGAAATTATTACTAAAATGTGATTCTTCTTAAAAGTGATTTTAGAGGCATTGTGTAAATTCCTAAACCATTGCTCAATTCTGAATTCTGAAAATTTGTTAATGGTTAATGGTTTAGCTTTTTTGGAATTATCTATTTATAACTGATTTCAGACACATTGCGTAAATTAAACTAAAAATTGTTGTTAAAAACTGATTTTGCCAAACTGTTATTCTGCTTATAAGTGATTTAAGGGTTATTTAAGGGACAATTCAAGAAACTTAACAGTAATTTTGCTTATTGTAATTAGTTATTTCAGATTCATCCTGTAAATTCAACAAAAAGGTGTTTTTTGTTTTTATTACTGATTTAGCTTAACTGCGGTTCTGCTTATGAGTTATTCTAGAGTTATCGCGTAAATTCACCAAAAATTTCAATACTGATTTAGCTTTAGCAGTGTTTTCGCTTATAAGTGATTTCAGAGTCATCTTGTAAATTCAACAAAATTTTTTCTTTATTAATGATTTAGCTTAACTGCGATTCTGCTTATTAGTTATTACAGAGTTATCGTGTAAATTCGCCAAAAATTTCAATAATGATTTTGCATTAGAGTGATTTCGCTTATTAGTGATTTCAGAGTCATCGTATAAATTCAACAAAAAGTTGTTCTTTATTACTGATTTAGCTTGACTGCGACTATGCTTAGCACTTTTTGCAGAGTTATCGCGTTAATTCACCAAAAATTTCAATACAGATTAAGCTTAACATTGATTTCGCTTATAAGTAATTTGTGAGTCATCGTGTAAATTCAATAAAAAAATTTTGTTTATTATTGATTTTGGCTAGCAGCGATTCTGCTTAGTAGCGAGTTATTTTGTAAATTCAACAAAAATCTTGATACCGATTTTGCTTAACAGTATTTTCGCTTATTAGTGATTTCAGAGTCATCGTGTAAATTCAATAAAAAGTTGTTCTTTATAACTAATTTTGCTTAACTGTGATTTTGATTATTAGTTATTGCAGAGTTTTCGCGTAAATTCGCCAAAAATTTCAATACTGATTTAGCTTAGCAGTGATTTCGCTTATTAGTGATGATAGAGTCATCGTGCAAATTCAACAAAAAGTTGTTCTTTATTACTGAGCTAGCTTAACTGCGACTATGCTTGATAATTATTGCAGAGTTATCACGTAAATTCACCAAAAATTTCAATACTTCTTTAGCTTAACAGTGATTTCGCTTATAAGTGATTTCAGAGTCATCGTGTAAATTCAACAAAAACTAATAAGCGAAATCACTGTTAAGCTAAATCAGTATTAAAAGTTTTGGTGAATGTAAGCGAAAGTTCGGCAATAACTAATTTGCAAAATCACAGTTAAGCAAAATCAGTTATAAACAACAACAACAGCAACATCAAAAACAACAACAACAGTTATAAACAAGAATCGCAGTTAAGCTAAATCAGTTATAAAGAACAACTTTTCGCTGAATTTACACGATGCCTCTGGAATCACTAATAAGCGAAATCACTGTTAAGCTAAATCAGTATTGAAATTTTTGGTGAATTTACGCAATAACTAATAAGCAGAATCGCAGTTAAGCTAAATCAGCAACAAAGAACAACTTTTTGTTGAATTTACACGATAACTCTGGAATCACTTATAAGCGAAATCACTGTTAAGCTAAATCAGTATTGAAATTTTTGGTGAATTTACGCGATAACTCTGCAAAACTAATAAGCAGAATCGCAGTTAAGCTAAATCAGTAACAAGGAACATTTTTTTGTTGAATTTACACGATGACTCTGAATTCACTTATAAGCGAAATCACTGTTAAGCTAAATCAGTATTGAAATTTTTGGTGCATGTACGCGATAACTCTGCAATAACTAGTGAGCAGAATCGCAGTTAAGCTAAATCAGTAACAAACAACTTTTTGTTGAATTTACGTAATGACTCTGAAATCAGTTATAAGCGAAATCACTGTTAAGCAAAATCAGTATTGAAACTTTTGTTGAAATAACGTGAAAACTCTGCAATAACTAATAAGTAAAATAGCAGTTAAGCAATATCAGTAATAAAAAACAACTTTTTGTTTAATTTACACGATGAATCTGAAATCACTTATAAGCAAAATCAGTATTGGAACTTTTGTAGAATTTATGCGAAAACTCTGCAAACTAAAACTTGTTGTTGACTTAACGTGATAACTCTGAAATAATAAGAAGAATAATTAAAGACAAGCAGAATTAGTAATAAACAACAACTGAAATCACTGATAAGCGAAAGCATAGTTCAGTAAAATCATAAATTAGATTAAAACAAATGTTCTCGATCTTTCAAGTTTCCAGGACATTTTTGATTTCTTAACTGTTATTTCAGAAACAGGTATTTTTAACAGGTATTGAGAAGTAGCAATAACAGTTAGTTACAGTTACCGATAACTAGCAGTTTGGCCCATCTATATACAAATCTAACTAAACATAGGATTATACTGAAAAACGAATCACCAGTATAGATATCCCGAGGCGTTTCGCGAAGAAGTAGACAAACCAGTCGAATAAATGCTTCATCAAGGAATCATAAAACATGGCAATAGTCCGTTTAACTCACCACTTTGGGTAGCGCCAAAAAAAAAGTGGTGATGGCAATACAAAATGGCGGTTAGTCATCGATTACCGTAAATTAAATGAACAAACTATAGACGACAAATTCCCTCTTCCTAACATGGAAGAACTTTTCGACAAATTGGGTAAATGTAACTATTTTACCACTTTGGATCTTGTAAAAGGATTCCACCAAATACAAGTAGATCCAAGAGACCAGGCAAAAACTGCGTTCTCCACTAGACATGGGCATTTTGAATTTACAAGAATGCCGTTTGGGCTAGTTAATGAAGTCCTTAAGGAATTCATTAATAAAATATGCGTCGTTTATTTGGACGACATATTAATATTCTCGACTAGTTTCGAGGAGCATCTACTTTCCATTAAGAAAGTTTTGAATTAATTAAGGGAGTCCAATTTAAAAACCCAAACTGAAAAATGTAGCTTTGCCGATCTTACTACAAAATTTTTAGGGCACATTATAACAGATAATGGGACAAAGCCAGACAGCGACAAAATAAAAGCTATTAGTGGAATGAAAATTCCCACTTATACCAAAGAGATAAAACAATTTCTAGGTATCAGTGGTTACTATAGGAAATTCGTCAGGGACTACGCAAAAGTAGCCTATCCTATGGTTAAGTATTAGAAAAAAATGCGAAAATCAATTTAAAAGATAAGGAATATATTGCAGCCTTTGAAAAACTTAAACACTAACTAATAAGTGATCCCATTTTAAAAGCACCTGATTTCACGCAATCATTCATGCTTACAACCGACGCATCAAAATTTGCGGTGGGAGCAGTCTTCAGCCAAAACGGTCATCCAGTGTGCTATGCATCTCGCACGCTCAACGACCATGAACAGAAATACGCTGCTATCGAACAAGAACTCTTGGCGATAGTTTGGTCTGTCAAGTTCTTCCGTACTTACCTTTACGGTAGAAAGTTTTTAATACGTACTGATCATAAACCACTGGTATGGCTTCACATTCTGAAGGAACAAAATACGAAGCTTCAGAGATGGAAGATGGTTTTGAACGAATATGATTTCGAAATTAATTATTTAAAAGGCAAGGAAAAATTGTAGCGGATAGACTTAGTAGGTATATGAATACCGAAAGACATTAGGATAATAAAAGTTTTAATGAAATCTTTTATAACGATGGCGATAATACCAGCATGGACGTTGAAGTCATGTCTACTGATAATACAATTCATAGCAGAATTGAAGACTCTATTAATTACATAGGTATAACCGAAAAATGTATAAATCTTTATAAAAACCAAATATATTTAAAGTGTGGTGAAAAAGAGAAAGTAGTGACAAAAATTATAAATAAAAAATGTCAAAATCATATAACACTTGCGAAAGACTCAAACTTGGTAGAAATAATGAAGCGGGTCATAATAGATAGAGGACTAATGTGTATTTACTGTGAAGAAGATGGAATTTTTCTTAAATTTCAAGATAATTACGTAAAATATTTTCCGAATACTACTTTAACATTAATAAGATCTAATACAAGATTAATTGATATTTTGGATAAAAATGAAATACTAAATATTATTAAGATTGAACATCTTAATAAAAACCATCGCGGTATAAACTAAGTGTTTCTTGAATTAAAGCAGCAATACTTCTTTCCAAATCTCTTTAAACTCGTTACAAAGTTTATAAACAACTGTGAAACCGGTCAACTTGCTAAATATGACAGGCATCCAGTTAAAATTCCTTTCGATATCAATGAAACCGCTACTAAATTTAACGAAATCGTTTCTTTTTTAAACTGCGCGCACACATGGGATTATTATTACCCTTAAAATATTTACACACAGTGCGAGCGTTCAGGAAATTGGAACGGGTTAAAAAGGATATACCGATGAACATTTTTTTTGAATGTCTGAATACTGTATTAAGAGGGAAACACAGAGCCAGGTAAAGTATTCCACATTCTTGTGGTTCGACTAAAGAAAGAATCTCTATACTTAACAGTACGTCCGAAGTTGGGATCGAGGGTAAACTGATGGGCATTCCTAGAAGCGCAAGTATAACGGTTCAATTGTTGAAGGGGAGGAATGCAACTGGCTATTTCACTAGAACACTGTTTATAAAAATAACGGTAAAATAGGGAAAGACATGAAATATTACGGCGGTGTTCGAGAGATGTAATTGTTTCCGTTATAGATCCTTCACCTATCATTTTTAAAGCTCTCTTTTGTATTATGTCCAACAAACTTAAGTGAGTTTTTAGAGCTCCTCCCCAGACATGAGAATTATACTCAAGTTTAGGACGAATAAAGGCTTCCTAGATCACAGCCAGATCAGAAGGGGAACAAAATTTCTTGCATCTGCGGAGAAAACATAAACACTTAGCAGCGTTTTTGGCGACATCAAATATGTGGTCATTCCACAAAAGGTGGTCTGTGACACACATACCGAGAACTGAGAGCTGTTTGGTTTCCTCGATGCAAGTGCCGTCCATTGATAGCAGCATTGGGAGTGGGTTTCGCTTTAACGACAGGAGACAGCATTGAGTTTTTGAAGAATTAAATTCTACGCAGTTTTTAATTCCCCATTGAACGATGCTGTTTAGATCAGAATTTAATGAGCTTATCATACGCTGCCGTTCAAGTTCCACATCCGAAGGACGTGAATCTGTAAACGAATATGAACAGCTGAGGGTACTGTCGTCAGCGAAACAGTTTAATGGATTAGAAGTTTCAGACAAAAGATCATTTATAAAAATAAGGAAGAGAGTCGGAGATAAAACGGAGCCCTGGGGAACACCAGTATTTATTTTGTGGATTTCAGACTTAAAACCGTCCAATACAACTTGTATTGAATTGTCTGAAAGGTAATTTCTAATCCAATGAAGAAGAGATTCATCGAAACCAAATGCGTGCATTTTCGATAAAAGAGCTTGATGCCAAACTCTATCAAACGCTTTTGAAATATCAAGTGCAATAATCTTACTTTCTCCAAAACGATGTAAAGATTTGTTCCACTGTTCGGTGAGATATACCATCAAATCACCAGTGGACCTATTACTACGAAAGCCGTTCTGCCGGTCATTAAGAAGCTTTCGTTTCTCGAGATATTTCTTGAGCTGAAAATTAATCAGCATTTCCACGACCTTGGAAAGAAGGGACGTAAGTGCAATTGGTCGATAGTTAGAGGGTGAAGAAGATATGCCTTTTTTAGGGACAGGCTGGTCAAATGCTGTTTTCCATCCACTCGGAAAGAGACCAGTAGAGTAGGACAGATGGAAAAGCTTACGCAGTGGTTTTGCCAGCGTTGAAGAACACCTCTTCAGAACGATAGGAGGGATGCTATTCGGGCCAGCGGATTTGTGTACGTCGAGATCTTTTAGAACTCTAGCAAATGCACGAGTGCGAAAGAAGATTTGTCCCATAAAATCATTTACGCTCTCAAGTACAGGAGGAGCCATAACACTTTCTGGCAGCGTCGAATTAACAGCAAACTGTGCCGCAAGCAAATTGGATTTATCTAACGAGCTGACAAAAGGGGTGTTATTGAAGACGAGCGTTGGAACCGAGGACGAGGTGGTGTTTCATATGTTTTTTACAAATGACCAACAATTTTTAATACCTTAGGGACACTGTAGAAATTTTTGACGTAATTTTTGATCATGTAAAAATTTGGTTCGTCGAATATGAACGTTGCAGGTCTTTCTAGCTTGTTGAAACTTTGTCCGGCTTTTCTCAGTAGGGTTGGCTTTATAACAACGGAAGCTTACTTCTCTAACCCTAATAACCTCCTTACAGCTCGAATCAAACCATGAGTTTTCTTTGGGTTTGATAGATTTCAACCTATTCGGCATAAAATTTCTCATTCCACAAAGAATTAAGTTTGTAATCATATCTGCACTGGAATCTACGTCATTATCTGGGAAGCATAGTGACCAGTTTAAGTTCCTGAAGAAAACATTGAGACCGTCCCAGTTGGCGTACTGCCAAACGGTTCTCTTGGGAGTTTTTTCTTTAACTGCGTTTTGGTGGCACGAGAAATTCGCAGATATGACACAATGGTCTGAAGTGCCTAGAGGTGATAATACACTAATGGTGTATTTACCAGGGTCGGAGGTAAGAAACAAATCTAGAGTGTTGGCGGATTGACCCGTAACGTCAGGGATCCGAGTAGGCTCGTCAACAAGCTGAGTCAGGTGGTTTAACTCAACAAGAATTTCGACATACCTTCCTTCGGGTGTTGTCTGGCCTGAATAGCGCAACCACGTAGAATTGTGTACATTGAAACCGCCCGTAACAACGATTTCACTGTGTAGATAATGGGAAACAATTCTCTGGATAGAGTCAGATAGCGCATCGAATTCGTTGGAAGTCGAATTGCCGTCCAAACTTGGGCTGCGGTAAATAAAACTTGTATGAATAATGCGCTTATGGATGGTGAACTTGAACCATATGGAGTTAAAATTGGTATTTATACATTGGCCATATTGTGGTTGGAGCTGATATGCAACATCATTACGTACATAGACGGCAAGACCATGATGTGGAAAAAATAGCGGCACTAAATTATAACCTTGGAGGCTGAATTCCGAGGGATCGGAATTTTCACCAATCTGGGTTTCGCTTAGTGCGAAGACTGCTGGACTGTTTTTTACAGTATGGACATGTGCAGCACAGAAATTCTTCCTAAGCCCCCGAATGTTACTATAATCGACCCTTAACTTACCTTCCATTACAGCATTCAACATAAAAAAAATTAAAATTAAATATTGGGTACCAAAATTACTTCACAATAACAATTACCATTAGTGTTATGCCTTAATGGTAAGTTGCATTGAGCCGCCCCTGGTCACCCAAACAAAATTACAGCAATTTATCCAATATAACTTTGATTTAGTCCAGTGCACACATTGTATGGATTTTAACCACACAGTGTATGCAATGGTCAAACCAAAGCAACTGCGAGAGATGTTGGGAAGGAGTGAAATGAGAGTACCGCTCGGTGTGCCTATGGGTTATTTAGTTTTTTTTTTTGTTGTGGATTATGCATGACTTTTTTTTTGTGGGTGCACTTTTTTTTTTTTCTATTACACACGCACTGGCACTGATATGTATTTGTTTTTTTTTTTTTTGTTTTTCTCGCCGTGCGATATGTTGTTTAATTATTGGTTTGTTAGGTATGATAAATTGATAATTATTGCAATTTTGGGCTATTTATTTCTTTTGTTTTATTTCACTTTATGGGAGATGATGGCAAAAACTTTATTTGTTTGGGGGTTTAGGCAAACGAACGAAAAAATACCGCACTCAAACTCGCTTCACGTGTGTTCGCAGTAGGATGTAGATCGGTACTCGGACATTTGGTTTCCATGCAGAAATATAATGTTTCTCACAACAATAGACAAGTTTTCAAAATATGCAACTATACACAAGCTAAATGATAGAACATGGATATCTATTTTAGATACTATTAAAGAAAGAATTAGATTTTTAGGGAAAATGAGTATAATAATATTTGACAACGAAAGATGTATGTTGCATTGTGCGGTAGAACTATTCTTAAAAGAAAATAACATCATTATTCATAGGACAACTGCTCATAATAAAACCGGGAATGCAGATATTGAAAGACTGCACGGTACTTTAAATGAACATTTGAGAATAATGGAAATAGATAAAATAAACAACACTCAGAGTTTAGATGACAACATACATAACGTCATAACAATTTACAATAACACGATCCATACAACAACAAAGCTAAGATCTATCGATTTTATAACCAAAAATTACAACCGTAGGGATATTGAAACTTTAGTCGAAAAATATAAGCAAGACAAAATCAATCGAATTACCAAAGTTAATCAGTCAAAGGATAGAAATTATGAGTTGACTAACAACATACTTAGAAATAGGGAAATTGCCAAGATTAAACCTAAATATAAAAAATTTAATCAGTTTAGAGTAGAAGATAATCACGTCATTGATACTAGTAATAAAAGAAATACAAAATATTCACGAAATCGAATGAAACGAAAAAACGCTTACCAAAATAATTAATTTACATTGCAGAATGTGGATTATACGGGCAATTTTTCTGGTCTTTTTGACTCAGAAAACAAAAACGCAGGAAGTAACTGAAACACCAATCAACACGGAATATGGCTTTACCATCTTAAAACAACAAAATATACAGATTGTCAAGGACTACACAAAAATTTTACATATTTGTAATTTGACAGAATACAACAGTATATTACAAAATTTAGAAAATAATTTAAACGTTTTAAACGAATTTGGAAGTAGCGATTACGATTTTTTGTATCAAGAAATAATACTGGCTAAAGACAAGTTATGCCTTATTATTCCATCAATTTATAAAGACAAAAGACTTAAGCGGGGACTTATAAATACAGGAGGCAAAGTTATAAAATTTTTGTTTGGAAATATGGACAGCGATGACGCTGAAGAAATGTATCGCCACTTAAGGACCTTAGATTCAAATAGGAATCATTCAATAGAGCAATCAAATGCTCAAGTTCAAATAAATAATGATTTGATTAAAAACTTAAAAATTGTTGTTGATCATGTTAACCACCAACAATCGAATTTGAAAATCTATCTTAACCAAATAATGAATAAAATAAAAACAGTTATTTCATTTCCGGAAAAATTCCAATTGACATTTCAACTGTACGCTGATATAAATCTCATAAATAGGCAATTAAAAAAACTCAACGACGTGTTACTAGCAACCAGACTTAACGTCTTACCTCATGATATTCTAACTGAACAAGAGAAAGATGCCTACAAAACAAGCGTTTTTTACTCTTCACAAACTTTAATTTTAGTAATTTTTATTCCTAATTTCTCTTCACTAACTTTTGAAAAAGCCTTAGTCATTCCATTTCATAATGAATAATTTCAAGAACTAGATCATCCAATAGAAGAAGTAATATTACAGGGAAATAAAGTATACAAAGCTAATAACCAATTGCAAGTCAAAAAATTACTTGAGCACAAAAACGAATGCATTAGAAACGCTTTTAAAGAAAGTAATATTTGTAATCTAAAAACTAATAAAATGATTGTTATAGAAGAAATTAAAAAAGGGCTTGTCATTACCAAAAATATGGAATTTACAGAAATAACGCAAAATTGTCATTCAGAAAAAATGTTTTTAAAAAATAACAACATAATTAAATTCGCAAATTGTAATTTAAAAATAAAAAACTAAAAATTTGAAAACAGAGAGCGAAATTTCACAAATAATGTTATTGCTCCAATTGTTCATGTTAATTTCACTAAAAACATTATTAATCTTTAGAAAATCTTCAAATGGAAAAAATAATATAAAAATAGAGATAGTTTCCAGTACATACAATTTCAAAGTAATGTCAGTAGAAGTTTTTTTAGTTTGTCTGAAATAATAATAATCATTGTAATTTTATTTGTATTTTGTACTAAACTGAAAGAAAAGAAAAATTTAATAATATCAAAAATAAAATTAACAAATTTAAAAGACCCCTTTTCGCTTTCAGAAAATGGAATAAATTCTACAACTGTATAAAATAGAATAAGAAAAATTCTGTTTGTATGAACAATAACAAAAAAAGAAAATAGTAACATTTTTAAGTTATATTGTCTAAAGTTTAAATAAGTTATTTGCAGGGACTGCAAACTTTGAAAGGGGGGAGATGTCCCCAATTATAATACGCCACTAAGCTTCCCACACTATTAATTTTACTTCTAAAGAATTGTCTCCAATTCTTTAAAAAACAAACATCTCAAATTCAATTTCAATTTCCGTAGAATTGTCTTGAACTGTTCTTCGATAAATAGAACTCTCAAATTTTGTTCTAGAGAATTGTCTTCGCCAACTCCCTATCTTTAAAGATACACATATTGCAGCTGCAAGAATGCAATTCTTAGAACTTCCAAAGAATTGTCTCCTTTGCTTTAAAAGTCAAATCATGAAAAATAAACATCTCAAATTCAATTTCGATTTCCGAAAAATTGTCTTCAACTATTTTTCGACAAATAAAACTCTCAAATTTAATTCTAGAGAATTGTCTTCGCCAATTATCTATCTTTGAAGTTACACATAGTGCACTTGCAAGAATGCAATTCTAAGAAATACATTCACATTAATTTAAGACTATTTAAGCTTTAGACAATTTCATAATAGATTGAGATTTTATCATTATCTCAAACGGGTCGAACGCTGAAATTCGGTCTGAAATAAAATAATAAAACTTACATCAACGTGTTTTATCATCATTATATAAATAATTATGTTCAAGAAGAGCTTAAAGAAAAAAATAGTACAGCAAGTATAAAGATTAGAGCAAATAACAACACTTTAAAATGTGAAATATATTCCACTGAATATATAGATTTTTCACACCCTTATTCGATTCGCTCACTTTTAGGATTCAGTAAGAAAAAACTGCTTGAACAACAAATACACGTATCAGATCTTTACATTGATATCAACCGTGTAAATACAGAATCGAAATTCAGTTTAACGTGGACACCTGCCAACTAAGGCCTTATTCCACGGTGAGCCTACCCACAATAACGGAGTCAAATTTAGTGTTGACCACCACCCTGAGGAAGTGGTAACCACCCCAGTAGCAATTCTGTGAACATGTTGAGGCATGCCCACACCCTTTGCTGAAGAGCGAGGTCTATCTAGGACTTCTTGCACCCAGAACCCCTAATAGAGGTCCTACATGCCATATAATGTCACGAATTGACCAACCACAGCCACCACGATACTCCAACAAGGGGGCCTACCTCATAGACAGACCGAGCCGGACCAACCAGTGTCAAAAATGCCACTAGACAGACCGACCCGGTGGCACCTGTCTCCCGTGGTACCAGAATAAAGCTTCCGGTGGAGCTTCGCAACCGTAAAGGTTACTTCTAGATGAGCTCCTCAAAGCTCGAGGCCTAGCAACCTCAGATATGCACACTCGGACCGCTGGCCAAGGTAGAAGTCAGCGGCCGAGTGTACAGACCTCACGCCCAAAAGCCCACTACAGCCTATCCAACCTACATCAACCTACAATACCTGAATTTCTCAACAAGCGAGAACCTGAGCATGCACTGCCCAGGCCGTTCAACACCAACAACACGAATACCCTTTACAGAGCGCACGCATAGATAATGCATGCACTCATCCATACTGTGGGTCCAAACCCCCGACGGCATGACCAAAAGCTAAAACAAGGACACACATATCAACTACTGCCAGTTGCAATCAGTAAGTTCACGCACGAGCCGCAAGTCACTATGCACCCCCAGATCGACGCGCCCCCAATAGCAAGGCACATGATCAGGACATCCAGGCACACATGGCAGGCACCCCAAACCCCACACCATCCCCTACCATAGATCCTGCCCCGGTGTCACCAGGTTAAGATCCAGGTACAAAGGGCGCTTTCACCATAGCAGGGGGAAGCGTTGGGGAGAACCCATGACCAGCAGCGAGCAAGTCAGGATGAGACTGAAAAGCCCCGGTCCCGCCCGAACACAACCAGCCATAAGCCCAAGGAGTTGCGGACGACGTCCTACCTGACAGAGCACCAGGTGACCCCGGAAGCACATAGCCGCAGTCCGCACGAAGCCCCATGCAGATCTAGAGCAATCAACCCTGACTTCATGTGAACATGAAGTCAAGTCCTGCCAACAGAGACCTCCAATGGGAGAACCCCAATTACCTAGCAGTGTCTAAAACAAAAAACCAACACAATGCCACTACTGTCATCGAGTTCGGAAAACCCGCTCAGCATAGATGGCAAGATTGTCAGTCGTCTCCTCTGTTAAGAGGACGCGACTAAAATCCCAAGCATCACCTATCCGCACAATACCCATAGCAGAGAGATCCCTGAAGTGGGCATATCGCGGACACTCAACAAGTACATGCCTCCAATCCTCTCCTGTAGCTCCACACCCACATTCCGCCGATTCAGCCAGGGTCCTTTTATGCAAAAATGCATTCAAGGAGCCATGGCCGGTCAGCAGAAAGCTCGTGAAGAGTGAGAAATCCAGGCATCCCCTACCTCCCACCATAACCCTCTCAGAAGCAAACGAGACCTCAGGGAGAAACTCAAAGGTTACTCGGCCTTTCTCACTCCCCGTCCAGCGCTCATGCCACCTACTTATAACACATTCCCTAAGAAGAGCATTCCTCTCCTGTCTGCCAAGACTCTGTGCCGCCCTGCACTCGCTCCAATCAGATGCCGGCAGCTGCAACTGCCTCCGTAACCTGCCGGCAATACCTTTTCGTATTACCTCTAGGTCCAGAGGAGGCACACCCGCCAACACCTGAAGAGCGTCGGTAGACACAGTCTTGCACACCCGAAGTGAACCAAGGAGCAAGATCCTCTGAACTGTCACAGTCTTGACAGTTTCGTACCATACACATGCACCAAATGTTGCGCATGCAACAAATAGCCCATTGTATATGGTACGAACTGCACGCATAGTCAGGCCCCAGTTTCACTTCAACATCCTACTCACAGCTGGCACAAGAGAACCAAGCTTTGCCCTCACCTGCAATAGGTGAGGAACAAAGTTCATCCTCTCGCTGATAGTAAGCCCAAGATATCTGACTGTCGTCACATACCTCAGACTTACCCCACCAGCCCTTACACATGGAGGCCGCGTCAAGGATAATTTACCCTTGAGCAGCATCATGTTGGTCTTCTCCACAGCTACCCCCACCCCGACACTCGCACCCCAGACACACACCATATCCATAATCTCCGTGCCCCTACCTTCCAGCTCAGCACGAGACTGGCCTTCAACAAGGACAAGGAGGTCATCAGCATATGCAATGCACCTGTAGCACGACTGCAGTGAAGAGAGACGCTGCAGCAGAGGATCCATCATGAGGTTCCAAATGTAAGGTCCCCCAACAGACCCCTGAGGACATCCTCTCTCTACCCTTACCGTGACCGAGTAACTGGACTGTCAACGCGAGCGACTCTGTCAGAGAAATAACTCTTCCAGAGACCGGACTCGTGACATCCAACCTCGGCCAACCTCCTCCCAACAGATACCCAATCAAGATAGTCAAATGCCCCCTTAAAGTCGATGAAAATACCAAGCACATATTTGCTGGCAGATTCACCGACAGAGTCCTTGACATAGAGCCATGCATCTTCGACACTGCGACCTGGTCTGAAACCATACTGGAATGGAGATTGCTCAGGGATGCACTCCATCAATCTGTCAACCAAGACCCTTTCCAACACTTTTCCAAGTACTGGAAGGAGGCTGATTCCTCGATAAGATCTAGGATTAGTCCTGACCTTATCGTTAGATTTCAGAAGAACTATCACCCTTGCACATTTCCATTCCAGGGGAAAATAATTCTCCCTGAAGCAGCACGAGTAGAGAGCCATCAGGTATTCGGGGACCGCCACCCAGATGGCCTTAACCATTCTACCCGTCAGTCCATCGAACCCCGGTGACTTCCTCGATTTAAGTCTTATCTCATTGTAGAGGCGACCCCAAGGATCATCTCGATGCTCGTCGACGAAGGACCTCCACTCCTCATTCTTCCTGTGAGCAAGCATCCCTTTGTATTCAGCCAAGGCTCGTCTATAGACAAGCCTTGATTGATCCAAGTCTGCCAGCCCACGTCGTCTGCAGTACTGGAAGTATTCCCGCAACCTCCTCACTTGGGCACGCTTCTCATTCAAGTCTGATGTCCACCACTTCACCTTTCTCGGATTCGTCTTATGGCTCCTCCGGAAGAGCTGGTCGTTGACATCCCATACACACTCATTCAATCTGGCAACCTCGTCATCAATCTCGAGACCCCAAAAGGCGTCCAGCGACATTGACATAACCTTTCTTGCAACCTCATTCTGGTAGAACACCCAGTCAACCCTGTTGAGATACCAACGCTTCCCGTCCTGAGCCACATTGGCAGCCGGACTACCATCAGGAGCAGCGATCACAACCTGCATGAGACTGTGATCACTAACCCCTTGAGCTCTCCGGATGGACCAATGCAGCTCGAACCTACGAAGCGCCGGCATATCTGCCAGGGTTACATCAATGTCACTCTGACCATTCGGACCATCAAAAGTGAAAAGGTCGCTGGGCTCATTGAGAACACCCATGCGATTCGTGGCAATTAATTCGCTTAACAGATCTCCCCTACAGGCCCTGTGAGACTCGGACGTATGTCCTGGCATCTTACTGAACCAGACAGGAGAGACTGCATTAGCGTCAATGCCAAAAATCGCAGGCACATCCCCAACGCGCTGCAGCAACCCGTCAAGGTATACCAGGTATGGTTCAATGCTTAAGGAGTGCTTAAAGTAAAGGCTGCATAAGAAAAGCCTACCAAAGCCGCCCTCAACACTGACACATACTCCCCATTCACTCGAGTCGAAGAGTGAACACACAGTGTTTACGTCGTTCACTACAACAGCGGCACCGCCCCTGCCGTCAATGAACGATCTTGTTTGCATATGTGCAGGAAGGCCTGTTACTTGTCCTTCGACAAGGTAAGGCTCCTGCAACAATGCAAAGCCACACTGTGCCTCACACATCAACTGCCCCAAATCATGCATAGCGGCCCTGGAGTTCTGACAGTTAAATTGGAGTAGTTTAACTTCCATTTTAATATCGAGCACCCGCCCTCGCCACTGCAGCAGCATAGACCGGACAGTCCATTGTCAGCATACAGTGTCCAGCCGGAGCCCCTCTTAAGTCGCAAACGCGACATTGAATGGCGTTGCCACATTCCCGACTAGAGTGCCCAAACTGGCCACAACGCCAACACACGGACTGCGTCTGCCTACACTTGTACTTAAAGTGGTCTAGGCTAAGGCACCGGTTGCACCACGGGGCCAACGGTTTTTCCTTTATGGGAAACGACATATGCTTAATATAGCATCTGCCCTCCCCTACAAGGACCCCGGCAGCCCTAGGGCTACATTCCAGGGTAACGTCCAGACGCCCATCACCCACCGACCAAGAAGTGCAGAGACGAACCTCCCTTCCAAATTCCTCTTTGGTGAGCTTATCCAAGTTCAACTTGTGTAGCTCACCCAGGAAGTCATCAAAGTCATCAGGTGAGATCCTCCTGTCCATCCCCCGCACGGCGACAAAAACGCCTTTAGACGCCACTGCAGACAGTCCTACTTCCCCCACTTTCTTGTGCGCCATAAGCGCATTCCTCTCCGCTACCGAGGGTGTGCGAACCAGTACACCACCGCGCCCGTCAGCAACCACAGAGTGGATCCTGACACCCACCGCGGGCACCAGCTGCTCCTCCACCTTTTTCCTAACGTCCCCAGGGGTCTCGTTCTTCCCTCCCTTCAACACCACCGACCACGTCTCGGTCGGCTTGGCAGACCCGACATCAGGTAATAACACCTGCGCCTTACCCACCAAACCGCCCGGGATCGCAGCCGAGTTCGCCACTTGCGCAAACGATGGCCGCTCCGCCACCGGAATGCCAACAGGGACGCCCAATGATCCGGCAGGCTTGGACCCACCAGCACCATCACACGCCACCGCCCGGCAGAGGACACAGACATACGATCAAGTCTCCCCCTTAGTCTCTCGTTTACCCCACTCAATTCTAGGACTAATGCCTCATATTTGGCAGTAAGGTCCGCCACTCTACCTCCTACCTCAGGATGCTCAGAAATGAGCTTCACCGCATCTACTCTTATTTTGTTGGACCTCTCTATTACGGCACCCAACCCTAGGTTTTCGTCCAAACCAGCCGATTTATCCTTGCCCACAATCTTACCTATAGATTCCCCTTTACTTAGCCCACCAACAGTTCGTCCAACAGTAGTAGGCACAACCTTGGGAGTCCCACTGTTAGGCGGAACCTCCAAAGACGCACCTGGTTTTGGTGCACTGTTACCACCCGCCACCACCGACGCCAGAGCCCTCCTTAACTTCAATGGACTACTACCAGCCACCACATACTCTGCCAACGGAGGAACCTCATTCCCAACGCCCAGAGCCTGCAATGCTGCCGGTTGCAGTCCACCAATGCCACCTCCAACACTACCACCACCGGCCACTACTGATTTTGCCAACGAGGGATCCACTATCGCCCCATCCAAAGCCAGCAATGCCTGCGATGTACCAATCATCGAAGGTACCATCCTATCTTCAATATCTACCAACTCCACCACTGCTTCCACGTTGGGCTTCTTGGGGGCCAGAGAATCAGAAGCCGAGGAGTCTGCCTTAGCATCCTTCTCGACTTGCCTCTTCCTGGCCTTCACCGACCCAGCAATAGACCCGGTCTCCATGGCAGAACCATCCGCCATGGACATGGACGAGTCCGATGCCAGCGGAGCACCCTCAGTGGGAGCTTTCTTGGCCCTCCGGCCTTTCCTTCCCTTCCCTTTTATCTTAACCTCCTCTACCACTGTGTTGGATTTGAGGTACTTGCTACGCTCCGAAGGAGGCACCTTAAATCCAACATTGACCTCGCTCTCACAGTCAGAGCTCAGTCCCACCATATCTTCTGCACTCATTTAAAAAATAGAGTACTCACCTGAGCTTCTCACTCTCGACTCAGTGCTGCTAGGCACTATACTACTCCTTCAACTACACAATTTTCTGTTCTCTTAAGACACTTATATCACTTTGTAACTCTCTCTGAGTTTCTCCTGTACACTAACTCTCTCTGAGTTTTCTCTAAACACTAGTGCTCTCGACTAACTACACTACACTACTTTAAAAAGCTAGAGCACTTACCAAACACATCCGTTCATTACAAAGGTTCACGACTGAACGACCGTGTAAATACAGTGAGAGTTGAGTGTAACTTAATTGATGGAACATTTATAAATAGTCAACCTGCTCATATACTACATCAATTTGCAATCAAAGTCAGCCCGGGGTATAAAATAATTGAGGTCCCTAAAAATGTTATTTATTTTCCTGTGAACGTGAAGCAGATAAGTTCAATAACAATAAATTTGTGAGATCAAACGGAAACCTTATTAACTTTCGAGGTGAATTAATAACGATACGATTACACCTTAATAATCAAAAATGATAATTTATATTACTATCACTGATGCTACTAATTTCTATAAAAGACAGGATTCACCTAAGCCTATAATCAATACTTCATCAACTCCTAAAGCGAGAGTACAAACGTTAACAGCAGAAAACCAATCGTTTTTATTATCATTAGCATTCACATTGAAGAAAAGAGAAGAATAACTGTATATAACTTAAAACAGTAAGATATGCTGAATATTTTTCAAGAACCAGCATTTGATGATAGTATTTCAAAATACGAATATCATTCCTATTCACCGTATTTAAATAATTTTGGTAAAAATGACATCATCCACATCTGCGTGCAACATCAAAATCTCAATAAATAACCTTCGGAAAATTACATTTATGTTGGGGGACTGTATCACTCACTCACACTCGACGCCGAACAAGCAGGTTTCTGCACTGGATCTTCCTGTGTGGATCACATCAACACCTTGCGGATCATCATCGAACAGTGCGTTGAATATCGATCACCACTTCACCTGCTGTTCATCGATTTTGAAAAGGCGTTCGACAGTGTCAATAGAGAATTTATATGGCTTGCTTTGCGCAGGAGGGGCATCCCAGATAAATTGATTGCTATTATCAAGGCTACATATGATGGATCCAAGTGTCACGTTTTGCACAAAGGTAGGCTGTCAGAGGAGTTTGAAATCCAAAGTGGAGTTAGGCAAGGCTGTATACTGTCACCAATACTGTTCCTGTTGGTGATAAGTGACGTACTGCACGCAGCTTTGTCAAATGGAAATGGAGGAATTCAGTGGACTCTGCAATCTCACCTCAAATATCTGGACTACGCGGACGACGTATGCTTACTCTCTCATAGGATCATGTATCTCCATCAAATGACAACAAGGGTGGAGAGAGAAGCAGAAATCGTAGGGCTTAAGATCAACTCGGCAAAAACTAAAAGGATCAGCCTTGGAACTTCCTCATCAATCCAAGTAAATATTTCTGGACAACCGGTAGAGATGGTAGAGGATTTCCAATATCTTGGGAGTATTGTCTCTACGGGTGGCGGAACTGAACTGGACGTAAACAGCCGAATCAGAAAAGCAAAGGCTGCGTTCGGAATGCTGTCCAAAATATGGAGAAACAACTCTTTTAGCTTAAAGACCAAGCTACGACTGTTCCGCTCCAATGTTGAATCCGTTCTGCTTTACGGCTGCAGCACTTGGAAAGTCACTGAAATTGTCACTAGAAAGCTGAAAACCTTCGTTAATAGATGTCTACGAAACATCTTGAGGATTTTCTGGCCCAACCGTATCTCCAATGCCGAACTTCATGCGAGAACGGGTCAGGAGCCCATAGCCTCCATTATACGAAGAAGAAAGTGGCAGTGGATTGGCCATACGCTTCGAAAAGGCGATCGGTGCATTGCATCTCAAGCAATGCAGTGGAACCCGCTCACACAGGAGGGAAGACAAGTGGGCCGGCCTAGAAGTACATGGCGAAGAACGGTCGAACAGGAATCGGCACGACTGGGGAAAAGTTGGAGAGAGCTGAAATATATTTCAAGAAATCGTACACGATGGCGCGTAGGTGTAGTGGAGGCCCTATGTCCCGTAAGGGAAACATCACGGACGTAATAGGTCCGAGGACCTAAGTAAGTAAGTAACTGGGGGACTGTATCGAAAAATGATGGATCGGAAGTCAAAAAGACCAAGCTTGTAAGCAATTGCATTTCTATTTGACAAAATTCGATTTGAACTGAATGGTATTGAAAAAGATAGCAATCGTAATGTGGGGATTACAACTTCTATTAAAAATTATATTTCCTTGAGTCAAAATGAAAGCGTAATGTTTTATAATGGAGGCTGGTGTCTTAATTCTTCAGTAAACTCAGATGGATCACATTTTAATTTTTGCTTGCCACTCAATAAACTTTTGGGTTTTGCCGAGGATTTCAAAAAAATTTTTCCTAACGCGCGACATGACCTAATTCTAACGCGTTCTAGTACTGATGAAAATTCACTAATAGCTGATGCTGATGAGCAAGCGAAGATAACATTACTCAAAGTTCAGTGGAAAGTGCCACATGTTCATCTAACTGATTCTTTGAAATTAAAACTATTCAAATCTATAAGTAATAAGGCATCATGAAAATCGCCTTTCGTAATTGGGATTTATATGAATATCCAGCTTTACCTACTAGGGATGTGCTAAAGAGCGATTTCAAATGAGCAGCGATCGCAGTGAGCAGTTAACAAAAAGAGCAGCTTTAATTAGCAGCTATTTAATCACTCTTAAGAGTGGAGATAAAAATGAAAAATATTGCTATTATAGATTTTGAAAATTGATTTTTGTTCACCCTAAAATTGAGTTTCTTAATTAGGTTGTTAAAAACACGTCAACAAATAGTTTGTTGCCCATCTGTCAAGCCATTAACTGTCAAATTCCATTAAAGAAAGGCTAAGATTTTGACGGATTAAAAACCCTCTGAAAAATCAGAATTTTTCCTATGAAAATCCGATTTTTTTTTAACAAGCGATTTGAACGCTTTAGGGTGACATTTGAACCAAAATATATATAAGACATCAAAACAAAGTTTGTTGCCCATCTGTCAAGCCATAAACTGTCGAATTCCGTTGGAGGATGGCTACGATTTTAATGGATTAAGAACCCTCTGAAAAATCAGATTTTTTCCTAAGAAAATTCGATTTTTTTTAAACAAGCGATTTGAAGGCTTTAGGGTGACATTTGAAACGGAATATATATTAGACGTCAAAACATAGTTTGTTGCCCATCTGTCAAGCCATAAACTGTCAAATTCCATTGAAGGATGGCTACGATTTTGATGGATTAAAAACCCTCTGAAAAATCAGATTTTTTCCTAAGAAAATTCGATTTTTTTTAAACAAGCGATTTGAAGGCTTTAGGGTGACATTTGAAACGAAATATATATTAGACGTCAAAACATAGTTTGTTGCCCATCTGTCAAGCCATAAACTGTCAAATTCCATTGAAGGATGGCTACGATTTTGATGGATTAAAAGCCCTCTGAAAAATCAGAATTTTTCCTATGGCTTTAGGGTGACATTTGAAAAAAAATATATATTAGACATCAAAATATAGTTTGTTGTCCATCTGTCAAGCCATAAACTGTCAAATTCCATTGAAGGATAGCTATGATTTTGATGGATTAAAAAATTAAAAAATCAGATTTTTTTCTTTGAAAATTTGATTTTTTTTTAAACTTTAGGCTTTAGGGTGACATTTGAAAGGAAATATATATTAGACGTCAAAATATGGTCTGTTGCCCATCTGTCAAGCCATAAACTGTCAAATTCCATTGAAGGATGTCTACGATATCGATGGATTAAAATTCCTCTCCAATACCTATAAATTCAATGTTTGCTACCAATATTTTTTTCTCACCAAAAGACTGATAACTGTTCGCTATTAGCTGTTTTTTTGAATTCTGCATCTACTCAGACTCAGCTATAAAGAATATGATCGTCAAAAAAGCAGAGAGCATGCATTATTATGATTTATGAAGAAAATCACTAATCACTAGATAGCAGAAGACAAAGCGATTGCTGTTCAATATTTCATTGTAACTGCTCACTGCTCTTTTAACTGCTCAGTGAAAGCTGTTTTCATTGAGCAGTTCAAAGAGCAGTGAGCAGTTACATTGAAATTGAACAGCAATCGCTTTGTCTTCTGCTATCTAGTGATTAGTGATTTTCTTCATAAATCATAATAATGCATGCTCGCTGCTTTTTTGACGATCATATTCTTTATAGCTGAGTCTGAGTAGATGCAGAAATCAAAAAAAGAGCTAATAGCGAACAGTGATCAGTCTTTTGGTGAGAAAAAAATATTGGTAGCAAAAATTGAATTTATTGGTATTGGAGAGGAATTTTAATCCATCGATATCGTAGACATCCTTCAATGGAATTTGACAGTTGATGGCTTGACAGATGGGCAACAAACTATGTTTTGACGTCTAATATATATTTCGTTTCAAATGTCACCCTAAAGCCTTCAAATCGCTTGTTTAAAAAAAATCGAATTTTCTTAGGAAAAAATCTGATTTTTCAGAGGGTTTTTAATCCATCAAAATCGTAGCCATCCTCCACCGGAATTCGACAGTTTATGGCTTGACGGATGGGCAATAAACTACATTTTGTTGTCTTATATATATTCCGTTTCAGTTGTCACCCTAAAGTCTTCAAATCGCTTGTTTAAAAAAGTCGGATTTTCATAGGAAAAAATCTGATTTTTCAGAGGGTTTTTAATCCATCAAAATCGTGGCCATCCTTCAATGGAATTTGACAGTTTATGGCTTGACAGATAGGCCACAAACAACATTTTGACGTCTTATATATATATAGTTTTAGATGTCACCCTAAAGTCTTCAATTCGCTTGTTTAAAAAAATCGGATTTTCATAGGAAAAATTCTTATTTTTCAGAGGGATTTTAATCCATCAAAATCGTAGCCATCCTTCAATGGAATTTGACAGTTTATGACTTGACAGATGGGCAACAAACTATATTTTGACGTCTAATATATATTTCGTTTCAAATGTCACCCCAAAAGCTTCAAATCGCTTGTTAAAAAAAAATCGAATTTTCATAGGAAAAAATCTGATTTTTCAGAGGGTTTTTAATCCATCAAAATCGTGGCCATCCTTCAATGGAATTTGACAGTTTATGGCTTGACAAATAGGCCACAAACAATATTTTGACGTCTTTCATATATATCGTTTTAGATGTCACCCTAAAGTCTTCAAATCGCTTGTTTAAAAAAAAATCGGATTTTCGAATTCCAACGGAATTCGACAGTTTATGGCTTGACGGATGGGCAATAAACTACATTTTGTTGTCTTATATATATTCCGTTTCAGTTGTCACCCTAAAGTCTTCAAATCGCTTGTTTAAAAAAATCGGATTTTCATAGGAAAAAATCTGATTTTTCAGAGGGTTTTTAATCCATCAAAATCGTGGCCATCCTTCAATGGAATTTGACAGTTTATGGCTTGGCAGATGGGCAACAGACCATATTTTGACGTCTTATATATATTTCGTTTTAAATGTCACCCTAAAGCCTTCAAATCACTTGTTTAAAAAAAACCGAATTTTCATAGGAAAAAATCTGATTTTTCAGAGGGAGA
The DNA here is from genome assembly GCA_949320155.1 of Melangyna quadrimaculata. NCBI lineage: Eukaryota > Metazoa > Arthropoda > Insecta > Diptera > Syrphidae > Melangyna > Melangyna quadrimaculata. Next base: position 302,070,939 of record OX439483.1, on the reverse strand, counting down.
TTAATCCATCAAAATCGTAGTCATCCTTCAATGGAACTTGACAGTTTATGGCTTGACAGATGGACAACAAACTATTTTTTGACTTAATATATATTTCGTTTCAAATGTCACCCCTAAAACCTTCAAATCGCTTGTTTAGAAAATAGAAATTTCATAGGAAAAAATCTGATTTTTCAGAGGGTTTTTAATCCATCAAAATCGTGGCCATCCTTCAATGGAATTTGACAGTTTATGGCTTGACAGATAGGCCACAAACAACATTTTGACGTCTTATATATATATCGTTTTAGATGTCACCCTAAAGTCTTCAATTCGCTTGTTTAAAAAAATCGGATTTTCATAGGAAAAATTCTTATTTTTCAGAGGGATTTTAATCCATCAAAATCGTAGCCATCCTTCAATGGAATTTGACAGTTTATGACTTGACAGATGGGCAACAAACTATATTTTGACGTCTAATATATATTTCGTTTCAAATGTCACCCCAAAAGCTTCAAATCGCTTGTTAAAAAAAAATCGAATTTTCATAGGAAAAAATCTGATTTTTCAGAGGGTTTTTAATCCATCAAAATCGTGGCCATCCTTCAATGGAATTTGACAGTTTATGGCTTGACAAATAGGCCACAAACAATATTTTGACGTCTTTCATATATATCGTTTTAGATGTCACCCTAAAGTCTTCAAATCGCTTGTTTAAAAAAAAATCGGATTTTCATAGGAAAAATTCTTATTTTTCAAAAGGATTTTAATTCATCAAAATCGTAGCCATCCTTCAATGGAATTTGACAGTTTATGGCTTGACAGACAGGCAACAAACTATATTTTGACGTCTAATATATATTTCGTCACGCTAAAGCCTTCAAATCGCTTGTTTAAAAAAAATCGGATTTTCATAGGAAAAAATCTAATTTTTCAGAGGGTTTTTAATCCATCAAAATCGTAGCCATCCTTCAATGGAATTTGACAGTTTATGGCTTGACAGATGGGCAACAAACTATATTTTGACGTCTAATATATATTTCGTTTCAAATGTCACCCCTAAAACCTTCAAATCGCTTGTTAAAAAAAATCGAATTTTCATAGGAAAAAATCTGATTTTTGAGAGGGTTTTTAATCCATCAAAATCGTGGCCATCCTTCAATGGAATTTGACAGTTTATGGCTTGAAAAATAGGCCACAAACAATATTTTGACGTCTTATATATATATCGTTTTAGATGTCACCCTAAAGTCTTCAAATCGCTTGTTTAAAAAAAATCGGATTTTCATAGGAAAAATTCTTATTTTTCAGAAGGATTTTAATTCATCAAAATCTTAGCCATCCTTCAATGGAATTTGACAGTTTATGGCTTGACAGACAGGCAACAAACTATATTTTGACGTCTAATATATATTTTGTTTCTAATGTCACGCTAAAGCCTTCAAATCGCTTGTTTAAAAAAAATCGGATTTTCATAGGAAAAAATCTAATTTTTCAGAGGGTTTTTAATCCATCAAAATCGTAGCCATCCTTCAATGGAATTTGACAGTTTATGGCTTGACAGATGGGCAACAAACTAAATTTTGACGTCTAATATATATTTCGTTTCTAATGTCACGCTAAAGCCTTCAAATCGCTTGTTTAAAAAAAAACGGATTTTCATAGGAAAAATTCTTATTTTTCAGAAGGATTTTAATTCATCAAAATCGTAGCCATCCTTCAATGGAATTTGACAGTTTATGGCTTGACAGACAGGCAACAAACTATATTTTGACGTCTAATATATATTTCGTTTCTAATGTCACGCTAAAGCCTTCAAATCGCTTGTTTAAAAAAAATCGGATTTTCATAGGAAAAAATCTAATTTTTCAGAGGGTTTTTAATCCATCAAAATCGTAGCCATCCTTCAATGGAATTTGACAGTTTATGGCTTGACAGATGGAATTTGACAGTTTATGGCTTGACAGATGTACAACAAACTATATTTTGATGTCTAATATATATTTCGTTTCAGTTGTCACCCTAAAGTCTTCAAATCGCTTGTTTAAAAAAATCGGATTTTCATAGGAAAAAATCTGTTTTTTCAGAGGGTTTTTAATCCATCAAAATCGTGGCCATCCTTCAATGGAATTTGACAGTTTGTGGGTTGACAGATAGGCAACAAACTATATTTTGACGTCTAATATATATTTCGTTTCAAATGTCACCATAAAGCCTTCAAATCACTTGTTTTTTTCTGCTACAGATATTTTTTTTCTTAATTTTATTTCTCACTAAAATGTGATTTTATCTGCTCTCAAAATATATTTTTTCTACAGCGTTTTATAAATTAACTGATCACTGATCGCTATAAGCTCTTTGTTTGCATTCTGCATGAATATCAGAAGAATATCATGGTAAAAAATGCAGCGAGCATGCAATATTATGATTTATGAAGAAAATCACTAACACTAGAGAGCAGAAGCCAAAGCGATTGCTTTTCAATTTCAAAGTAACTGCTTGCTTCTTAGTGCTCTTTAAACTGCTCAGTGAAAGCTGTTTTCATTGAACAAGTCAAAGAGCAGTGAGCAGTCAATAGTTACATTGAAGAGCAATCGCTTCTGCTCTCTGCTCAGTGAAATAGCAGAGTGATTAATAGCAGCTATCGCAATAGCTGTCTCACCACTATTACCTACTAGTGACCATCATATTTGGAATGTAAAGACAACTTCCAAGTTGAAAAGCCTGGATACATTATTGTTGCCTTACAAACTAACAAGAGAAATCAACAGAAAGAGAATCCCACCTATTTTGATCATTGTAATGTCACCAACATCAAGGCATATTTAAATTCTGATGTTAATCCCTATGAAGACCAAAATATATCATTTGAAAAAAATTACTTTGGTATTCTTTATCATATGTGCAGTGAGTTTAGAAGAAATTATTATAATTGCCCTGTTGCAGAGCCATAGCTGACAAGAAATCTCTTCAAGTCACAAGCACCTATTTGTGTGATTGATTGTAGACATCAGAATGAAATAATAGAAACTGGACCAGTTGATATTCGTATGGAAATTTAAACAGCTAAGGAACTACCACCAAATACATCGGCGTATTGCTTAATGTTACAATCCTCTTAGTCAATTAGTATCTCGAAATATTTAAATGATTTAGTTCAATATAACTCTTAATCAAGAACAAACCAACCTCAGCAATGCCGTTCATCATTGATATTTAAGGTTTTAGAGGACCTAATGAAAAGTTTATAGTTAAAGAAATAGCTATTATGCGTGATCGTAACCATCACCACTTCATAATCACACCTCCGTTTGACTTTAAGCACTTATCAATATCATTGAAAAGACAAGCAAAATGGCTCTACCAAAATCATCATGGTTTTCACTGGAATGGCGGATTCACCGAATACCAAAAAGTAAAAGAATTTCTTCGAGATAATATTATAAATCGCATCGTTTATGTCAAAGGCGATGAAAAATTACAATGGATAAAGCAACTTCTAAATGAAAACGTTGATGTAATAAATGTTGAAAATATAAACTGCCCCAGCTTCAAAGAACTAAAAAGACTTTTTCCAAGCGAACCAAGACGCTTATCACACAGCAAATGCTATGCCCTCCAAAATTATGGTGTCCACTGTTTTTCAAAATAAATTTCCCTGACCAATTCGACCACTTTCAAAATTTTCGCTGACCAATAAATTAAAAAAAAATATTTTTCCATGAGTAGGTACGTATTAAATAAATATTGCACAAAGTGGTAGAAAATGTGCATAATTGAATGGAGTTAATTAAACCTTAGGCAAAAAGAACTTAACTTGTATTTTTCAAAGATCTATTTGAAGGTATACATTACTGATTGTATTTTTTTTTTTTTGAATATAAAAAAAATGGTTTTGTTTAACAAAAGTAACGGCTATTCATCTGCAATGTAGTTCATAGTAATGAAATGACCATTTGAATAAAATCCTTTTACACTGTGATTATTTGGGCTCTTTTGGTCTATTTGTAATAAATGCGAATAAAAACTATATTATTCAATTATTTTCCCAACGTTTAGTGAGTATTCCTCACTTCTTGAGGGATTATATATTTTTTCAATTTGATTGTTAAAAAACTACATACTCTGCTTCTTATATCCTACTTTTGCATCATACCCGGAGACGGCCCTGACACAAAATTGAACATAAAAACAAATAAATAATAAATTAAGAACAATCTAGCACAAAATTAACAATGACACTTATATCAAAGTTGAGCTCAGGTACTTTTATTAAATTTAATAAAAGTACCTAAGCTAAATTGTTCTTAGTTTATTATTTATTTGCTTTTATGTTCAATTTTGTATCAGTGCCGTCTCCGGGAATGATGCAATAGTAGGTTATACGCAGCAGAGTATGTAGTTTTTTAACAATCAAATTGAAAAAAATATATAACCCCTGAAGAAGTGAGGAATACTCACGAAACATTGATAAAATATTGGATTAATATTGTTTTTATTCGCATTTTTTACAAATAGACCAAAAGAGCCTAAATAATCACAGTGGAAAAGTTACACAAAAAAATCGGTCTAATTCATAAAATAATAAAATCCTTTTAAATCATACATCTTTGCGATATTAAAATTTAATAGTTTATTTTCTTTTTTAAATAAATCAAAATGTTTTAATTCAAGAACGAGTATGCAGAAACAGTATGAAGAAATAATCGTACTTGAAATATATAAACTTGGACGCGTCGTTGGTTGAATCTCACAGTCAAATTTAAGGTTAGACCGCACTAGGCGGAACTGCACTGCAGCGGAACTGCGATTCACAATCATTTGTATGAAATTTTATGAAGTTCAGTTGCCGCTTAATGCGAAATAGCTCATACAATTTTATACAAATAATGTTTTGCCGCGTCGTCGTGAAGTATAGTTCCGCTACAGCTGTGTGCGGTCTAACCTTTAACAGTTTTTATTTTTTGTCCCTTATTGGCCGCGATCGGAAACCTATGCGATAGCCTATCTAAAGGTCTATTCACAATGCAACGAGTAAATGCGACGAGAGCGTGACGTGATTCGCTGTTATTTTTTTCTAGTCATAAAATCGTTGCCCAATTAACAATGCTACGAGTTTCTTGACGACAAGTTTTTGGACAGCGTTAAATTATTTATTGTTTTTGTTCTTGCTGTGCAGTGTGCGTTCAAAATTATGAAAACAATCAAACTGAAATTACTTTTATTATTTAATGACGGTTTCGAGTGGACGGTTCGTTGTTTCTCCTTCTACTCCAGATTTTCAATATTCGATAGGAATGGAATAGAAACAGTGAAAATGGAGTAACTCCGGAAGACCAATCGAAAACGGCATAAATATTATAACTGTGTTTGTCCATAGCTGGGCTGGGGAAACGATTTTCGGCTAAAAATGCTATGAAATTAAAACAATACAACATTATAATACTGCCAACACAAATAGATCTATCTGATCTTTTCTTTGTTCTTTTCGACAATTTCACAAAATTCACCATCAGTCAAATATGTAAAACGTCGACGAGAGCGTCTTTTTTTTTCAATTTTCCCAACTTTGGCGTGACATGACGACGAGAAACGTTTCATTATGCTAACTCTGGCGTTCCCTCGTATACTTACATGGTTTGAAATCGGTATGCCAACTACGACGAGCTCTCGTCACGATCTTAAGATAGATCTTAAGATAGTTTCGTATCGTATTTTTGACATTTCGCGTGGGATACAAACGTATATCTACCAACATTTTTCAGATAGCATGGATAGCTATCCAACAGCAAAAGCTGTTTGTCATCAGCTGTTTTTTGACACGGGATTCCAACAACACGAACCTATCTGGATAGCTCTACATAGGTTTTCGATAGTGGCCAATACTGTACGAAATAACACAATACAATGAAGTGAAGTAAGTTGTGTTTTACTCATTTTGTTGGTTTGGCAAAAGATACGAAATGAATTATTTTAAACTGAGATGTTTTCAAAACGAAATATTTGATCAGAAAAAAGTTTCTTATGAGAGAAAGTGAAAAAGAATTGAATTTTTTAAAATTGATATAGAAAAAATTCCCTGACCGCTTCCGAATTCCCTGACTTTCCTTGACCAAATTTTGTTCCCTGAATTTCCCTGACTTTCCAGTTTAGCGGACACCATGAAAATGTATTCTTATTGAATAATTTTTTACACAGTCAGCTTTCACAACAGTTTTCCTGGCTTTTTTCAGTTTTAAGAAATAAGAAACACATTGTAACATTTTTTTTTTATTTTAGTTTTTAATCTTACATATTATAAGTTTTTCATGAACATTTTTACAATTTTCTTAATAAAATAAAAATAATTAAATAAATAAATATAAATTACTTAAAACTAAGAGGGACTGTTTTATTAAGTTAGTCTAAAATGACCAAGCATAGGTAATTATGCCATCTTCTCTTATAAATCTGTTGTCATTTTGATGATTTAAACCAATTTTATTGAGCTGTTGGGTGTATCTTTGATGAGCGCGAGATCGAAAAATAAACATTTCTCCGTGATATACTCGCTTACTATATAAGCAATCTTTATAGCTAGCTAAATGTATATCTTTAAGAGCTATCTTTTTGACGCCTTTAGCTTTTTTTACTTCAGTTTCTTCTACCAAATAGGAGTACATTTTCGATCTCAACCCGATAAATTCCTTCATTATTTTACCTGAATTGTCATCCTTCATCATACCTAAGACTTTTTTATTTTTCAACGGCATATTATAGGGATTTTCTATTGAGTATTCTGAAGTATCAAAATACTATTCTATGTCATTCTTTATGTCGTTGTAAAAATCTTCTTTTTATTGAATAAATAAAAGAGTCCGTGTCCATATAATTAAGTTTTAGGTTATGTTCATACTTAGGTTTCATATAACTATAGTGAATGTCATACATATTCCACTTTGAAAACTCAAAGACACAAAATCCTAAGTACAAAGGCTTGTTATAATAGGTACTAGCTCTTTTCATTTGAATGACCACCATGTTTTTCGTTAATTTGGTCAAACTATGGAAATTCGGACTTGCTATCAGAGCTATAGCTCCAAGACGCTTTTTGCTATTTTCCCAAGAAGTAACAATCTTAACGTCTTTTCGCTTGTCGATGTTCGAAGCTGATCATTCAAGTCTATATACTTTTGAAGTCAACGCGACTGTTTAAATTCTAAAACCCTATGCACACGAACAATTTTCAGTCCATTAATAATACATTGCTGAAGAGTTTTATAATGAATGATATAATTGCGTTTTGGTGTTAAATCAGCAATAAGCTTATACAATTTTGAAATATTAACCTTTTTGTTTTCCACGCAAAATGGTAAATCGTTGTGTAAATCATGAAGGGAATTGGGGTACTCCAAGTCAACTTCAAAAATATATCCTTTTTCTGATTCGTCAGAAATAGTCATTAGATCAATGTTTTCAAATTCTGTAACCCATTTGATCGTAGAATATGGAAGAGGACATGACATAGCCCAACCATACAAATTGTTTGCATCAATATACATTGAATATTGAGACTCTTTTTCTTTATCATAGCTCTCCATATATTTGTTGTTTGGAACAGTACGTCGATGAGAGCATTGAGATATACCACCTCTTATCCCCTTTTTTATAAAGTTATGTATGTCAATATCTTGAATAAGCTCAAGATTGATTTCCGTTGTTCTTAGCATAGCATCCCAAGATAAATATTTTTACAAATACTCCTGAAATTTTCAAAAATATCTGCTAAGAGAAGAACATCGGTTTTCAAATATAACTTCATAACGTCTAAAAGGTGTTGACATTTAAAAGTATTCCATACTTCTTTGGCATGATTATACTCATCTAAAGAGCAAGGTTCTCCAGTTAACTTATTATCAAAGTTATGTTGAGGAGGAAGATTTGTTTCTTCTAAACTTTGCCATGACTTCATGTAATCATATGAAAATATTCCTTTCCTAGTCAGAAGCTTAAACTCTTCTTCAACTGGAAAGATAGAATTCATGATTTTAAAATCACTAGCTGTTAGAAAAACCTTAATTCAAAGGTTTTTTTATCGGGTAAATAGATTGCCTTCAACACAGAAACATATTTTTCTTTATTTAGAGGGATAAAAGAAATATTACCCTTAAATGACGCTAATTCTTTAAACAATAAACAATCATAACCCGAGAAGTTGTGGAAAAAAATAGGAAAGAATTTCGGTTTTTTATAGGCTAAGTTGCATGAATTATGTGCTGGACCATTAAATTTACTTGTGTAATGACAATGGTCAGCAACTCGATCTAAACCTAAACTCTTATTACAAATATGGCACACAGCTCTGTTGATAGCTTAAATCTGTTTCAGATAGTTTATCAATCGGTTTACTAATTAATTCCATACATACCCTCACTAGAGAATTTAAAAAATCTTTAGTACAATTTCTACCTCTAAATGATTTGAATTTACTTAATGTACTATTATAAGACTTAATATAATATGCGTTAGCGCACGGAACATGTTTTTGCAAAAAATTATTTGTACCTTCTACCGTTACATCTTCCAGTATGCACTCAAAGTCTGCATCAACGACGAATGGGAGATTCATCTGCCTTTCAGGATGTTCAAATCTTAAAATGTCCTTATCTTCTTTGAGCATTCACTTTTGTGAGATGTGATGCTAGCTTCCGGTCTGAATCCCAGCAAACATGTATTACAAAACCAAGTCCTTCCACTGTAATTTTTAACTTGGTTTGATATAAGTCTAGAAATAAAACAGAAAAATTGTTAGTTGAATTAAGAGATAAGCCTTACATTTATAGGGTAGTTTACCTTGATATGTTTTTTATCCATATATAATGAGACACCTCTTCTTTCTGTAAAAGAAGCAAATTTATATGCTTTTGCTTCTCCTGACTCGTTATATATATTACGGTCCTATGACTGCTTTCTTTTTCTCATCGAGTCCAAAAACGTTTACACTGATGTTTGGATTAAGCCTTTCAAAATGTGAGATGTCCTCTATTTTCATCGGGAACTGTAGGCTTCCAAAATCTATCCTCTGACCATTCTTGTACAAAACTCTTGCACTGATGTCGTTTATTCTATACGTTTCTGGTTTTTCCAAATTGCTCTCGCCTTCGTCCATTTAAAGCAATACACATCCTCGTTTCGAACATTTATGCATGCTCTTTTTCTCAAAACGAATTCAGGTAATTGCAAATACCTTAATCCTTTTATGGGTGTGTATTTGTTTATGTTGATTTCAACATGTAATATTCTGAGCACTCTTGGGTTTTGGTATTGATTTCATCCACCATATCCGTGTACGCGAGTGAGAGCTCCGAATTTGAAAGCGCTATTTCCATCTTTATATTAAATGATTTAATACTCAGCTGCATTTCGTCTTCGGAATTGAACTTAACAAATTCACCAAAAAGTTCTAGGTTGAACTTGCTCAAGGTCAATTTTTTTTAAATGCTCTGCCAGCTTCTTAAGTATAGCCTCTTTTGCCTCTTTTAAAAATTCAGAAGGACTTAAATTATCCTCTCTCGTATTTGGATAGATAAGCGTTTCAATTCTACCCTTGAAACAACTTTTCACAACGCGAAAGTCGTCTGAATCTAATGTAGAAACAAGACTTTTATGTTGGAAACGATTTTCATGCTTGTTATAGTCACCTTCCACTTCTACCTCACAAATTTCGCACCATTTCTTCTTTTCAGTTATTTGCCGGTTGTCAACTTCCATTTCCTTAAGAATTTCCTTAATGAGATTTAAATGGACGCTATCCTTAATATGCTCGTTCCATTGGCACAAAACCACATTTTTTTCACATATTTCACATTATTTTTTTGCAGGAGCAGCTTGTTCATCACAATATTTTCTTGCAGGGGCAGCGTGTTCATCACAATCCATATCATTTAATAGTTCACGAGCCAACAAAGTCTGATAGTTGGTTTTGATATGATCACAACACTGCCCCGAAACAACACTTTTTTCGCACAAATTACAAAAGTCTTGTAGCACTGGTTTTTCAACCGAAATGGCATGCACGTTCTTCAAATGCCTCCGTAAATTGAAATTTCTTTTAAAGACCCTACCGCAAATTTCGCACAAAAACGATTTCATTTTTAATATTGAGTTGTTATTTTTATTTAAAAAAAAAAAAATTGAAGCAGAGCTGAGCACACGATCGTACTGGGCGAGGAATTCTTTAAGAATAAGAATATTTTTAAAGGACTTCAACTCAAATCTCAGTTTACCCATACATTTTATAATTTTCAATGATGATCAAGACCCTGATTTAATAACGAGAGCGTCAAAATTGTCTGATATGTATGTGGGATTGAGCCAACTCTTTTATATTACCCTACGAACCTTAGACGTACACAGACTAACTATAACGAACGAGACAACGTAGAGAATATGCGTCCCTATTTCACTCCAACACTTTCCCCTTATTCCATTTTATTTATGCTCAGTCGGTTTCTTGATTTTAGAGTTATCAATCGTTAAATTGAAGTGAAAGAAAAAAAGTCGGTAAAAAATCCCTCACGTTTAAAATATAATTGTGTAAGAAGTCAATCTTGAAATTTAATAAATAATAGTTAATAACTTTAACAAGAAGTGTTTGTTTAATTGAGAAGCGGAAAACCTTACATGTATATGTCAACTCATAAAAATGTACACTTTATGACTTTCAGTTATCTAAGTCAAATGAAAAACTCAAACCCCATTCTTATCAAGGAAAACTGAACTGATAACTGGATCCTCAAGTATAATAAAATTCTTAATTTTCCCGCTAGTCTATAAATCTTATATTTTTAATGACTTGCAGTTTACTAAATTATCAAAAAACTATAAATACCTAAGTCCATCGCTGGTCAACAACCTCATTATTCCGAAATAAAAACAAAAACTCCTGATATCAAGTATAAGAAAATTTTATTTATTGGTATTTATTTACAAGCATTTTTTGTTTTATAATGTGCATATTCAGGCGTACTTGCACGCGACGAAAATTGTGTACACCCCAACGAACAATTTTTTAATATGTACGAGGGGCATAATAAAAGACCGAAATCTTCTCTGTCTATCCCGAAGATTATCGAATCTCAAAATTTAATTTGATGTCTGTTTAAAATGCGTTCTGAGTTGGCGAACGTTCCACTGCTATCCCGCAAATTTTCAACATGCACCCGGTCATCCTCGGGGGTTATATACAGCGCTGCATGCCTTGCTGAAACAAAGTCCATGGGTATTACTAGGTTGTTGGATAAACAACCGCCATTCCCCACTTCGATTCTCCCTTTGTTTAATGGTATTCTCACCTGAGAAACCACATTCACCAGCATCCACTGCGAATTTAGCTTGAAGTTGATACTTTATATTTTTGTATTTTTGTTTTGTTTTAAAAATTTAGAGCAAAGCTGAATACACGATCGTACTACGTGAGGAACTCTTTTAGAATAAGAATATTTTTAACAGGACAACAACTCAATAAGTCCCATACTTTTCAACGATTAGCAGATCCCCACCTCTTTAACCCGCCAACGGTGACCTATATGTCTGAGAGACCGGGTGTTTTTAAACATTTGAATAACTTTATCCCCCATCAATGATTTTGCCGTGATTTCGAGTAGCTGGCGCATTTAACGTCTCCCCATCCTCGGTTCACGCTTAAAGGGCTAAGCGCGATCACGTTAAGTACTTTTGGTACTAACCCGGTGCGTGAGACCGTATGTCACCGATTATGTAAGTCAAATAGTCCATAGTTGAATTACATATAAATATTATATATATTTCGAAAATGTCAGTTTTTGTATATTTTATGAAAGTTCGTAGTGTCAAAAGACTAACAGTACTGACTTTATTACTCGAATATGTCATATTTAATTTTTTTTTCTTAATTTAAAAAAAAAATAATTTTATAAAACTGTTTTTTTGTAATGCTCTACACCAAAATTTGTATAGATTAATTAAGTGAAATAAATGAGCTAAGATTGATGAAATATCTTTGTTTAACCGTCAAAGAGAAAATATTTAAAACAAAAACTTAACTTTTAATAACACGATTTGAAAAATCGTAAGTTGAAAACCCCGGTGCGTGAGACCGGCGTCACCAATGATGTAAGTCTAATTCACGTCACCGGTGGCGGGTTAATAACGAGAACATCAAAATTTATTGATATATGTATACGTGCCAACTCATAAAAATGTACACTTTATGACCTTCATTTATATAAGTCGAATGAAAAACTCAAAACTCATTCTTATCACAAAAAAACTGTAGGTACTGGTAATTGAATCCTCAAGTATAACAAAATCCTAAGTTTTTATCGCAAGTCTATAAATCTTATATAACATTTTTAATGATGAAGCTGTTACTTTAAGATAATCAATATTCACTGATATGGACTTATCAACTCATAAATATACACTTTATGAATAAATTATCGAAAAACTATACAGCTAATTAAATCCATCGTTGGTCAATGACCTCATTATTCCAGAATTAAAACAAAAACTCCGGATATCGAGTATAAGAAAATTTTATTCAATTTGTTTTTATATTTTTGTCTTCTATAATTATCTTAAATGTTTTACCCACTGGATGCAAGCACTCAAGAGTGACGGATCCCTGATTTACTTCCGATACAGCGGCATCGGACAATTTACTATAGCGCATCGGTAGGAAAATCTGAAAGAAGAACAAATATAATATAGTAAAAATATAGGTATTTCTGTAATTGGTGAACACATATGAATTTTAAATAACCTGAAATTCACCTAAATCTGACACAATTCTTTCACCATATTTTGTTATGCAACGTCTCAGTGGTTTAATGGAATACTTTTCATTTTGTTTAAGTTCAATAACCTTCTTACAAGGCTTGAAATTAACCGCTGCTTCAACTTCTAAAAGTCCTTCTTTGAAATTCATAGTTGACTGTAAGAGAACTTCTTTACCGCAAGCGCTATTTATACAAAATTTAAAGTAGCATTCATCAAATGAATATTCATATCTACGTATATGCAATTACACAATCACATTCAGACAAGCATGTACGATCAAGTTCTCCTTAAAGATTCAGAAAATCTAAATTTGTAATGCAATGCTAGAACAAACAAGTTCAAACACGTTTTCGAGAAAGGCTACACACCTAATTGGACAACGGAAATTTTTAAGATAAGAAAAGTAAACCTAACAAGTCCAGCAACATATCTCCTTGAAGATTTTAAAAGTCAACCTATCAGCGGATGTTTTTATGAAAAAGAATTATAAAAGACTAAGTACCCTAATATTTATCTCATTCAAAAAGTACTTAAAAGTAAGGGAGACAATGTATATGTTAAATGGCTTAGCTTCCCACCGGCTAACAATTCATGGATTAATAAATCACAATTATTATAAAAGACATAAAATCTTTGTTTCCTTTATATTCCCAAATTAGTTTTCCATCTAAAAGTCAATGAACTCACATATTATGACATATGATCCCACTACCATTCAAAACTCATATCAACATACAAGAATTCATTTTTCTAGCATATATACTAGACTTCCACCACGTCAATCTTCAAGCAAACACATACAAATATCTCTGTACATCTCTGGCCACAATTACACTCACGAAAACTAAATTCAACCCAAAACTCATTATTAATAACCACAAAAATCATCCCAAAAGTGATCCATTGCTCAAGTCCGATATTTGTACTACTGTATTGTTGTTGTATTTAACATACATCAAATTTTCTCATCCCTTTTTCTATGCACGAAAATTATATTTTTACAGTCCCAACAATAGTGTTCTGACAAACACATTTTTCCTTTCATTTTTCCTTACATTTTCATCGATTTATCAGGTGCAAATTTCTCATCACATTTTCTTTCAGTTCTAAAAATAGATCCTACACATTTCATCCACCTTTTTTCCTCGCACATGACACTCAATGGATACTACCCAGGCTCCTACACAACTACTGAGCTGAGCACTGACTCTACTCCTCGAGGAGCAATTTTTGATGTTGGGAGCAAATTCTTTGTATGGAGGAGCAGCATTTATTGCTCAAGTCCGATATTTATACTACTTTCATTATCATTATTTTTTCACTAAAGAGATTTTTTTTCGATGAAAAATATAAAATTTAAGTGAAAATATGTTTCAGGTGTCCGGGTTTTTCTCTTAAACGAGTTTCGTTTAAGCGGAGTGCTTTAAAAGACGACAAGTGCTCGAGGATGAAATAAGTGCTTCAGATAAGCGCTTTTTCGCTTAAGCGGGTTTTACTATATCGATTTATTATAAAAAATATAAGAAGCTACAGTTTAAATTGTATTTTTATTATGTTATTCATTATTTTATAATTAATTTTGGACTTATGGGCAGCTTTTTCATAGAAGTATTTATAGGGTGCAGCGGTGACTTCGAAGAGCGCTTAAAGTGTATTTGTCCCGAAAACAGAATGTTAGCACATGTTTTTTACATCAGTTTCAGTAATAAGGTACTCTGTAACCATGCTTAATTTCAATAACGAGCTAATTGGACGAATTTTGAAAAAAATTGCAACTTTGAGCGCTTGTAAGCGAAACTAGGCATACAAAAATACATGTTTTTGAAATTTTGTTTTCAAGATTAGATTTTTAACATTCCATTACTTTACCCTAAAAATAAAATTAAAATAAAATTTAAAAAAAATTAAAATAAATTTAATTAGTTATTCAAAAAGATCAATTGACAGGTCCTCATTGTATTTAGCAACCAGTTTTCCTGCTTCCTTTTTAATTTTTTCATTTGAAAAGGATACAAGTTTTTCTGGTTGTAAAACTTCAAATAAATTAGATCATAGAGGCTCTGAAATCTTTTTTTCAGTTTGAGAAATCAATATATCTAAACAGCCATAGTAAGCATTGACTTTGAATTAAGATTCCGGGTCTGATATTCTCTCATCTTCTGATAATTGATCAAAAAAGCGTTTTGTTATTTTCCTTTTTTTATTTTTAAAACCAGTTGTTACCCCCACTCTTTTCCTAAATATCTGGACTCGATAAGCAAACTTAGGAATGAGTTTTGATTTCTTAATTCTCTAAGTCTGTTTAAAAGATAACTTAGTAAAATACTTGCTTTTTGTAAATCACTGTCTTAATGCTGTAAGGTTTTGGACACAGGGTTAAGGATTTCGAAAAAAGAAGAAAAAGCAAGATCAAAACAATGAATTCGGACCTCTCTAAAATGTTAATTATATTATTGCATTCATCACGTTCATTTTTTTTTTTTTTTAACTAAATTAAGGTGGTATGTACAATGTTAAAAATACCTGCCAAAAGATTTTTTTTATTAATTAAATTAATATTCATTTTGTTCAAATGTATTTCAGTTTCTTACAAACTTATCTCCGTTCGGGGTCCTTGTATAATTGATACGTTTGATACCGTGGTAACTACGCCCCTGGTCAAGCTACATTCTAGCTGTTATCTCCAAGAGCAAGTTTGTGCAATCCAGAAGTGCATTTTATTTATTTATTATTATAGGTACCTTTATGCTGGATTTACATGTATCTTCGTCTGCATAATGCAGAAAAGTAGAGCAGGACAGATGTATACAAAAAAAAAATGTGTGAGTACCGGGACTCTAGGGGATGATGTGTAAACATCAGTGTAGTATATAGTTTATACTATAGCATACAGTTTATAGTAAACTGATAGGTTGCCAAAGGAGCCCGTCGAACATGTTATGTTATATCATGTGATTCAGGGCTGAGCGTAAATATGTATTTAATTTTTTTTCTAACCTCACCCTCCACTTTCAAAAAAAGAATGTGGCAACTCTTAAAATCATTCCCAATTTAGACCTATTTATGGCCTATCTTCTGAAATATTGCCCGTAATTGTTTGATTTTCCGTTAAGGTGCAGGAGGCTGTCTTCTGATTTTAATTTACTATCTTACTTCTAGAAAAGTGGCAACCCTACAAATAGTAGGCCTTTTTGAGGCATACCTTTCGACACATCACCTGTATTTTTCCGATTTTTCGTTTAGGCGCTTCCGGAGCTGAATATTTTCTCATAACTTTTTAATGTGAAAATGTTTTTTTTTTTTCTGCAAATACGTTTTTTTATTTTGTAAAAAAGTTAATTTTTTTTTTGTAAAAAAGTTAATTTTGCAAGTTTTTGCAAAAAAGGTAATATTTTTTTGTAAGTTATTTTTTTTGTTTTTTGTTAAAAAGTTAATTTTTTTTTTTAAAAAGATCAAACTTGCAAAAAAGTTAATTTTTTTCTTAAAAAGTTAATTTTATTTGTAAAAAAATTATTTTTTTTTTTAGTAAAAAAGGTATTTTTTTTGTAAAAAAGAATATTTTTTTTGTAAAAAAGTTAATATTTTTTTTGTAAAACAGTTAATTTTGGTTGGAAAAAACTTGTTTTTTTTTTTTGTGAAAAAGTTCAAAAAAATATCCCCCAAAACCTAAAAAGCTAAAGTTCCAACTTTGAACGTAGGTTGTCGTCACCGTCCCGTCTCAACGTCACCAAAACCTGCACCCAAAAAGAAACAAAAAAAAACCTTAAAATCATAACAGTTGCATCATGCCTTAAAAAACTGCATTTTGCACGATTATATGATAATCCGACACTATTTAATGCACAAACCGTTGGCTTCATTGGTGTCGTTGGTGAATTACTATACCGAACCACATTACCGACACTTACCACATTAACTCAATCAAAGGGCACGGTAGTGCCCAGCCAAGTTCTGGCACTACACCCTTTTTACAGGATCAAACTCAGGCGATTTTTGACCGCCCTCTAACTTCAGTACCAATAAAGTCAGAAACTTCAAAATCACAGCATTTGGTAAACTCACCAGGTTTAGACAACTCACCTAATTTCAATTCCTTAGCATCAGTGGTTCCCGAGATATAAGACTGCAAAAATAGCTAAAACCGTAACTGACTGACAGATCATCAAAATTATGGAGCACTTCCCGTCATGGTAGAATCTTGTAATTTCGCACAACGGCAGGCCTTTAATTTAATTTCGCTTAGTACAAGCACATAGTAACAATAATAGTAACTCAAAACTAAATAACAATTGAGATCTTAAAGCTAAGTTGAAGAAAAAAGATGCGGATAAAAAGGTAAGAGAAAGATTATGATAGGAGAGCAAGCTTGAGAGAGGTTTAAATCGAAAATGTTGGAGTTATTTACTTTTCGAATCATTCTAGTGATATGTTTATTTTGGCCATACTCTGTGCGATGGAAGGGGACACAGAAGAGGGGAGTGGTCCTCAATTGACGATTACGAGTATTCGGTTTAAATTTAACAAGTAGACCTTCATTATCAATGATACCAGTCAAAAGCTGGTGTACAAAAACTACATGGGTATTATCGCGACGTCTACTAAGAGTTTGTAAATTTATTAATTTTATATGGTTTTCGTAAGGTGGTAGATTATATGGGTCGTCTCAACAAAGGCCACGCAAGGCAAAGCGAATAAATCTACGTTGAACGGCTTCTATCCTCTGATTATGAACATGGTGGTACGGAGACCAAACTATGCAAGCGTATTCAAGAAGGGGTCTGACAAACGTGACGTACAAGACTTAACATAGGGATTTGAGAACTCTTTTGACCAGCGTTTAACGAACCCTAGAGTAGAGTTAGCTCTATTGATAATGTTATCATAGTGAGCCCGAAAATTAAGTTGGTTGTCGCATATAACACCAAGATCGCGAATGGAAGTGACGATCTCAACTGGTTCATTGTCAATAAAATATTGACGTTGAGGTAAAGCAGGGCGTTTTCGGGAGTAGGTCATAGCTTGGCATTTATTCACATTCAATTCCAGAAAGTTGTATTGACACCAAATAAAGAAACTGTTTAGGTCAGTTTGAAGTAATTGAGCATCGGTCATGCATTTAATATGTTTGGATATACGCATATCATCAGCGTAGACTAGAGGTCAGATCCTTCAAGGATAAGATCCACATCATTAATGGTCAATAAGAAAATCAGAGGACCTTAATGACTGCCTTGAGGGACCCCTGATGTTGGACAGATAGGTTCGGAGCTACAGGATCTTAAAAGAACTGTGTATTGACGATCATTTATGTATGATTGAATCCAAGATATAAGTAAAGGTGGGAAGTCGTATGATTTAAATTTGAAGATGATGATGTTATGGGAGACTTTGTCAAATGCTTTGCTGAAATCAGTTGCAATCGCATCGACTTCATAACCAGCTTCCAAGGAGCAAATGACATTTGATACAAACTCAGTTTGATTCGTGGTCGTTGATCTACCGCTAAGGAAGCCATGTTGCTTAGGAGAGGCAAGTGGCATACAGTGAAGGAGCAAAATATCGTAAACTGTACTCTCAAACATTTTGGGTATACAGGAAAGTTTGGCAATGGGTCTGTAATTAGAGATATCTTTTTTGCATCCTTTTTTATGTATTGGGATAATGTAAGAATCTTTCCATACTTTTGGGAAGAAACCTTGAGAAATAGAGAGTTGGAAGAGATCAGTGAGGGGTTGAGATAGATTGGAGACGCAGTGTTTAAGAACAACAGCAGGAACCCCATCAGGACCTGATGAAAAATCATTCTTCATCAAGCGGATTTTATTAATTACTGAAGACAGGCTTATGTTGATGGAAGTCAGTCTAGTTTGGGTACATCTGTTCATGTGTTTGAAGTAACTTATATTAACCTCAGTGTCATTAGGAGAAAATGCTTGACCGAAGAACTCGGCAAAAAGGTTCGAAATATATTTAGGATCAGAAGATGAGAAATTGTTGTATTTAAGTGTCGAAGGATAACCATCCGACTTTCTTTTCGAATTTATAAATTGAAAGAAGTGTTTGGGATTTGAAATTAAATCAGTTTGAGTTTGTGTAATATAACTAGACATAGTTGTTAAAGTCATGAATCAATTTCGAACTAAGGTATTTTTTCCAAAGCTTATTCCTCCTTTTTCTAAGAGGGCGAAGGTCCTCGTTATACCACGAAGGGGAATAAGTAAAATTCTTCTGAGGCTGCAGAGGGATAGATGGAGAAAAGCAAATTTGGATCTGTTTGTAAAAAGTGGCAATCTTAACGTCAATGCTAGAGTCGTTGGTGATGAAATCAAAATTAATCATCATTAAGCTTATCTAAATTTGCTTTACGAAAGTTAAAAGATTGCGACGTGAGGGTGTATGGTTGGATAAAATCACATTCAAAGGCAAAGGTAAGGGA
Organism: Melangyna quadrimaculata; assembly: GCA_949320155.1. Lineage (NCBI taxonomy): Eukaryota > Metazoa > Arthropoda > Insecta > Diptera > Syrphidae > Melangyna > Melangyna quadrimaculata. The sequence goes on along the minus strand of OX439483.1, from coordinate 302,051,726 downwards.
AATGGGGGGATGGTAATTGTCGATCTTAGAAAGGATATGGTGACTTTGGGTGACTTCGGTATTATGAGCATCAGATTAGATAATAAGATCTAACTGTCTTTGTAAACAGTTTTTTTACACTACTCATTTGGGCGAGATTGGAGGAAAGGAGGCGGTCGGTGAAAAGAATCTCCTTTTCAGAGCAGGCGTTAGACGAAATGAAATAAAGCTCATCATCATATACTTCCCAAACTAATCGCGGAAGATTGAAGTCACCGACGATTATTATGTCATCTTCTGGCTAACAAATATCACAGCATGACCAATTGCGTTAATTAGGAGCTGGTATTCAGTATTTCGCTGGGATGGTGGTATATAACAGCATATAATGTAGAGATAACGCTCGGATATAGAGACTTTCACACAAACAAGTTCAAGGTTAGCTGTGTTGGGAATAGTTACCAGCAGTGTTGTGCCATGTAGACTATAAATGTAGACTTCATGATTGTCTACATGTAGACAATTCACAATTGTCGACATAAATTTGTCGATAATGTAGACAATTCGTTAAACCATTATAATTCATAATTTTTGCTACTAAAATTTATTAAACCAAAAACAAAAATCTTAAAAAAAAGAACCAAGTTCTTCTATAATACAAAACCATAATTGTAACAACAAGAAAGTCATGAAAAATCATTTCATCTAAATCTAAACGCATACCTATGTAGTTCTATGTTTGTAAAGGCTTTAGGCCCAGTTTCACAGTAACAGTAGTAGCACTTCAGTGCGAAATATAGGACACAAAATCCCAAAATTCGCAGTGCACACTTGCCTGCATAAATTGCACTTAAGTGTCACTAACTTAGACTGCGAAAATTACCAAAAAGTACCAATATGCGAAACTTAAGTGCAACTTATTCTAGTAAGTGCTCACTTTGAAACTGGCCAGTTTCAAATACATATATTTTTGATTAGAGTAGGTTCACTGAATCACTTTACTATGGTTTACTGGTCAATTTTTAAAAAACCTTTCAAAGTTTGAGGAATTTAGAAATTAAATGATAAAATTCCACTTGCCAGTAAACCTTGAAATTTTTGTTCAGTAATCAAATCATTAACTAATAAATTACTCACATAATTTGGAGTTGTTTATTTTTTTATCCGATTTCACTTCTTTTTTGCTAAGATATTGGGGCATATGAATATGCCCCAGATAGACTGCGAATATGTCGCAGATAGACCCAGGTTTAACTAATTTACAGTTTAAGGCAATTTTGGCTGAATGATAGAGACCGATTTTAATTACAAACTGTGGTTTTATATTTTTATAAGATAATTAACTTGGTATACTACACAAACAGCTTCAAATATTTTGGAATGATAAACTTAAAAAATAGAATCAACGTCTGAAAATTCAACTAAACCTATGTTTAACTTAGACACACCCCTTAAATGACTGAATACGCCCCATTATTTTTATTCGATGCACTATGGACACGAGCATCTCTAAAGTAAAAAGGTCATCATTCAAAGTTAAAGTACGTTACCCATATAATTGATACAAAAATCTGAGAAAGTGGGGGGGGTAGGTTAGGTGCCACTCAGTGGCGATTCCTCTGAATTAGCAGGTTTATCGCCGCTAAACCAAGAATTTAAATGAATCAATTATATGATGCACTTTTTATTTTCAAAACGTAACAAATGGCAATTTTGAAATAATGATAATGATTTCTTGCAATAATCAATACCATAAATACTAAAAACTACCCACCTACCTACCTATTTTCAAAGCATATTTTCCTTCACATAACACAAAACTCCCATCTTCCTATCTGCCTCAGCGTTACAATATGCGATACCAAAACCAAATTCTCTGCATAGACCATTGATATAATAATAAAAAAAAAAGGTACCTACCTAACCTTCCCACATTGTTCTCTTAAAATTATGTTTTCCTTCCTGCAGACACACAACACAAAACTCTCATACACAAGTCTCCCTTGAAACATTTTAGCTTGCAACATCTGCGCTGCACAATTTCACACAATTTTTAATAATATCTATACAAATTACAAATACAAACACAAATACAATACAATCTAGAATACCAGAGCGTTTTACTACACATGTCCTAAGCAAAGCCCAGCTAAATAAATGAAAGCGTAAGTATGATGCGATAAAGCACGCTACATATGCAAGCAGCTCCAGGTACCTACATTTTGGGTACGTTTCTTGTCATTATCTTTTTTTACTTTCGTATATGTTTCTACGAAAATGCGGTAGGAAGGATGAATGCGTGTGCTTATTGTTTTGTTATTAGTGTTCCTTGATTGATATGAGTAAACATTGAGATTGAGTTCTTTTAGCAGTCAATAATTACAAAAAAAAGTGCCTAATTCGCAAAGCGCGATGTAGTTCTGTATTTTTGATATGTTGTTGTTGTTTGAAAAACCTGTGCTCGCTGCAGGAAAAATGCAACAGTGAAATAAACGCTAAAATCACCTAATTTTTTCCGACAATTTCCCTTATAACTTTGGAAATATGCAAATTCGGTAAAAACCGTCCACTACAAACTTGTTTGTTATAAAATTTTCTACAAAACAACATCAATTTTAAACGCATGTTATATTTGTGTTTCTATCTATCCATGAATTAAAAAAAAATCTGAAAAAATAAGTAAGTTTGAAGAACTCAAAAAATAGGTCAAAAATTGTCCAATTCTGCTGAAAATTTGGAATCAAATGACGAAATTTGAAAATTTGATCCAAATCGGTCAAATAGTTTTGGCAAAGAATACTAATGTTAACTAAGTGCAACACGCAATGTTTACATCATTGCTGTGGTCAAAGTAAGACACTTAAGTTGGCACTGATTTTTGTACACGTACTTAGAACCCTTAACTATCATAAAATATAGTTATAATATTTACATCTTTTTTTAATCCAAGTGAACAATTTTCAGAACTTTTAAATTCAGTACCAAAGTTGCTTAAAAAAAGATATAAATATTATAACTATACCTATCTTATGATAATAATTATTCCTTCTTCGTGACTTAGCAGCATAGGTATATGTTCAACTAATTGAAAGGCAATAAACTAAAACTAAGAATTTATATTCAACTTGTTTTGTAGGTTAGAATTATTTAAAATATTTTGAATTACTATTCAAAATATAATAAATTGATTTAAAAAAACGTCTTTTTCAAGACATTTCTTAATATTGAAAAGAATAATAATTGCATTCAAAAACCAAAATACAACCAAAAGCGGATTAAACCTTGATATTATTTTTATAAGAAAAACATTTGTAAGTACATAATATAAAAGACAAATGTCGTCCGTGTGTGTGCGCATAACTCGAGAACGGGTCGTTCGATTTTCACGATTTTAGGTTTGATGAATTCGTATTGATCCAAGGAATGACATAGGACACTGCAGAAAAATCCCGAAAAATCAGGGATCATCCTCTTTTTGTATGTATATCTCGAGAACGGTGTCTTCGATTTTCACGATAAAGGGCTTGATGGATTCTTATTGGCTCACGAAGGACAACAAAGCACACTGGGGGAAAATCCCGGAAAATTTCGAGGAAAATTGGACAACAGGAAACATCCAGTTTTAAATGCATAACTCGAGAACGGTTACTTCGATTTTTACGATTTAGGGCTTGATAAATTCGTATAAGTTCAAGGAAGGGCATAGTAAATTGGAAGAAAATCCCCTAAAATTTCCAAAAAAATTGAACATCCGGTTTATAGTGCATAGCTCGAGAACAGTTACTTTGATTTTGACGATTTAGGGCTTGATAAATTCGTATTGGCCCAGGAAGGGCCTGAGAGTATCGGCTTTATTGCATGCAATACGTGGAGAAATTGCAATTGAAATCAAACATGCGATTCGCTTTACGAAATTACCAGTTCGCTGTAGATTTCTCCAGTCAATTTATTGGCGATGGGCAATGGCGTGATACCAGTGGACTTAGTCATCGGACTTATTGAATTTCCACCGAATTTTCCCTACTTTACAACAACGCCGGAAGAGCTCATCGCGAATGTTTTTCCGAATTTCACTCAAAATTATTTTAACCATGATTGGCTGAGTTCACGCGCGATTTTGGTTGCGAAAAGCAGGAATGTCGATCATTTGAATTTCGTCACTCAAAATCAAATCGTTGATGAGTTAATTTATTCAAATCCGTGGACTCCGTGATGGATGAAAACGAAGCCACCAACTATCCCACGGAATTTTTGAATTCTTTGGATGTTCCGAGCTTTTCACCACACAATTTAAAATTGAAAGTCGGCTAAGTTATAATTTTGCTGCGCAACCTCAATGCCCCAAAAATTTGTAACGGAACACGTTTGAATCTTATATTCAAGCCACGATTTTGATGACATTGTTAATTTAGTTTTTTTATTGTATTTAATAAACCTTTATAATAAAGAATTTCAATCGACGGAATTACATGAAACATCATTGTATATCATGCTCGGAATTATTATTTTCTTTACATAAATGAATTAAGGCGAAACGAAGGTCGCCGTCAGCTAGTATTATATAATTTTTTTAAATTGAAGCTATAAAATATTAATAACTATGTTTTAGAGACCTGAAGAAAAACGTAACCACGTTTGAAACGTCGCCGTCGTATGATTTAGATACTTAGATACAAATATAGACCTTAAGCCCATTTAGAATTTTAACATATATTTTATGGTAGCTAAGGGTTCAAAGTACTTGTACAAAAATCAGTGCCAACTTAAGTGTCCTACTTTGACCACAACAATGTCGGCGCAAATTTTCTTTCCGTCGAACGAAGAAGCGAATTTATGTATCGATACATTTTTAAACTTTTAATTTATACCTATTATTTATTAACGTTTTTTTATTAATTGTCGTTATCAATAAAATTAAAAAAAATATATATGATTTTGTTCTAACCTTCCCCAGACCACGTAGCTAAACCAATACTTAGGACCAGGAATCGCCACTGGTGCCACTCCCCCTGAATGGAAAATCTGCAGTTTTCATTTTTTACCTTTATACTATATGAACTTCAAATCATATCACTATACCGAATTTCATTTTTCTACAGAAATCGGAAGTGCTTCATAATTGATAACGATTCTAAGAGAGTTGGTGGATAGGATACCACACCCATAAACGGAAGACCTCAAATTTTCGATTTTTCTTTTGTGTGCACTTCAAGACCTACCGGTCTACCGTATTTCATAATCCTACAGCAATCCGAAGAGCTCTTTTAATTGGAGGAATGGAATAACTTCCAAAGTTACATAGAAACAAAACATTTTGATAACAAAAAAAGCTATGAGTGATTTTAAAAAGCATTAGTTGGAAGTAGAAAACAACTCCCGGTTTTATTTTCACCCACGTGTTTCAAACTTTTATTTTAAACCAGATAATTTGATCTCGGTAGAAATTAATTGTCAACATTTGGATGGAAACAATATTCTGTAAAAAAGATAATTTTGTCTCACGAATTTGATGCGGAAAGTGTAGAAATAAACCTGGTACGCAGGGATAAGTCATTTGTGATATTTAATTTAATTATTTCCCACGTTCACGCAAGTATTTATAAAAGGTGTTCATGTAATCATCTAGCGGAAAAGTTTATTTTTCTGCAAAGTGGAAAATTATCTCGTTGCATGAATACCCTTATTATAAAAATATCGTACCGGTCGTAAACCAGATATACCTGGTAAACTAGATAATTTTATCTCGTTAGAAATGAACTGTCAAAACTTATATGGTGAAAATATTCTGCAAAACAGATAATTTTATCTCACAAATTTGTTGCGAAAAGTGCAGAAATAAACCTGATACTTGGGATTAGTCATTTGTGGCGTTTAATTGGATTATTTCCCACGTTTACGCAAGTATTTTTAAGGGGTGTTCATGTAAACATCTTGCGGAAAGTTATATTTTTCTGGCAAGGCGGAAAATTATCTCGTTGCATGAATACCCTTATTGTTATTATAAATTATTCAACCACTTGTCTATCGGTTGTAGCAGGACGTTTTGGGAATGATTTTATTTGTAACATTTAAGTTATTGTTTACATTGTCGACACATTGTCTACATTTTCGACATTGTCGACCGATTGTCTACGTTGAAATGTAGACAACTAAAGTCGACACGTAGAGGAACAACACTGGTTACCAGTGAGGAATCGAGATTAGAACGAAATGCCAATAAAACACCACGTCCGGGGGAGGAGCTTCCAAGCAGATCAATAAAAGGACTAGCAATAGAGACTACAACATCCTTTCGGAATACATTGAAGTCAGAATTAAAGAACTCATTACTACGAAAATCAGGTGTAAGGTTTGTTTCTGTAAGAGCGAAAACATCAAAAAGAAGTTTTTGGGAATTTAAGTAAACATTTGAACTTTTAGTGCGCAGTCCTCTAACATATTGGTAATAAATAGATAAGAATTGGGGTTTCGGCTTGTCTGAAATACAATTGTTAGGAACGAAATGGATTATTAACGTATTTTGTCTTAAATTGCGAAAGCCGCATAGAATTAACATAAGTAGCATAAGCGGAAAGATCGTTTTCAACATCAGAAGGAGTGAGATTAGATATAATTTTATGATATTGGGTAAATATTTTTAAGAGGTCAAACATATTAGTTGGAAGACCTTCTTTATGTATAGATACCATTACGTTCGTTCTTGTTACGCCATCAACACAGATAGAATCGTGTTTATCATGAAGGTATGCAAGATACAAACGCACGTTCGCATAAATTGGGGTATTTCTAAGGCGAGATATAACATAGCGCCCATCATCGTTTAGGTCAGCGAATTTTTTTGTTATTTTTACAGAAGGTGGGAATAAAGGATCGAGGAAATTATGTGAGGGCTTAGAAGAATTATGACTTTTTGAGGGGTTTTCCGTAGAAAGATTATGTGGTGGGTTAAGAGTATGAGAATGGATGAAATTTGGATGTTGTGGAGGTCGATTGGGTGAATGATCGGAGCTTTTTTGATAATGGTTGAATAGATACATCTGAAATACCGTATTTTTTGTTGAATAAAGTTTTCAACCAAGATATGCAAGGTGCTTTGGAAGTGCATTTCAGATATAAATACGAGGAGGATTTTGCGTTCGAAAGACTTTATGTTTTTCAAAGTTGATGAGATAGTGCAGCTAGATAATGGTTGAGAAGTAACAATTGGTAATTGTGTTGGAGAAGATGTAGAATTATTGTCAACGTTAGTATGCTCGAACTCAATGTGAAGTGATTTGTTGTTGTTATTGATTGGCAGGTGTTCAGTCAAGCTATTTTGGTTAGGTGAGCGTTTCAATTCTTCTGATATATTGGATATGGCAGTACGGGTGGCAGTGGATTCCCTTATTAACACATCAACAAGTGCTAAGGAATCACTGATGATTTTATCATGCGTGGTTGTATATTCTAAGCCGATAGATTTAACCGCATTTGTTTGTTTATTTAAAGTTGCTTCAACCTTTGACAAAGTTTCACGCAACGAGTTCAATGCTTCGATATTAGTTGATAATTCCTGCAAGGGATTTATGGCAGCGATAGCGTGTTTAATTTTTATAAATTGCGTGTTCAGATGGTTTGGAATGGATGGATGGATGGGTTAATGTTATCGACACATTTTGAAAATTTGTTGAGGGCCTGTTTCGATAGATTTTCAATGTTAGACAGTTGTTTAGTAAAGATGTAGTGATGATTTTCAAGACTTCTTGTGGTGGATTCATTATTCTCAGCCATAAGTTGATTTATTGATGAAGAACTATTGCGAATCTCATTTTTTAATTCTGTGATACAGTCAGAAAATTGTTCAACTCGCTCATTGTTACATTTAATTGCAAGCATGATGTGTGATAGGGTAATGGTGCTACAATCAGTACAGAAATATTTAAAATTGATTAAGTATTCCGTCAAATAAGCTTTTGCTCTTTTGCTTAAGCCAGTACAGATAGGGTGGAAAACTTTACCACAAATTCCCTTAAAGCTTACCCAATCATTAGTTTTTTCATTTAGGGTGCAATCTTCATTACCACAATGTAATACTTTATCCATTTTTGAATCGTTTTTTTCAAACAAAATTGAAAAATGAAGCAAAAATGTTCATTCCAAGTGTACTGGAAAATATTGATATTTCCTTATCCTATACACAAACCGGATTGGCGGATTTACGGCAAAGACTATTTTGTTGGAAGTTGATGACAGTTTGGTTGACACTTGACGTAATGAAGGATCGGATTGTTATTATGATGAAATTATGTAAATAAACAAAATCCAAACAAATTGAGGTGTAGTATCAAAAGGTGGATTGCTTGGCAAAATACTACTAAAAAAGAACTCTCCTAGAAGGTAAGACTGAAAGCAAATGTAGATTAAGTTTGTTGTTTAGAGATGAGGTGGAGCATTTGCAATTCAGTCACAATCAGCAACGTTGAAGGAGGTAAATGATGATAATTGCGCTGGCAGTAGCTGCAGATGTTGCATAGGCATTCAAGTTTAATCGTTGCAGTATGAAAATGGGAGGCAAAATTGGGGTACAATGTAGATCCAATTATGCTTCATAGGCAGATCATACACTAAAAATGTTTCACTCACTCTTTTCTCAGTGCAAGATTATATACATAAATGTATATAGTCACCAACCTTTAATAGTTTTCTTTTGTAAGTATTTAATATATATAAAAATTCACTTTAAAGGGTTATGTAGTTAGCCACAGTAAAATTAATATTTAATGAAAAGAAACAAAAAAGTTTGGCAAGAAAAACGAACACTGATTTAGATAACAGATCAGGGTTAAACTGAATTAATGATAATAAAAACAGGAGCGAAAAATATGTGACTGATGAGGAACAAATTATGAGTGAACACTTTTGGTGTATACAAAGGAAAAAATCGAAAATTAAAGATTTTCCATTCAGGGAGCCTGGTACCCGCCCATTTTCATAGAATAGCTATAAGTTACTTGTTCTGATGGTCGTAGATTGATGAAATTAAGTATAGCGGTAGGGCTTAAAGTGCAGGCAAAAGAAAAAATTTAAAATAGAAGATTTTTCATTCAGGGGGCGTGGTATCCGCCCATTTTCATAGAATTGATATAAATTATTTGGAGCACATCTGACTGTCGTGGAATGATGAAATTTTGTACAGCGGTAGGGCTTAAAGTGCAAGCAAAGGGAACATTTTTAAATTTGAGATTTTACAATCAGGGGGCGTGGCATCCGCCCATTTGAATAAGAAATAATATCAATTATGAGGAGCACTTCTAACTGTCGTAGAATGATAAAATTTGATAGAACGGTAGAGCTAGAAGTGCAAGCAAATGCAAAATTTAAAAATTTGATATTTTACACTCAGAAGGCGTGGCATCCGCCCATTTTCTAAGAATTGTTATTAATTATGTGGATCACTTCGGATTGTTGCAGAATAATAAAATTTTGTAGACTGGTAAATCATGTGGTCAATACAAAGGAGATATTGGAAAATTTTGAATTATTCATTCAGGGGCGTGGCACCCGCCCATATTCTCAGAATTAATATCAACTATGTAGTGAACTTCTGATTGTCGTAGAGTGATGAAATTTGGTAGAGCGACGAGAGGCGTGGCAGCCACCCTTTTTCACAAAATTAATATTAATTGTGCAGGATTATGAAATTTGGTAAAGTGGTTAGTCTTCACGTGTATAAAAAGAAAAAAGTTGAAAGCATGAACTTTTTCATGCAGGGGATTTTCTCCCACCCACTTTTCCTGATAAAAACAATCTCTGCAAAAAGTATTGACATCACACCAAAAACATAAATGTTAAAAAAGGAGCCAAGTTATTCTATACAGAAAAACCTTTCCGTAACAAGTCAGCCGTAAAAAGAAGTTAGATCTAAAAGTACGCCAATTTCTAAGTTTATTAATGTTAAATATCAAATATTTTAGTTACAGTAATATGGAAGAACCTCAAAATGATTAAATAAATCTGTTATTCAATGATTACTTACTTAAATTGAGTTAGTTTACTTGGCAAGTTTTTTTTTATTTCCTAATTACTCAATTTTAAAATGAAAACTCGACTAGTAAACCAACTCAATTTAAGTCAGTAATCATTAAATAACAGATATATCTGATCATTCTGAGGTTCTTCCATATCACTGTACCTAAAATATTTGATATTTAACATTAATAAACTTAGAACTTGGCGTACTCTTAGATCTTACTACTTTTTACGGCTGACTTGTTACGGAAAGGTTTTGTCTGTATAGAAGAACTTGGCTCCTTTTTTAACATTTATGTTTTTGGCGTGATTTACTCTATTCGATGCACGAACCATTCGCATCCATTAGTTAAAAATCTAATGGCTTCCCATGTTTCGGTAAAATGGACTGAGTTACATTCTGTCTTTCCTATTTCAAGTTTACCCATACCGCGAGTTTGTTTCTTTTCTTAAGCGCTAAGATGTTAACACATTAAAAATCCGTGCGAGTGAAAGAGAACCATCAAGAAGATGAACATGTTCGTCTTCACATCTGCATTATGGCACTTTCCTATAATGCAGAAATGAAGTTCTTCTGAATTTGAAATGTACATTTTGTATTTGGTATCCCTTTTTTTTGCAGAAACCAAATACAGATACATGTAAATCCACGATAATGTTACGGTTCATTCTGTAACCAGTTCATTCCGGAATTGTATCTACTACCTCTACCTTATAATTATCTCTGATACTATTCTTAACAGTTTCATTATTCTTAGCAGTTCTTATCTCAGCTTTTCAATATAAGGTCGAACACTTATGAATTATGATTCCTCAAACATAGGTACATATATGTATTTGAAACGAGGAATATATAAGGCACACGCTCTTTTAAAACAGCACCAATACAACAATAGATTTTCCGAAAACATCTGCACGATGAATACAAGTAGCCTTCCTTCATTCACTCTAAAGGTTTGACGAACCTAAATAACATTAACTACTGCCACAAGGCCATCAATATTAACAAAAAACTTGTTTTTTTTTATTTTATTTTCTTGTATATTTTTCATTGCCATGTGGAGTTCATGTGTTTCTTTGAATTCGAGTATTGTTCCTCCCGAGTTGTACCTTCTACCCTTGCTTGTCCTTACTAATCCCCTATTCTGTGGCCCTATCTTATTATTGAAAAAACAGAAGGGATACATATAAAACCCTCTTCTCAGTTTGCTTCAAGTCTTATGGAACTATAAATTTTGTATAGTTATGGTGCACCTGGACATGTCAGACGCTAGAACCAAAACCGTCTCCCAGGTATTTAGTGTATAGGGGAAGTATCTTTTGTTTGAAAAATGCGATATGATTTTTCTTACTATGCGAATATAGGAAGTTATTGTTTTTGATAGGTATAATAATTATTATTATTTCATTAATTGTTGGATTATTCTATGATCTTTTTTTAGGAAACATGTTTAAAAGTTGTGCCTACATAGTACCAAGGTAGGTAGGTACCTCAATTGCTTTTCAACCATTCCTTATCGAGAAATGGAAAAAAAAAGAGTTTGGAACGAAATAATTAGGTATACTTTTACGTATACACAGGAGCGGATCTAGGATTTGACTGTGTAGGGGGGGGATTGGAGATCCACATTGAGACATTAAGTAATAGATATTAGCTTGTTTTAAAATTAATTTTATAAGTTTTGTATAACAATTAAACAAATAATAAAGATTAATTTTAGACTTAAGATCGAGTTTTGTGTGTGTAAAGAATACATAGTTACATATCAATTACATCGTAACAATAACATAAAACAAAGTTTACCACCCACTTTTTCTTTGATAATACCTATGTTTTTTGTGCCTTTATATCCGCTTATATCTCCGCTTTAAAATGTATTCAATGTAAATTGTGAGGACGTTAAGGGCACATTGCAGGTCAAACCTTGCACTACATTCTGACGAGATGAGCTTTGATACACTAATAGTCCACGTACTAAGTTTTTTTTAAAAAGTGTTGACACGGTGGCAACACTGGTTGCCTCCTTCTTACCAGGTTATAACAATAAAATTCCACATACATTGACCTATAAATCAAGAACCAGACATCGGACGATGATGCGGAATGTCTCGTTGGATTTAAGATACTTGAAGTCATAGGACCATCTTATTTTTTGGCCCCTCCCCACCCTTGCCTGCTGGTGGTACAAAACACTTATTAGTGGATAAGGGTTTTTGTTTGTCAGAAAATAATGGCAATTATATACATATTCATTAAATGTTAAGATTGATATCGACGCAGAATTGTAAACTCTACAACATGTCCGTAGCCTACCTTAATCCTTGAATTTGTTTCTTCTACAATCATTTTCAAAGTGGGGGAGAGGGGGAGGTAGAATATATATCAAACCACTTAATATTTGCCTTGGTATAATCTAAGCATATGACACATGATTTTAGGGAAGTTTTTAATTCCCATTTTTATGCAATCAAAATAAATACAATACAACCTCTCTAATAAAGTTATATTGCTTTTTATAAAATGATGACTCGATTTTCAGTTATACAAGCATAATATAATCAAGTTTTTACGGTATGGTGATGAAACTTGGAACACATGTCTCGTTTGTCGTAAGAAACAAGAATCTAAAGCATCCATACAAATATCTGTGGTGAAAGAGTGTTTTTTCAGTGTAAGAGAACAGTGGAAAACTACCTACTAAACCCGCCTAACAGATCTTTTTCCTTATATAAATTTATAAATTGATTATCTCATCAAGTTTATGTGAAAAGTGAATGTGGTGTACTCTGGTGTATTCCAAGCGGAAATTCTGGCAATTAAGAAGCTCTGTCTTGGCTGAGAGAAAACGTGATATCAACATCGGATATACGCATCTTCTCAGATAGTCAAGCAGCACTTAAATCTCTCAACTCTGTCTCTACCAACTCCGTTACGGCCCAAAACTGTCGATCGTCTCTTGAAGAGATGGCGGAACAGTTTAATATTCACCTTCTTTGGGTGCCGGGCCATAGAGATATTCCGGGAAATTGTAAAGCCGATGAACTTGCCAGAAATGGAACTCTAATGCCCGTTTTGCCTAACAGATGGAACATAGGTATACCGATCGCTACGTGTAAACTTTTGCTAAAACAAAACTCTGCAAGGAAAGCAAACTCTAGATGGACAAACCTTACTACATGTCTGGCCACAAAAGAAATCTGGCCATCGCTAGACCCTAGGCGCTCTAAAAGTTTGCTATCACTTAGCAGATCACAAATTAGCTCCGTAATAGGTGTCATAACAGGACACTGCCTTATAGGAAAACATGCCACAAGACTTGGCGTTTTCTCAAATGACTTCTGTAGAAGTTGCATGGACGAAGAGGAGGAGGAAACAATTCCTCACCTCCTCTGCACATGTCCTGCTCTTTCACAGAGGCGCAGACTCCTTCTTGGGGACTACTTTTTCAATGATCCAAGCGATCTAGCTAATACAGACATACACTGTCTCTCTCGCTTCATAAAAAGCTCCGAATGGTTTTCGTAATGAGGATAATCTCCTCATTCCTATCATGTGGTATCACAACGGACCTAATTATGGTCTAAGTGTGTCAGCCGTTTTCCTGACAGCCACTTTAACCTAACCTAACCTACTCTATTATAAATCATACAGTGTTTCTTCTCCCGATTCCACAACTATTCTTTGCTTTTTTTCTGAACGCCTGTCCCCGCAATGCAATTATTTACATAATGTTCACCAAATTACATATTTATATGCCAAGTGAACAATTTTCGGACCTTTTAAAATCGATACCAAAGTTGCTTTCAAAAAGATATAAATATCGTAACTATATTTTATTATAGCTAAGGGTTCCAAGTACGTGAACAAAAATCAGTGCCAACTTAAATGTCTTACTTTGACCACAGCAATGATGCAAACATTGCTTGTTGAACTTAGTTAACATCATGTTTCTTCCAAAACTATTTGACCGATTTGGATCGAATTTCGTCTTGTAATACTGTGGGTGGCAATGGCACAGTGGTTATATAGGTAGCATTCTTTTCTATATTGCCCAGTTTCAACTGGATGCCACCCGTGGAATTTCATGAGATAATAAACATCTAATTCTCAATCAACTGTGCCAACAAAAATCTTTACTTTCCTTCTATTCCTTCTTACTAGTGCCATGCATTGCGTTTAAGAGACCTGAGGTCTTACAGGCATATAGTTAAAATGATTATTACTCTAGACTTTTTGATTTCAAATTTTTAGCAGAATTGGACAATTTTTGACCTATTTTTTGAGTGCTTCAAAATTACTTAGTTTTTCTGATTTTTTTTTTTAATTCATGGTTAGATTGCAACACAAATATAACGTGCGTGAATTTAAAACTGAAGTGGTCTTGTAGAAAATTTGTATAACAAACAAGTTTATAGTCGACGGTTTTTTCCTATGTTGCATATATTTTCAAAGTAATAAACGCAAATGTCGGAAAAAATGGGGTGGTTTTAACGGTTTGTTCACTGTTGTTTTGCCTGCAGCAAGCACAGGTTTTTCGAAGTTACAAACTTAGCTACAGACTAATCTAACATGCAAAACTAAATCGCGCTTTGCGAAGTTATTGTCAAATTTGACTGGGCTAATAGGTAGGTAGGTAGAGATGGCGGTCACAAGCATCCTTGCTCGATGACCCAATTAACGCTGTAATGCGCCGTTTTGATACCATAACTTGTTTGACCTGTGGGTTAAAAGAACATTTTTAAAGAAAAAGAGGGTATTTGGTGATAGATCTCCCAACGGATCATCGCCTACGCCCGAGTTCAGCTGCAGTATGCTACGCTAAGCAATTTGCTGATTTGCCCGGGACGCATACGATCTGATCCCTTAGGGTGATCGTCTAGTCGCACACTCGGATATGGTAATCTCTGTACACCTCCATCCGTTTGCACAACATGACTTGTGGTTACCAGAGAAAGTACCACATGCCTGTATGACCAGACGCTTTTATTGGATTTAGACATGAGATGGAACTTATTAAGGATTTGGACATAGGAAAAACACCCGATAGGACCAAATTCATCTACACTGTGCCAACTGGGCAACTTGTTGACTGGAATTGAAGCGAAGGTTGGCAAAACCGTGTGATCCTCCGGTCCTCCTGCACCATGAGCCACCTTCAAAAACCAGTAGTCTGCTAGCTCACAGTCATAGGAGTTTGGGGAAGAAAATGGTGCAAAAGGAAACCGAAGTTAATTCTAGATCCATTAAAAATAGTAAAACACTCAAGAGGGTCGAAGTCCGCAACTAAGACCCATCTACACTGTGCCACCTAGGCACTTTTTGGCTGGTATTGAAGCGGAGATCGGCCCAATTGTGTGATCGTCCGGTCCTCGTGCACCATGAGCCACCTTCAAAAATCGTTAGTCTACTAGCTCGCAGTCATAGGAGTTTGGGGAAGAAGACGGTGCAAGAGGAACCGAAGTAAATCCTAGATCCATTTCGTCGCGTCGAGGAAAGAAGTCAAATATTTGGTCTTTGTTCCGGAAAGTTCGTTAAGGTCGTCAAAAAAGGGCTTCCCAAAAGATTGTTGCCACATTTTGGCCAAAGCTGGACATTTACAGAGGAAATGAAAGACTGTTTCCTTTTCCTGCTGGTCCCCACAACTACGACAGTGAGTATTGTAGGGGATGCCAAGCTTCGCCGCATGTTCTCCTATTGGGCAGTGTCCAGTGCATGTTGCAACAATCCTTGCTATGTCTCGCCTGGGTCTGCACATTAGGTTAATAGTTCGAGATTTATTATAGGTAGGCCAGGTTTTCCTAGCAATAATGCAGTTAGTTAAACTATTCCACCTACGATTAGATTCTGAGAGAAAAATTGAGAATATATAGCCCTTCATAACTCCAAGAGGAATACTGACTCTTTCCGCAAGTGAGTTATGAAGGGCTGAACCTTGCCTGGCCAGCTCGTCAGCCCGCTCAATCCCCTCAATGCCACTGTGACCCGGAACCCAGATAAGAGTGACCCTGAGGTTAGTGTTCAAACTCAGAAGCTCTTCCTGGCATTGTCGTACTAATTTTGAGGATGATGTAGCCGAATTAATGGCTTTGACAGCCGCTTGACTGTCTGAGAAAATAGCTGTATTTTGGTTTTGGTTTGGATTTTGTTTAAGTAGCTCGCATGCTTCCCTGATCGCCAGTACTTCAGCCTGAAAGACACTAGCAAAGTCAGGTAGCCGAAAAGACCTGGATATATTTAGGGACTCTGAGAAAATACCCGCACCAACACCGCACTCCATCTTTGACCCATCAGTAAAGATAGTTGTGTCGAAGTCTTGCGTTAAGACGTCATCATTCCAATCATTTCTGGATGGGAATATAACTTTAAAATCTTTACCGAGGCTCATTGAAGGGGTGCAGTAATCAGTGGGAGTTGAAAACATTTCGGTTGGAATTAAACCCGTGATTTTGCTGTGCCCATAGGGTTTGGCAAACCAGGAGTTCGATTCTTTTAGTCTTATCGCGCTGCAAGATACTGGGTATTTAATGTGTAAATCTAGTGGTAAAAGGTGTAGAAAAACTCCTTAAGCATCTGTTGGACAGGATCGAAAAGCCCTGTGGTGCCAATGCTAGCTGTTCTTTGAACCTTCCTAAGTTTGTTGATATTATACAAATTCTTTAATGCTGGCCACCACACAATCGAACCATACGTGAGAATAGGTCGCACCACGGCTGTGTATGTCCATAAAATCATTTTTGACTGGAGGCCCCACCTCTTACCAAAAGTTTTGCTACAGGCATAGAAAGCTATACAGGCCTTCTTAACCCGTTCTTCAATGTTTAATTTGCAGTTTAATTTAGGGTCGAGAATTACACCCAGATATTTTGCACTGGAGGAGAGCAAAAGTGTTTGACCGTTGAGTCAAGGTAGATTGAAGGGGTCTATCTTTGTTTTGGTAGTAAAAAGTATAAGTTAGGTTTTGCTTTGATTAATACCCAGTCTGCAGCTCACAGCCCAGTTACTTACCTTCCTTAAAGCCACCTCCGTGACCTCACTTATCACAGGGGTAAACTTATTCGACACTAGTAGCACCATATCATCGGCATACGCGACCGCCTTCACTCCACCCCTCTATAACTTAGCGAGAATTTTATTCATGACTTAAAGCCAAAGAAGAGTAGACAGAACACTCTACTGACGTATTTGGTTAACATTGTATTTCCTAACGTAGATTGAATCCTTCTATCCCTGAGCATGGAAACTATCCACTCCCGGATGTAGAGCTCTACACCAAAGTCAATAAGGGCTTCTAGAATGGACTCAGTTAGGACGTTGTTGAAAGCCCCTTCTACATCTAAGAAGGTGGCGAGTGTATATTCTTTGAAGTTAATAGTTTTCTCAATTGTACGAACTACCTCGTGAAGGGCCGTCTCCGTGGACTTACCCTTTAGGTATGCGTGTTGAGAGTTTTCAAGAGGGCATCCAACTAGGATGTCCCTGATGTGTTTGTCTAGGATGCGCTCCATCGTTTTAAGCACGAAATAGGTCAGACTAATTGGTCGAAAATCCTTCGCGGATTCATGGCCCCTTCTACTGATCTTCGGGATGAAAACTACTCTGACACGTCTCCATGTCACGGGTTCATGGTTGAGATAGAGGCACATCTTGCAGTTTTTGAAGCATAATAGGCAGTATGCCATCCAGGCCTAGAGATTTATATGGAGAGAAGGAATTAATTGCCCAGGCAATATTCTCTCTTTTTATGACGGTATTGATATGCTCTACATGAGCTAACGGTGTAGTTTGAGTTTCAAGTGGTTCCGGTTTACTGTTTTCACACCCCGGAAAGTGTGTCGTCATCAGTAGTTTCAAGGATTCAGCAGTAGAAACTGCCCACTCTTCATCGTTCTTTTTCAAAAAAGACGGGTTATAATGCTCTTTTGACAGAACTCTACCAAGTCTTGCGGAGTCTTTGATGTTTTCTATGGACTCGCAGTACTCCCTCCAGCCTTGTTTCTTGGCTGATGCGACAGCTTGGTTGTATACTCTAAGGCTATTTTTAAACGGTTGATAAAATTTTTTTTTGTGGCAGATGTTGAAAATTTTCCTTGTCGATTTTCTGAGTTCAGACAGATTTTCATTCCACCATGGAGGGAGAGTTTTTCGGCTATATTTAACTGGGCAAGAGATCTTGAACGCCGTGTTCATAGATGCTTCAAAGGTTGTCACCTTTGACTCTAGATCTGCAACCGATTCTGGACTCAGATTGGGTATATTGCGCAGTTTAGAATTAAAAATTTTACTAAACTTCTTCCAGTCAATTCGTTTAGGATTTCTATAAGGAGGAGGGGTTTCAGACTCAAAACCTATGCTGAAAAGTATCCACCTGTGATCCGAAAACGAATTCAGAAGAGATACCCTCCAATTTTCCACTAATAGATTATAGTTATTGTTGACAATAGTAACATCGAGCACGTCTTCCCAACCTCCAAAATTTTCAGAGCTCGGAAAGACGAAAGTGGGAGTATTACCTCTCTTACAAACAGTTAAATTATTATCAATGACAAAATTAAAAAGAGACTCACCTCGTTCGTTTATCCCGGAACTTCCCCGAAGGGTGTGTCTTGCGTTTACATCATTTTGAGTGCTTCAGTTAATCTGAATGACTTTTAGCAGCGCGTTTTTTAATTTTCTTTCGATTCTGCAAAGCCAGGGCCCGGTGACTCGCTGGGGACCTCGACTCCATCAGTGACATCGTCTAGCTCAACGTTGTCACCAACTTTGCCGGGGTCTGCTCCCTGGTTCTGCAGAATCTTAATTTTCGCACATCTTATGCCAAAACGCAGCTTAAATTCGGCCTTCTCGAGAGCCCCAATGCTTTCCTCGCTGATCATCAGAAGGCTAGATGCACTGTTCCTTTGCGGCTCCTCCGCCTTAATGACTGTCCAGTCGTGTATCGGAATCAGTGGATTTAACCTGTGAAGACCACAGATCAGCTCCTGTCCGCTTGGCTTAATGCTCATGAGGGGCAACCAGATGCGAGCCTTAGGTCGTTTAGTGATGTCCTAAGCTGGGATGAGCTTGAGCTTCAAGCCCTCCCAGTCATTGCTAACCTTAGCGATGCAGGTCCTAAGGAACTCCCTAGAGAACACGTCTGCCTGATTACCCTGTACCCCCCGAACACCCCCTGATTGCTTTTTACCCCGGGCAGCACCGCTATGGCTGGCGTTGTTACCTGAGGGTACGTAGGGTTTGGTCGGTCGAAACACAGGGGTACTGTGGCTGGTACTGCCTGTGCTTCCAGTTTCTGTAGGTTGCCCTACAATGGTCTCCTGACTGGAGGCCAAAAGTTCATCCTCTGTGTCGGCGGATGGTAAAACGTCTGTCATGTCTAAATCGTCCATAGTGTGAAAAATTAAATAAGAGTCCCACAAGTAGGTCGGAAAGGAAAGGTCAGCCCTGACAGAGCTGATATACCGGGGTAAGGCAAAGAGTATGACGGACCCTGCCAAGGCGTCCGAAAGAGCTCGTTAGCGACTGGTTTACCCCCCACCCTTCCATTTCTTCGGCACGGATTATGAAAATCGCTCACACCACCACTGAAAATTAGAGACCCCGTATCTATGGTCAAATCGCATTGCTGAGCGTTAAACTATTGAGAAGTAAAGGAACGTCTCAGCAATTCGACCTGAACTTAGCTGATCACCATCTTGACATCGCACAAGATAAAAACTGTGGTGACCATTAACCGCCCGGCACCCACTAGGAGGGTTTGATACGAGGATTTTTGCCGAGCGACTGGGCTAATACTGATGAAACAAATTTTTGAATTTGCTTGATAGTCCCGGCAAATAAGGATCAAACTGAAGCACAGATATGTGGATTGGATCACAAATATTATACCTAAGCAATGAGAATATGAGGATGCTCCCGCTCAAAAAGGTGTGCTGTGTCCGGGAACAATTCAAACGTGCAGAAAAGTGTGCAGAATTTTTTTTTTTATTTTCTTATGTAACTTTGGAAATATGTATGCATCTTAGGGCTTAGTTATAGCTATCATTGGAAACCATCATTGAAAATATTAATTGTCAATTTTGAGAGTTTTGAAGAAAAAATATATGATTATTTTGATGCCAAATTAAAGGTAATTGACTTAATATTTACTTCTAGGTAAAAAAAAAATCAATTCTGCACAACTTTTCTCATAAAATGACTTTTAATTTTTCAATGCTGAACTACCTTACCATAATCATTTACAAAATTAAAAGTTACGTTTTCGGGAAAATATGGGTCAAAATGAATTTTTTTGGGGGAGAAATAATTTTGAAGTCGTAAGCTATATTTCTGCATTTAAATATTCAATGATTAAACTTTCCAAGGGTATCAAAATAAGAAGATAACTTTTTCAATGATGGTTTCCAATTGTCACGTTAAAATTTACCGCGACACAAATCGCTCTTCCCAATCCTTGTTCCTACCTTTTCCTCTTCTTGACTTTATACAGGTGGTTTGGCGGTATTTTCTTTTCCTCTTCACTTATCGGGTTTTTCCTTTGATCTTTTGAGTTTTATAAGTAATTTGGAGGGGACAAATGACGCGTTCTTTCGAAATTACATTGTTGGATTTATTTTTACACTTTCTATTTTCTTCTACCGTAAACAAGCGAACTCCGGAGCGGGTGCCTTCTCCGTTACCGGACGAGGCAGACCGCAAAAGAGTTCGCAGAAGAGACTCCAATTTGTTGGAGGTCGGCGTGCGTTAGCAGGTTCTGCCTCCACCGGATTGGGGCGAAAAAATGCACATGTGCTCAACTCCGGTCGGGTGTCTCGCCCAGTAGTGCAGCCGTTAAAAGCTTTACTACTGGTAGGAACATACCGACCCCCGTTGCAAAGAAAGTGCTACAGCCCGTTGGAAGTGGGGCTATGAAAAATAGTTCTGCTTCCATCGGGATGGGGCTCAACAAAGCCTCTCCCCCGCAGATGAGCTCGGAGACGGATATCACATCCGGCAGCGCGTCCGTGACTTACGGATCCAACACTGCTGGGGTGCTTAAGCCGCCTCCGTATTCACAGAAGAACCCCCAACCCGTTGGAAGCACGGCCGCTGACAACGGTCCTCCCTCCATCGGAATGGGGCTCAACACCCCCCCTCCCACGTTTTGGACCCAGGGGCGGGTACTTCTGCCAGCAGCGCGTCCGTGACTTACGGATCCTCCACTGCTGGCCGAAGTTTACCGCCACTGGGCTCAAGGAAGATACCACAACCCGTTGGTGGTAGCGTCATGAAAAATGGCTCTGCTTCCACCGAGTTGGGGTGGAACCAAACCAACCGTAAGGAGAGGCGGAATGCCGAGAGGATCGTGAAAGCTATCGGTGACATTCCGGTAGCGGATCGTGACTCGCGACAAACTGCCAAACTCCAATGGGCCATGAACATTATGGCTCTCAGAAAGACCAGCGGGGACTACACGTCAAAGCGTCAACGGTCCATCGGGAGCACCATCCCCGATCCCAAACGACCCAAGATGCAAGGCACCCACAAATCACTTAACGTGAATAAAGGTCTGCCCTCTAGTGACGTACTAAAGGACAAAATTGTCATTGCAGTCATCGACAGAAGTAATGCAGATGGCAGGATCTCTCCTGAGAATTGGTTGAAGGTCATAGTGAAGCTCTCAGCTGGCTTCATGAGTTTAGTGAGGGAGCATCCCGGACCTCAACCAATCACAGACGATGCAGGCTGGCACCAAGGACGTGTTAAGCTCATCGCCTGTGCAGATCAGAGATCATGTGATCTGTTTAAGCTTGCTGTTAGCAGACTGGGAGAGGTCTGGCCAGGTGCTAGTCTCGAGGCTGTTGCTAGGGATGATATCCCCTGCAGGCCTAGAGCTCGTGCCTGGATCCCGATCGAACCAGCCAGCAAGGATGAAATACTCCAGATGATGCAGTACAGCAATCCAAGCCTACCTACAAAAGATTGGGTAGTCGCGAAGATGGAAGAGATCAGGGGTTCCTTTAGATCTGCTATCATAGTAATCAACAAGGAATCTCTGGCTCCTCTGGTGTCGACCGAAAATGTGATTAGGTACGGCTTCCACAAAATCGCCTTGAAGGTTTTCAAAAAAGATGAGGAAGTTGCACAAGAAGCCCCTTCACAAAACCCCCAGGACATGACCATAGACGAAGACCCTGTCGTCGGCATCAAAACTCCAGAGGTGGAGATAGATGACATTGACACTTCTCCGGCTATGGTATTGCCCAATCTGCCAACCGAAAGGAAGGCTCCTTCCGTCGACCTCTCCGACATGGAGAGCGTAGACTCCCCTATCAACGTTCTTCTAAGCGAGGAAGAACTTTTAAGATCTTCCTCTGAAGCCGAAGACGCTGACCAAACGGTGCTGGAGGTTGATCTGACCGACTGTGGTAACAATGCTGCAGCTGATTCAGATTAATCTCCAACACTGTATTATGGCTTCGGCCTCCCTTCTTCTCCGTCTGAACACAAACGGGGAAGATATTGTCCTGATCCAGGAACCATGGATTGCTAACTCCAGGGTTCAAGGACTCAGGACTCCGGGCTATTACACGCTGCATGCGCCAGATAAAGGTGAACCTAGATCTTGCATAGTAGCTAAATGTAATACTAATGTATTTTTACTCCCTGAATATAGCGATCGAGATGTAATGGCCGTCAGATTACAAACCGAAAAGGGTTGTACTGGATAGTGTCCGCCTATCTTGGCCATGACGATCTTGGCCCTCTCCCCAGTGTAAAGCTAAGGAGACTGATCGCTGATGCAGAACGGCAGAATATACGCCTAATTATCGGGTGCGACGCAAACGCGCACCATACAGTATGGGGGAGTTCGGATATTAACGACAGAGGTGAGTCTCTTTTCGATTATATTCTTACTACTAACCTACTTCTAAGTAATGTTGGAAACGTGCCAACTTTTGTAACTAGAAATAGACAAGAAGTCTTAGATATCACTCTTGTCTCAGATATGGTTCATCAATCGATATTGGACTGGAAAGTATCTTCAGAGCACTCGTTCTCAGACCATAGATACATTCAATTCAGTCTAAATGATGAAACTGAAAAGCCTCCTTCCTTCCGGAACTACCGGAAAACAAATTGGCTCCTATATAGGGAAACTCTTAAAAAGTTAATCAAACCTGACCTTTTTAATCCTCCCCTGAACAAAACTGATCTCGATAATAAAGTCAAAGATCTAACAAATGCACTCAACAAATCAATGATCACTTCCTGTCCTCTAACTAAAATTATGGGCAAAAAGAAACCTCATTGGTGGAAGCCAGGACTCGAACCGCTCAGAAAAGAATGTAGGAAACTTTTCAACAGAGCTAAATACACCAGAGAGAGTTTAGATTGGGATATATATAAGAACTCGCTGAAAGTGTATAAAAAACAAATGAGGATAACTAAAAGAACTTCTTGGAGGAACTTCTGTGACAAAATAGAAGATTCTTCAGAAGCATCCAGACTTAGGAAAGTCCTCTCTACCAATCCAGGGATGCCAAGCTCTCTTAAAACAGCAGATGGCTCCTGGACCAAATCCTGTGAGGAATCACTAAATTTGCTACTTGATACTCACTTCCCAGGTAGCTCACAAATTGTCTCAAATACTGAATTCACTCAGTCACATGACTTGGTCAATCAAATACCAGGTCTGATTACAAGGGACAAGCTCCAATGGGCTATAGACAGCTTCCAACCTTATAAATCTGCGGGACCAGACGGCATTATACCTGCTGAACTTCAGAGATCCTCAGATATCATAATTCCTATACTGGAAACTATACTGATTGGTTGTCTGAATTTCATTCATATTCCTTCAGTATGGAGAGAGGTGAAAGTTGTCTTCATGCCCAAAGCTGGAAAATACTCCCAAATTAATCCAAAAGACCTGAGACCAATTAGCTTATCATCATTCATTCTTAAAACTTTCGAACGTCTGATTGATATCCACCTGCGTGACACTATAGAGCTTAACCTTATCTCTAAAGCACAACACGCTTACTGTAAGGGAAAATCGGTGGAAACTGCTCTTCACACCTTAGTAAGATCTATCGAATACTCCCTGCACCATAAAGAGTACACGCTTGCGGCTTTCCTTGATATAGAAGGCGCCTTTAACAACGTCAGCGGCCGTGCAATAGTAGGAGCACTGGAAAATTTGAAGGTGGACGGCCTACTGATTAAGTTGATAGACCATATGTTGGGAAGTAGGGTCATCAACTCTGCATTGGGAGGCTATTCCACTAGAAGATCTGTCACTAGAGGCACACCACAAGGTGGGGTCCTTTCACCACTTCTATGGAACTTGGTCATAAATGACTTACTGACTGTCCTGGAGGGTGAAGGATTCAAAGTGATTGCGTATGCCGATGATGTTGCAATAGCTATATCAGGGAAACACCCCCAGGTTCTCACAGAACTTCTTCAAACCGCTCTTAACAAGCTAATAAAATGGGCAGAACGCTGTGAGCTAGGTGTAAACCCCCGCAAAACAGAACTTGTCCTCTTCACAAGGAAATATAAAATACCACAGATAAATCCTCCAACAATTAATGGTGTTCCACTTTCCTTTTCAGATGAAGCCAAATATTTAGGTCTCATACTGGATAAAAAACTAAGTTGGAAACCTAATATTCAAGAGAGAATTAAAAAAGCCACTGTTGCTTTATTCTCCTGTAAAAAAGCTATAGGTACTAAATGGGGTCTATCCCCTGCCATAGCTCACTGGCTCTACACTGCGGTCGTAAGACCGATTCTCACTTATGGGGTAACAATTTGGTGGACTGCTCTAGATAAAGTCACGTACTGTGACCAGCTGAGCAAGGTCCAGAGATCAGCAAGTATGTGCATAAGTGGAGCTCTCCGCTCGACACCATCAGCTGCACTAGACATACTCCTCAGCCTCACACCCCTCGATATATATGGCAAGCAAATGGCTGCGAACACAGCCGTCCGCTTTAAAGCCATTTCTCAATGGACCGACAACTCTATCGGTCATACTAAAATTCTAGACTTATATGAATCTATTCCTTGTCATTCCGACTACACCACATCCAAACTTAATTTCGAAAAAAGTTTCCAGGTCACCATACCCTCAAGAGAATCTTGGGACGTTGGGGACCCTCTCAAAGGTGATTCAGTTCATTTTTATACTGATGGGTCGAAAACTGAGAAAGGTGTGGGTGGCGGAGTGTACACAGACAGACTTAATTTAAGTCTCTCCTTCCGGCTCCCTAACCACTGTAGCGTATTCCAAGCGGAAATTCTGGCAATTAAAGAAGCTCTGTCTTGGCTGAGAGAAAACGTGATATCAACATCGGATATACGCATCTTCTCAGATAGTCAAGCAGCACTTAAATCTCTCAACTCTGTCTCTACCAACTCCGTTACGGCCCAAAACTGTCGATCGTCTCTTGAAGAGATGGCGGAACAGTTTAATATTCACCTTCTTTGGGTGCCGGGCCATAGAGATATTCCGGGAAACTGTAAAGCCGATGAACTTGCCAGAAATGGAACTCTAATGCCCGTTTTGCCTAACAGGTGGAACATAGGTATACCGATCGCTACATGTAAACTTTTGCTAAAACAAAACTCTGCAAGGAAAGCAAACTCTAGATGGACAAACCTTACTACATGTCTGGCCACAAAAGAAATCTGGCCATCGCTAGACCCTAGGCGCTCTAAAAGTTTGCTATCACTTAGCAGATCACAAATTAGCTCCGTAATAGGTATCATAACAGGACACTGCCTTATAGGAAAACATGCCACAAGACTTGGCGTTTTCTCAAATGACTTCTGTAGAAGTTCCATGGACGAAGAGGAGGAGGAAACAATTCCTCACCTCCTCTGCACATGTCCTGCTCTTTCACAGAGGCGCAGACTCCTTCTTGGGGACTACTTTTTCAATGATCCAAGCGATCTAGCTAATACAGACATACACTGTCTCTCTCGCTTCATAAAAAGCTCCGAATGGTTTTCGTAATGAGGATAATCTCCTCATTCCTATCATGTGGTATCACAACGGACCTATTTATGGTCTAAGTGTGTCAGCCGTTTTCCTGACAGCCACTTTAACCTAACCTATTTTCTTCTAATTTTCTCTCAAAAATTATAGAAAATAGGGGGAAAATGGTTGGATGCACTCTTCGTGTTCGCCGCTCCTGGCAGTGAAACCAGCGGTCGGCGAATTCATGATGACGAAGCATAACCTGGGTTATGTGTGCGAGTAAGTAGGACCGGCGGATTTCGTCAACGGTGACACTCTCAGCAACATAGCTGAATGTAGTTGTCAAATGATGTGATCGAAGTCCGCGGATTCCCATTGGCCGAAAGCACAGGGTTGACATAGAAGAAGACGTTCGAAGGGACATCGAAAAATCGACGGACACTTCTTTACTGGAGATTTGATAAGCGAGACGTTGCCTGAGAGAATTTTGGATGCGAGAGAAAAAGTGGGAAAAGAAATCAAAATTGTTTAATTTTGAGTTTTGTTTTAAAGTAGATTGAAAGAAAATTCAAGAAAATTTTAAAAATCGTAGTTTAGAAAAAAAGGATATTGAAGGAAAGGCCAGAGACAGAGAAAAAGAAGACGGGGAAGAAAAATAAGTACAGGGAGAGAGGTTCGGTTGGCAGTTTGCAGGAAAACAAAAAGAAAGATAAGTAGAGTGTTTTATTCCTCTTATTACCTTTTTTGAATTTTTTTATCTTTTGATTGTTAAAAAGTGGTGATTTCTTTAATTTATTCGTGTGGTTTTTATTCGCGTTACATTATCCTGAAATTGCAGGACTCGTGACCCCCATTAATTTCAATCCTTTGTTCATTCGGGACAAAAGGATAGCGTTCCATTTTACGGAGTTTACTTATATACATATATAAATTCTTTGTGCTATAGTAATTGAAAAGATTTTGGGTTTTCATCCTGTATGAAAAGGTATCCCAAACAATAAATCAATTTTCAAATCCCAATTCCGGAATATAAAATTTGGTGTTGTCATTTTTTTTTGCACATAGCTTTCACCGTCGGATTCGTTTCAGAAGGTTTGTAATTTCCTTTAAAAACAAAACAAGTTGCTGGCGCCCCTGCGGTGTTACATACAAAAAAAAAATCAAAAACTTAATCAATTTAATCGATCATTTTAATTCACTTTTTACGATCCGTTAAAAGCGAATCGCGAACCCAACCCATCGCTGAGCCTAGTCGAGGTGGTAGCATTGTTTTGCTACCTGTTGCACTTTTATTGCATATTCGTTTTGGTTGTCTTCTTCGCCCAACTTTTGACAGTTCGGCGTGTATTTTTTTTTTGAATATAAAAATAAATTGTCGTGTCGGTCGTATTTCGTTTTGGTTTAATTGTTTGTTTAATAAATCGGTTCGGTTCGGGAAATAAAAGTGCAACAAATTGGCACCCAAACGTGGGGCTTCGTTCCAAAAAGAAAATAATATATTTACGTACATAAAACCTACCTATCATATTTAAAAAAAAAAAAAACTTCCGCGGTAAAAGCTGAAGGAACATTTTTCCTAAGTGCTGTACATAGTGTTTCTGTTTTTTATAGCCCAGCCAACGAAGCCTCAAAATTATAAATAAATGCAAAAAACAGTGCTCTGGATTATTTTTTTATCTGGCAGGGGTTAACCCAAGGTATAACATACCCAAAGTCCCCAGCCCAGGGCCGCGAGCTAAACTCAGGAGGGGGGGTCTAAGGTACCCATTTTTAGATTTTCGTGAATATTTCCCCAACCTAGATTGTTAGCGGAAAATTATATACTACTTAATTAGAGACAATTAAACTGTCTATAAAAATGTATATTAAAATTTTTTCTAGGGTCAATAATTAAGGAGATTCGGGTGGTAGAAAAGTCAAAAAATCTGAAAAACCTGTTATTGTCTTAGATATTGAATGTTTTTTGATCAATTTACCTGGAAAAAGTAAAAAAAGTTAATACACATTAATTCACTGTTGTTTCGTCATATCTTGAAGCTAAGAAAGGAGTTATAATTTCCTTTTTTCTATACATCCGGAACTATACGAAAAAGTTGATGTATACTAAATTAAGCAAAATTTAAATAGCAAGAGTTGTTTTCATATGGCGCCAAAAAATGATAACGTTTTTTTTTAAAGGAATACAATACAAAATTTATTTGCCATAGAGCGGGGTTCTTCCTCCCCCCCTTTAGAGGGGAGGGGCAATTTTTTAAAAATAATATTTAAAAACAACGGCAACACTAACAACACACAAATCTACCTTTTTTTAAAGCCAGAACTCCGTTCATTTATTTTATTTTCAAATCAAGTTATTGATGTCCATAGTTTTTGTAAAAATTACTTTCAAACTCAAAATTAAAAAAAAAAAGTTGGAAATTTCGTTTTTGACTTTTTTATTTAAATTGTAAAATAAAATGCAGCATTGGCTTTTATTGTTCACTACCCGTATTAATTATTAATTGAAAACTGAAAACTAAATGGTTCTATGTCTCCTAGTTTTTGAGAAAAATAAAAGTTACGACGACAATTTTTTTGATTTTTTTTTATAATTTTCGTTATTATTTTACTGTGTATGTGATAGAAGTGTTTCTTTGAACTTGTGGTTAATGAATGAATAATTTCTTTGAACCTGCAAAGCAAGCCACTCAAGGTACTGTGATAGTGGTAGGGCGGACCCTAAGGTATAACATACTCAAAGTCCCAAGCTCTGGCCCGCAAGTCTTAGACAGGAGAGGGGGGTAAAGGTCACCGTTTGTAGTTTTTGTTCCATATCTGGGAAACTAAGCATAATAGAGACAAAATCTATACCACAATGTTTAAGAAAATTGAATTTCCTTCCAATAAAAGTTATGTTCCTAGTATTATAAAAGTAAACTAATTTACCAACATTAAATTTCTAAGGAAATACATTTTTTTTAGTTTTTTTTTTCGTTATTTCAACTCCCGCTTCTACTATTGCTTCCGGCAAAACTATGAGCATAACTTTTATTGGTACTTACTTTACTTTTGATGGCCCCTCCAGCCAGCTCTGTCCCTAGCTAGCCGCTTTCAGTTGCGCACACCGAGTGCTTTGATGTCGTCATTCACTTGATTGCGCCACCTGTTACGGGTTCTTCCTCTGCTGCGTACCCCATCGGGGTTGGATTCGAAGACTCGTCGGGCAGGTGCGTTGCTGTCTATACGCTCCACGTGCCCCAGCCATCTCAGCTGCTGTATTTTCAGCTTTTTGACCAGGTCAACGTCGCTGTATAGCCCGTATAGCTCGTCGTTGAATCTTCTCCCCCATACTCCTTCGATACACACCGGACCGAAAATCACACGAAGAATCTTCCTCTCAAAGCACCCTAGCAGATTTTTATCCGAACCGCTTTTTCAGTGTCCATGCTTCTGACCCATAAAGCAGGACCGGGATGTTTAGGGTTTTGTATAAAGTCTCCTTGGTTCTCTGAGAGAGGGCCTTACTACTTAAATGCCTTCTTAGACCGAAGAAACAGCGGTTGGCAAGAGTAATTCTTCGCTTGATCTCTGCACTGATGTCATTCTGCGATGTAATAGTGGAGCCCAGGTAGACAAAGTCCTTGACAACTTCGAAGTTATATCTGTCCATCGTAATATTTTGCCCGAGTCGACGATGTTGAGATTCCTCTCTCGATGACAGCATATACTACGTCTTGTCCTCATTAACCGCCAATCCCATTCTAGCCGCCTCCGATTCAATGCTCGCAAATGCCCCTGCCACAGCTCGCTTCGTTCTGCCGACAATGTCTATGTCATCCGCATATGCAAGCAATTGAACGGACTTTTGATAGATTGTACCGCTGGTGTTGACATGTGCGTTGCGTACAATGGCTTCAAGAACGATGTTGAATAGGTTGCATGATAACGCGTCGCCCGTAGAGCTCCCGGGCCACTCTCTCAGCAGCTCTTGTTCGAGTCTGCAGCATTGCCTGGTAGGCCTCGTCCTTAGCTGCATGCGCTAGCCGGCACTCTTCATCGAACCAGGGGTTTCGTTGTATTCGCCTAGTGAAACCCAGCACATCAGAGGCGGCACTTCTGATGGCTTGTTGATAGTGTTCCCACTGGTCCTCTGCACTTGATGCTGGTGGCGGACCTCCTAAGAGATTAAGAGTTACGTGGTCTGCAAAAGTTCTGGCAGTCTCTTGCGATTTAAGCTTCTCGACATCGAATCTTTTCACAGCATCTGCTCTGCGTTGTCGCGTCATGGATATCCGCATACGTAGTCTAGCTACCACCAGGTAGTGATCCGAGTCAATGTTGGCCCCTCGGAACGTTCGGACGTCCAAGATACTGGAAGCATGTCTCGCGTCTATCGCAACGTGGTCGATTTGGTTGACGGTTACTTCATCACGCGACCGCCAAGTCCCCTTGTGTATATTGAGGTGTGGGAAGTAGGTGCTTGAGATTATGACATTTCGCCCCGCCGCAAAGTCTGCCAGCCTGTGTCCGTTGCCGGAAGTTTCGTCGTGTAGGCTGTGTCCTCCGACTATCGAACCAAAGATTTTATTGGTAGGGAATTTAATTTTGTTTCACTTTGTGGTATTGACTTTGCCACTATTATGCTTAGTTTCCCAAATATGGAAAAAAACTACAAAAGGGGACCTTTACCCCCCTCTCCTGCCTAAGGCTTTCGGGCCTGGGCTGGGGACTTTGAGTATGTTATACCTTAGGGTCCCCTCTACCACTATCACAGTTCAAAGAAATTATTCATTCATTAACCTCAAGTTCAAAGAAACACTACTATCACATACTACACAGTATAATTCAAAAAAAAAATCAAAAACGAAATTTTCAACTTGTTTTTTTTTAATTTTGAGTTTGAAAGTAATTTTTACAAAAACTATGGACATCAGTAACTTGATTTGAAAATAAAATAAATGAACAGAGTTCTGGCTTTCAAAAAAGATAAATTTTTCTGTTGTAAGGGTTGCAGTTGTTTTTTGATATTATTTTTAAAAAATTGCCCCTCATCTCTAAAGTGGGGAGAAAGAACCCCCCTCTATGGCAAATAAATTTTGTATTGTATTCCTTTAAAAAAAAAAACGTTATCATTATTTGGCGCCATATGAAAACAACTCTTGCTATTGTAAATTTTGCTTAATTGAGAGTACATCAACTTTTTCGTATAGTTTCGGATATACAGAAAAAAAAGGAAATTATAACTCCTTTCTTAGCTTCAAGATATGATGAAACAACAGTGAATTAATGTGTATTATTTTTTTTTTTCCTTTTTCCAAGTAAATTGATCAGAAAACATTCAATATCTAAGACAATAACAGGTTTTTCAGATTTGTTGACTTTTCTACCACCCGCATCTCCTTTATTATTGACCCTAGAAAAAATGTGAATATATATATTTTTATAGACAATTTAATTGTCTCTTATAAAGTTAATTAAGTAGTATATACTTTTCCGCTAACATTCTAGGTTGTGGAAATATTGACGAAAATCTAAAAAGGGGTACCTTAAACACTCCCTCCTGAATTTAGCTCGCGGCCCTGAGCTGGGGACTTTGGGTATGTTATACCTGGGGGTAACCCCTACCATTTAAAAAAATAATCCAGAGAGCACTATTTTTTGCAAGCAAAATTCCTTCGTTGACTGTACTATTAGGGAAGTTTTAATTGTAAAATTTTGTTGCGAACTTTTTACTTTCGTTGTTTTTTCTTTCTTTTTGCAGTGCTGAATCAGGAATAATTATCAAAAAAATTGTCAATCCAAGTGTTTTTTTTTATTGCCGTTTCATTGGTTTGGTACCTACAATCAGTGGTGTGGTGAGGAATTTTTATTTGTACCCGAAAGCTAAGGTATTCGTATTAATACCAGGAAATCGATGTAAGTCTTTTATTTTTTTTAATTTTTATATTTCTGTTTTTGATTTTCCCATTGATTTGGAAGGGAATTAATTGAAAAAATATCATTTATATATACCTACATTCCTACATACATTTTATAAATTTTCAATTGCGGGATTAATTATTTTTTTTTTAATAATGGTGATTTAGGACAATCTATTTGCCTCTTTCACTCAACAAGTGGTTTTCTTCACCTATCAGTGTACCTTTAAGTGGTTGTTCAAAATTTGTTTTACTTAACCTATTTAATTTTTTGTTCTTTCTTCATTGTTTTAGATCATAATTCTTATTTAGGCATTTACAGACATACATACATACTTACATATCTGATTTCTGAATTTGACGTTTTGATATTTTTTTTGGTTGTTTACTTTTAAATTCAGAATTTTGTGGTCGGTGTGACCATACGAGTTTTTTTTTTTTTTTAGAGTTTTTTTTTGAATTGAAAATTTTTATTATTGTTTTTAGATTTTGGAGGTGGTATTTTTTTTGTTGAAATTTAATTAAGTGCATATCGGTGAAAATTTTATTTTGGTACTTTTTGATACTTTTTATTTCTTTTTTTTTTGCTCGCGATTATAAATAAAGCAGTCAACTGGGTGTTGTATTCGTGCTTTATAAATTTGTTCGCTACTTACTTTTCGTGTGAGTGTAAAGAAATCAACTGGGTTTTGATCGGGTCTTTAAAAATTTCGTGGTTTTAATTAATTTTGTGTATAGTAATTAAAGCAATCAGCTGGGTGTTGATTTTGTGCTTTTTCTTTTATCTTTTTTTTAAAGTTTTTTTTTATCGTCGATTGTTTTTTTTTTTTACTAAAGAACATAATAAGCAACTGGGTGTTGATATTAGTTTTTTTATCGGGAATTTTAATAGGTACTTTTTTTTCAATAATAGTTTTCCGGTGTCTCAATAGTTTTCTTTTATTTCGATTTATCATTTGATTTAACATGGATGTTAATCGATTAAATAAAGAAGAACTCATTTATGAGTAAGTTACCCGCGGTTTGAAAGAAGGTACGGTAGATAGCATGCGTATGCAATTAAGGTCGTCGCGCACCCTTGAGCGTTCGGGTTCAATACCATCCGATAGTCCGCACTATCCTTTTTCTTTTGAGGATGACATGAAGGCTGTTCTAGCCAAGGTTTTAGAAATTAGGGAACTTTTGAAAACCCCGCCGAAAAATCCGAAGTCTTCGGAATATTTAAAAATGTTGACCAAAATTAAATGGTCATTAGCTAGGATGAATAGGGTAAGAGCGGAGTCGACAGAGGAGGTCAATGAGGTGGCCGACATAAGGCGAGAGATTTTGTTGCTGATGGGTGCCTTAACTGA
This sequence comes from Melangyna quadrimaculata, assembly GCA_949320155.1. Taxonomy (NCBI): domain Eukaryota; kingdom Metazoa; phylum Arthropoda; class Insecta; order Diptera; family Syrphidae; genus Melangyna; species Melangyna quadrimaculata. The sequence goes on along the minus strand of OX439483.1, from coordinate 302,018,525 downwards.
AGGGGATGAGGAGACATCCTAAGTTTAGAATAAAGATGAGGAAGTAGTAAAAGTCAACAAGTCGACAGCATGCATTGGTGCGTTACCAACTGCACAGGTCGACCAACGTGCGAGTTTAGGGTTCCAACAACAGACCGACCCTTGTGTAACGCAAGTGGAGGCCAGTGACCGGAACCTTGAACGTATTGAGAAATGGGATCTGAAGTTCTCTGGTGAGCGGTGTGTCGTATCAGTGAACTCATTTTTAGAACGAGTAGAGGAGCTTAGGAAATCGCGAAGAGTTACTGTGGCTAGACTTTTCCAATCAGCCGTTGATATTTTTTCTGGAAAGGCACTCTTATGTTTAAGGGCGATTAGGGACACCATATCAACATGGCAGGAATTAGTTAGGGAAGTGAAGTTAGAATTTTTGTCTTCTAGCTATGATGACCTTTTGTTGGATAAGGTCAGGCGACGTACCCAGGGTAAAGATGAATCCTTGGGGATGTATATTGCACTGATGCAAACTCTTTTCAAAAGATTTTCGAAGCCTCTGAGTTAGAATAGGAAGTTGTTCATTCTCATGAAGAATATTGCTCCATTCTACCAGACGCAATTGGGGTTGGCTGATATTAAATCAATCAGCGAACTCGTTGCGTTGGGTATAAAATTAGAAACAATTAGAACCAATGTGGAAGCTTTCATTCCGCCTCCTAGCAGTCGTTGGAGACAAGCTTTGGAGGCCGACGTTGCATATGTTGCTCCTGTTCAGGAAACAGCAGCAGCAGTTGCAGTTGCTAGACAACCACCATCCCGTAGGACTTTTAGATGCTTCAACTGCAATAGGGAGGGACATCTTTCAAATACTTGTTCCGCTCCTAGGAAATGTTTTGGGTGTGGGGCTGAAGGGACAACCCGACGCAATTGTAGGCGTTGTTCGGGAAATGGGCAACGGACTCTTGGGCCAGCAGTACCAGAGAACCGTCGCACTTAGAAACGTCGCCTGCTGACAAGCAGCTGGTGACACAAGTTAAACTTGGTTTTACGTTAGACACGAGTGGAGAGGATACAAGGCCATACTTAGGAATTGACATTTATGGGATTAGGTTTTTAGGACTTTTGGATTCGGGGGCATCGCGAACCATAATTTGTAGAGATAGTTGGAGGGTACTAAAGGATTTAAACCTAGATTTAGATAAACGTAACGTTAGGCAGGTTCAATTAGCAGATGGTGCATGTGTAGGAGTTTTAGGCGTAGTAAATCTACCAATAGTAGCTGAAAACAAGTCTGTTTTGATTGAGTGCTTGGTAATACCCTCGCTCCCACATGCGATGATACTTGGTGCCGATTTTTGGGAATTATTGGGAATCGTCCCGGATCTTCGATCACACATGTGGAGCTTTTCAAGCCAGCATATGGTGGCTTCGATTAATAGCACGTCTATTACAGAGGTGTCTGAATTAGACGATGAGCAAAAGGCTAGGTTAGGCACTTTAATTGAAAATTTATTTAGGAATATGCCGGAAGGGCTTGGAGTTACAAATAGGGTAGAATACATCACTAGGACGACGTCAGAACCAATTAAACAAAGATATTATCCTGTTTCTCCGGCAGTGCAGGTTTATATAGATAAGTCTCTTATAGACATGATGGAAGAAGGAGTGATTGAAAAATCAAACAGCCCTTGGACTTCCCCGATACTTTTAATTAAGAAAAAGGATGATACTTTTAGGTTCTGCGTCGATTATAGAAAATTAAATCAGGCCACTTCCAATAATTTCGGCGATTTTGGATAAGCTTAAGAATGCTAGGTTTCTTACGACATTAGACATTAAATCAGCTTATTGGCATCTTCCGAAGTCGAAGCTTACAGCTTTCACGGTTCCCGGCAGGGGTTTGTTCCAATTCAAGCGAATGCCTTTCGGCTTACATAATGCCTTTGCAACATGGCAGAGGTTTATTGACAGCGTTTTAGGGCCAGAGTTGGAGCCTTTCGTTTTTGTGTATCTAGACGATTTCATTATCGTTACAGATACATTCGAAAAACATTTAGAAATCCTTAATGAAGTTTTGAAAAGACTTCATGACGCAGGATTAAAAGTAGGTAGGGATAAATGCAACTTTTGCAGATCATCCCTTAAATTTTTAGGCTACGTTGTTGATAGAAACGGGTTACATGTTGACCCCGAAAAAGTAGAGAGTATGATTAGTATACCTGCACCGAAAAATGTAAAAGAAGTTAGGAGTTTTGTAGGGACTATTTCATGGTACAGACGCTTCGTACCAAATTTTGCTACATTGGTTTGGCCCTTAACCGATTTGCTTAAAAAAAGCAAAACATTCGTCTGGACACAGGAATGCGAAGATAGTTTTAGGAAAGCTAAGTAATGCTTAATAACGGCTCCCATTTTGGCTGTCCCGACTTTAATCTTCCGTTCGTGGTCCAAACACACGCGTCAGATTACGGTATCGGGGCCGTACTTATCCAAACTTTTGCGGAGGGGTAGAAAGCAATTTGTTACTTGAGTTGGTCATTGAATAGGAGTGAAAGAAACTATTCCTCAACAGAGAAGGAATGTTTAGGAGTTTTGTGGGCGGTTGAGAAGTTGAGGCCGTATATCGAAGGGGTTCGATTTACGGTCATAACAGATCATTACTCACTTGTTTGGTTGAGTAACCTCAAGGATCCACAAGGTAGATTAGCGCGCTAGGCGATACGGCTACAACAGTTTGATTTTCAAATCATTCACCGTAAGGGAAAAGATCATGTGGTGCCGGACATGTTGTCTCATGGAGTTCCAGTGGTGGCTAAAATTTCAGATGAGGACTTAGACCCTTGGGTGGTTAAAATGATTAGAGCAGTTGAGTCGAATCCGTTGAGTTATCCAGCTTGGAGAGTGGAAAATGGACGACTGTACAAATTCGTCAAATCGACACATATAGTCGTCCACAAGAATAATAAAGAGTGGAAATTAGTGGTAGGCAAAAGAGATAGGTTAGCTATTTTAAAATAATTTCATGATAGTTCATTAGCTGGGCATATGGGGGTCAGGAAAACGTTTGCGAGAGTAGGAGCTAAATACTATTGGCCAAAAATAAGGGATGAGGTTACAAATTATGTCAGGAAGTGTAGAATATTTCAGCAAGTGAAACCAATTAACGATAAACCAGCCGGTCTTATGACGGAAAGGGTAGGAGTTTCCTCTCCGTGGGAGATGATTAGTGTGGATTTAGTAGGGCCATTACCTAAGTCAAGTAAAGAATACATGCACATCCTTACAGATGAAGATTACCTTACGAAGTTTTCTTTGTTATTTGCATTGAGGTCTGCCACTGCAAAGGCAGTGTGAAAGGAGTTGGAGGATAATGTTTTTCTGTTATTCGGGGTTCCAAAAGTTGTCATCTGCGACAACGGTCCACAGTTTAGAAGTAGAGAATTAAAACAGCAATGTGAGGGATATTCGACCAAGAATAGATATACCCCACACTATCACCCTAAGGCTAACCCCGTGGAGAGAATAAACCAGATTATTAATACAACCGTGAGAGCTTATGTTTCAGAGAATCACAGAAATCGGGATTCTCAATTAGCAAAGGTAGCTTGTGCTATACGCACCTCTCAACATGAGGTTTTAGGAGTTTCGCCATACTATGCCAATTTCGGCAAAGAAATGTCCACTAGTGGAAGAGAGGAAACAGGACTTAGTGATCAGGGAAAATATCATAGTAGAAGTGTTGAAACAACAGAAAATGTAGCAGAAAGATTTAGAAACCTTAGGCCAGATATAGCTGCCAAACTTAAAACAGCTTCGAAGAAGTCTGCGGAAGCCTACAACCTTAGAAAGAGAGATGTTCAATATCATCCTAATGACGTTGTATGGCGCAGGAATTTCGATTTGTCAAATGCGGCAAATTACTACGCACCTAAACTGGCACCGAAATACCAAGGGCCGTTTAAAATACGAAAAAGATTATCGCCCTGGACGTAAGTCCTTGAAGACGATAACGAAAAAGATCGTGGCACTTGGCACACTAAGGATCTTAAGCCTTTCAATGGTTCTTTCGATAATGATTAAGTCCAAAAAGTCCCAAAGTAAATTAAATTAAAGTAAAGTAAAGTAAATTAAATTATTTTGTTCTTGGTTTTTGATAATTTTGTTTATTTTTACTCTTTTAATTTCATTTTTGAATTTCAATTTGGAATTGGTTTGTCATATTTGACCTGATGGTATTCTTTGTTGTATTGTTTACCTGGATCTCCGCAGGAAATGGCTTACTTTTTCAAAAAGTAACCACATTTCCAAGGAGGAAAGGGTGGAGTTATTCACGTTAAAATTTACCGCGACACAAATCGCTCTTTCACTCTTCTCAATCCTTGTTCCTACGTTTTCCTCTTCTTGACTTTATACAGGTGATTTGGTCAATTTACTGAGAGAGCGTAGGGCAGCAATGGTCCATCAGCCATCGGTACACTATCTCAGTACTTTGAAGAATCAATTCACAACGAAACTTATGCCAGATGGATGGTCTGTACTTAACTGAATTCATGGCGCTAACAGACGGACGGTCAGTAGTAAACAGACAGGTGGTCTGCTCTAAATCCAATTATAAAAATCAGACAGGCGGTCTAAAATTCTTCTTAACACGGAACAGAAAGTTCGGAGGACATTTGGTACCCGAAAGATGTTACTCGATTGAGAATGGCCGAGCGCCCATCATATCTTTAATATTATACTCCATACACAATGGAACGCTATCTCCTTATCCCCTAAATTATTTTATTCTGACAAAAGCCCACGAACTTGTTTTGTTTGAAGTCACCAGTAGGAAAATAACGGCCAACTCGTCTTTCGAAAAATTTGCTTTGGGGGCATTTTCTTTTCCTTTCCACTTCTCCGGTTTCTCCTTTGATCTTTTGAGTTTTATTAGTAATTTGGAGGGGACAAGTGACGCGTTCTTTCGAAATTATATTGTTGGATTTATTTTTACACTTTCTATTTTCTTCTAATTTTCTCTTAAAAATTGTAGAAAATAGGGGGAAAATGGTTGGATGCCGCTCCTGGCAGTGAAACCAGTGTGCGAGTAAGTAGGACCGGCGGATTTCATCAACGGTGACACTCTTCAGCAATATAGCTGAATGTAGTTGTCAAATTATGTGATCGAAGTCCGCGGATTCCCATTGGCCGAAAGCACAGGGTTGACATAAAAGAAGACGTTCGAAGGGACATCGAAAAATCCAGACGGACACTTCTTTACTGGAGATTTGATAAGCGAGACGTTGCCTGAGAGAATTTTGGATGCGAGAGAAAAAGTGGGAAAAGAAATCAAAATAGTTTAATTTTGAGTTTTGTTTTAAAGTAGATTGAAAGAAAATTCAAGAAAATTTTAAAAATCGTGGTTTAGAAAAAAAGGATATTGAAGGAAAGGCCAGAGACAGAGAAAAAGAAGACGGGGAAGAAAAATAAATACAAGGAGAGAGGTTTGGTTGGCAGTTTGCAGGAAAACAAAAAGAAAGATAAGTAGAGTGTTTTATTCCTCTTATTACCTTTTTTGAATTTTTTTATCTTTTGATTGTTAAAAGGTTTTGATTTCTTTAATTAATTCGTGTGGTTTTTATTCGCGTTTCATTATCCTGAAATTGCAGGACTCGGGACCCCCGTTAATTTAAATCCTTTGTTCATTCGGGACAAAAGGATAGCGTTCCATTTAACGGAGTTTACTTATATACATATATAAATTTTTTGTGCTATAGTAATTGAAAAGATTTTGGTTTTTCATCCTGTATGAAAAGGTTTCCCAAACAATAAATCAATTTTCAAATCCCAATTCCGGAATATAAAATTTGGTATTGTCATTTCTTTTTGCACATAGCTTTCACCGTCGGATTCACTTCAGAAGGTTTGTAATTTCCTTCAAAAACAAAAAAAAAAATTGTTGGCGCCCCTTTTATTTTATTTTAGGTTCTACGCCCCTGCGGTGTTACATACAAAAAAAAATAAATACAAATCAAAAACTTAATCAATTTAATCGATCATTTTAATTCACTTTTTACGATCCGTAAAAAGCGAATCGCGAACCCAACCCATCGCTGAGCCTAGTCGTAGTGGTAGCATTGTTTTGCTACCTCTTGCACTTTTATTGCATATTCGTTTTGGTTGTTGGGCGAAGAGGCCCATTTTTTGAAAGTTCGGCGTGTATTCTTTTTTTTTAATACAAAAGTAAATTTTCGTGTCGGTCGTATTTCGTGTTGGTTTAATTGTTTGTTTAATAAATCGGTTCGGTTCAGGAAATAAAAGTGCAACACAATGATAGCTATAACTGGGCTCTTAGGAGAAAAAACATTAAGAAAAATTAGTTTGTTATAAAATTCTTCACAAGACGTATCTATATAAAACTTTCTTATATTATACCTTTTTTGTTATATATGTATATAGCATTGAAGTTGTCAAAATTTAGAAGCAGAATCGGTTGTCTTGACCTTGACTAAAGTGAAATTTCGTTTAATTAAAAAAAGCATATTTCCATATATGTATGTACAAAATTTTAAATGCCTACCACTCCCAACTAACAATTTTTCCTCCATAAGGTCCATTTTTTGAATTTCTAGAATTTATTATTTCTACAAGGCCTGAATTTAGTTTGAAAATCGAAGTTGCAAATTTTCGAAGCTATATTTTTGAAAACAGCTTGCTACAAACCTATTACAGGCAGAATCTATAATTTTTTGGAAGTTTGAATATTTACAATTTGGTTATAATTTTAATTAGGCTTCCCAGAAATTTGTTTCTAGAAGCATGCGAAATAAAAGCAAAGAAAAAGCTTTCATAAAGAAGCACATTGCAAAGAGCTCATTAAGGGCCACCTTACAACCACCTGAAACAAGCTATAATGTTTACGAAAGTCTTATGAAAGCATAATTGTCAGTGGAATTATGTCAATTTATTTTGTTTGTGTACAAGCATTATTTTGTGCACTGTTCGGCGCATGTATGTTTCTACTGCCAAGCGAGGGTTACCACATCAGGTCAAACTGTTTATGAAAATAAGAATAGGAAAAATTGTATCATTTTTAAAATTTAAATTAAACCAATTCATTGAGTGGGTATGGTCTAATATTAAAGCTTTTATATTTTGCAAAACAAAAACGGAACAAACATTTATTTTCTGCATTGGATAAATATGGTAAAAGAAAACAATTTATATTCACTTAATAAAAAAAAACGAAACCAAAAAAAAATATATTTATTTCTTTACATCGATCATAATTATGTATTTATATTCAAAACTGCACTACAATTACAAATTCATATTCGTTGTTTGTATTTTTTTTAAATTTCCATAAAAAAAATAATATCCCAGATCCCAGCATTAAAAATGATTCCCTTAGAAATAATTTGATCGCAGTGGTAACTCTGATTAAGCATGACATCTAATTTTGGTTCTATAACCCAGTAAACACAAGCCCGACACAAGCATAATAAATGTGTGAACTATGTCAGACGCATGCGCGAGAAGCATTTATTTCGATGAAATTTGTTTCTATAAGACCTGTGAAGAGGTGGTTATGCAAATATAATTTTAGTAATCCTCTCAGGCGCATGTGCTGGAAGTAATAATTCCGATTATTTGGTCCTAGCGAAGTGTTTCACACTGAACATGAAAGAACTAAAAGCTGGTACTTCGCATGGAAAGTAGTATTTATGTGAAAATAAGCTACTGCTGGCTGAATTATGTACATACGAGGTGACCATAGTATCGTTTCTGTTTCATCGTTAAAAAATATTGTCACGTTAAGAAATTCGAATGTTTTTAAAAAATTTCTTAGTATGAAGTTTTCATTTGTCAGTAGTTTTTTTTATTACAATTTAAACGTTTTTTTAATATCTATTCTACGTAGCTATTTTCAGTTGAAAAAAAATAATGATGGTCGTTTTCGTTTATGTTTTTTATTTTGGCAAATTAGTGTTTTTAATAAAGATACAAAATAAATAAGAGATAATGTTAATTAAGTGCAACTTGAAATTTTTGCATCAATGCTGTGGTCAAAGTTAGACATTAAAGCTGGCGCAAATTTTTGTACCCATACTTGGAACCCTTAACTGTCGTAAATGATCGTTATGATATTTATTTTATTTTTTTAAGTAACTTTTCTAGCGTTTTTAAACGATCACAAATCATATGAAAAATGCCTTTTTTTAATAAATTAATACAATCATTTTATTAAAAAATGCATTTCTCATATGATTTGTGTATGTAAAAAATCGCTAGAATATATAAAATAAATAATGAAATAAATATCATAACGAAACCTTATAGTAGTATAAGATAGGATCGGACCAGGGACAAATTAATTCATGAAATTTTATTTCTGATATCGACGCAGAATTTTATCCTCAACAACATATCCAAAGCCCCCCGAAATCCCCGCATTGGCTTTTTGTAAAGGCCCATTTTACGAGGTGGAGAAGGGAGGGACGCAGGAGTGTGTCAAGCTGAAAAATTTGTTGTAATACAATCTAATCATATGACACATGTTTTCAGGGTGCTTTTCAACGCTGATTCTAAAGAGAGCAAAACTGAAAAGATACATATATCCTGTGGAAAGTAAATGTCATATTTATGGAATTATTGCCTTTTTTAAAGTACAACAAGTAATATATTACCCAAAACCATTTTAAAATATTGGGATTTTAATAAAATTTTGTATAAATGTTTTATTTGGCATGTTTACTAAGAATCAAAAGAGTCCCCACAAAAATGTGTGGTGAAAGGGTGTTTTTTTTTGAGGGCGAGATGTTAGTGCGTCATTATTACCATAACATCTATGAATAAGTTTTGACACTGATGAAATTAGCTAAAAATATTAAATATTTCATGGTTTCCGAGTATCAAAAGAGTCCATTAAAATTACTTCATCCAAAGAGTTTTCTTAGAGAGTTTATGTTTCAGCTGCAAAATGTTAGCTTTTACGAACAATTGTATTTTCGTGTAATCGAGATAGTACATATGATATATGATTTAAAGGTCGAATCTAATAAAAGAAAAACCAATATGATACAAGCACCCTAAAAAAAGGTTGATTAATTTTGAAACAGAAATTACTGTTTTTTCCGTTAAGCAAGTCAAACATTTCACCCCAAAAACACACTTGGACGTTGGACTTTAGATATTTGTACGGACTCTTTTGATCCTTGGGTGCCAATATAAATTCAATATTCTTAGCAAAGTTCAAAGTGTCAGAATTTTTTCATGGCTGTTACGGTAATAATCACTCACTTGCATCTCTCCGTCAAAAAAACACCCTATAACCAAATATATTTTTGGGGACTCTTTTGATTCTTGGTAAGCATGCCAAATCAAACATTTATACTAAATTTCATTAATATCCCATTATTATTTAAAATGGTTTTGGGTAATATATTACTTGTTGTACTTTAAAAAAAGTGATCATTCCATAAAAATGAAATTAACTTTTCACAGGATACATGTATCTTTTCAGTTTTGGTCTCTTTAGAATCAGCGTTGAAAAGCACCCTAAAAACATGTTCCATATGATTAGATTGTAATACAACAAATTTTTCAGTCTGACAAACTACCGCCTCTCTCCCCTCTCCACCTCTTAAAATGCGTCTACACAAAAACTCAATTCAGCGATTTTGGAGGACTTTGGATATGTTGTTGAGGATAAAATTCTGCGTTGATACCAGCAATAAAATTTCATGAATTAATTTGTCCCCGGTTACCTAGACTATTACTGTTTTCTATTTCTGAAATTTAAGTTAATAGTATAATATAAATATTCACTACTCAAAATGAAAACAAAAGTTCTGATTTTCAAAAATGACCACTAAATTAAATTGCTCTATTTATACAATCGTGACAAAACTAAAATACATTACAAATTCGTATTTTAATTGAATACAAAGATTCGTTTTCGTTGCTTTTCAATAAAAGTGTGAAAAAAGTTCAGGAGTGATTTTTATATGCTTCTGAATTGAAAAAAATTAATGTCAGTAACCCTTTATGATAAAAATAATGGACAAAGTTGTTGTATTCTGTAAGCCGAGAAGCGTTTTTGTCAAGGATTCCATCCGACTGGTCTAACGGTTCCACCGCAAGGAGTTCCGAAAAATCGCCTTTACCATAGCTATTTGCTTTTGCATTATGGGATTCATAGGTAACTTTGTAAAAGTAATCCACATTCCAATCAACAACATTATTGTTCGATTATAAGTGTTGAATAAGTGCAACAAAATCATTTCATAATTTGTTTTCATCATAGTTTTATCTATTTATGTCTTTTTTCGTTAACATTATTATTTTTTGGTTAGAATAATTATAAATAAAATGTTTCCACATGCAGTAGAATTGTTGATATTTGTTTTCTTTTAAAAATAATCTCTAATGATTGTGTTCTATAATGTGTTTAAAAATTTTAGTTTCAGAAATATAAAATGTTTTTACTGAGTTTAAATATGGAAACTACTCCGGACTTTGATTTCTGTTTGGTTTATCAGCTTTTGGCTGTCATCTTAAAACGGGACCTATGAGTGTTTATGCATATATTTGTTGCTATGTTATGTTAAATTTGAAGTACGAGGTAGAAAATCTTAGCATCATCGATTGAATACAAAATATCGTAGGTACCTATTCCATTGCCATGAAAATTAAATTTTGTAGCGTGTGACTCTTATAGTCTCACAAATCTAATCGCTTCCTCAGGTTGTGAGTCCTATGACAACAAAACCAGTTCGGAAGTTTTGTGTCGATCTGTTGAAATTTTTTTTTTTAAATTATAAATTTTGATGGATTTATTAAAGAAGATATCTCTGAGTCTCACATGTCTAGTAACATTTCTTTGACTGACAATATCCAAGCCGAAACTTCTACTAATTCTGTTGCTGAAAAAGTTTTACCGGAACAAGATGTCATGTTTATTAAAAGCCCAGGAACTTTTTGAAAAAATCCTAAATTTTGCATGCAAGCCATTCCACAAACTTCTAAAATATCCCAAAAAAAAACATAATTAAATTTTTTATCACGGTACATTTTTTCTTTATAAACCCGGAAAATTAGTTAATTTTTTTAATAAAGTTGAAAAATTGAATTTTGTTACCTTTTTTTGGGGTTTTTTTTCCGTTAAAATGCAATTTTCAACAAATATAAAGACAAATTAAAAATACAGTTTTGTTAACCAATTAATTTTCATTTCATTCATTCATTCATTCATTCATTCATTCATTCATTCATTCATTTATTCATTCATTCATTCATTCATTCATTCATTCATTCATTCATTCATTCATTTATTCATTCATTCATTCATTCATTCATTCATTCATTCATTCATTCATTCATTCATTCATTCATTCATTCATTCATTCATTCATTCATTCATTCATTCATTCATTCATTCATTCATTCATTCATTCATTCATTCATTCATTCATTCATTCATTCATTCATTCATTCATTCATTCATTCATTCATTCATTCATTCATTCATTCATTCATTCATTCATTCATTCATTCATTCATTCATTCATTCATTCATTCATTCATTCATTCATTCATTCATTCATTCATTCATTCATTCATTCATTCATTCATTCATTCATTCATTCATTCATTCATTCATTCATTCATTCATTCATTCATTCATTCATTCATTCATTCATTCATTCATTCATTCATTCATTCATTCATTCATTCATTCATTCATTCATTCATTCATTCATTCATTCATTCATTCATTCATTCATTCATTCATTCATTCATTCATTCATTCATTCATTCATTCATTCATTCATTCATTCATTCATTCATTCATTCATTCATTCATTCATTCATTCATTCATTCATTCATTCATTCATTCATTCATTCATTCATTCATTCATTCATTCATTCATTCATTCATTCATTCATTCATTCATTCATTCATTCATTCATTCATTCATTCATTCATTCATTCATTCATTCATTCATTCATTCATTCATTCATTCATTCATTCATTCATTCATTCATTCATTCATTCATTCATTCATTCATTCATTCATTCATTCATTCATTCATTCATTCATTCATTCATTCATTCATTCATTCATTCATTCATTCATTCATTCATTCATTCATTCATTCATTCATTCATTCATTCATTCATTCATTCATTCATTCATTCATTCATTCATTCATTCATTCATTCATTCATTCATTCATTCATTCATTCATTCATTCATTCATTCATTCATTCATTCATTCATTCATTCATTCATTCATTCATTCATTCATTAATTCATTAGATTAGAAATCCTTAATGAAGTTTTGAAAAGACTTCATGACGCAGGATTAAAAGCAGGTAGGGATAAATGCAACTTTTGCAGACCATCCCTTAAATTTTTAGGCTACGTTGTTGATAGAAACGGGTTACATGTTGACCCCGATAAAGTAGAGAGTATGATTAGTATACCTGCACCGAAAAATGTAAAAGAAGTTAGGAGTTTTGTAGGGACTATTTCATGGTACAGACGCTTCGTACCAAATTTTGCTACATTGGTTTGGCCCTTAACCGATTTGCTTAAAAAAAGCAAAACATTCGTCTGGACACAGGAATGCGAAGATAGTTTTAGGAAAGCTAAGTAATGCTTAATAACGGCTCCCATTTTGGCATGTCCCGACTTTAATCTTCCGTTCGTGGTCCAAACAGACGCGTCAGATTACGGTATCGGGGCCGTACTTACCAAAACTTTTGCGGAGGGGGAGAAAGTAATTTGTTACTTGAGTAGGTCATTGAATAGGAGTGAAAGAAACTATTCCTCAACAGAGAAGGAATGTTTAGAGTTTTGTGGGCGGTTGAGAAGTTGAGGCCGTATATCGAAGGGGTTCGATTTACGGTCATAACAGATCATTACTCACTTGTTTGGTTGAGTAACCTCAAGGATCCACAAGGTAGATTAGCGCGCTATGCGATACGGCTACAACAGTTTGATTTTCAAATCATTCACCGTAAGGGAAAAGATCATGTGGTGCCGGACATGTTGTCTCGTGGAGTTCCAGTGGTGGCTGGAATTTCAGATGAGGACTTAGACCCTTGGGTGGTTAAAATGATTAGAGCAGTTGAGTCGAATCCGTTGAGTTACCCAGCTTGGAGAGTGGAAAATGGACGACTGTACAAATTCGTCAAATCGACACATATAGTCGTCCACAAGAATAATAAAGAGTGGAAATTAGTGGTAGGCAAAAGAGATAGGTTAGCTATTTTAAAAGAATTTCATGATAGTCCATTAGCTGGGCATATGGGGGTCAGGAAAACGTTTGCGAGAGTAGGAGCTAAATACTATTGGCCAAAAATGAGGGATGAGGTTACAAATTATGTCAGGAAGTGTAGAATATGTCAGCAAGTGAAACCAATTAACGATAAACTAGCCGGTCTTATGACGGAAAGGGTAGGAGTTTCCTCTCCGTGGGAGATGATTAGTGTGGATTTAGTAGGGCCATTACCTAAGTCAAGTAAAGAATACATGCACATCCTTACAGATGAAGATTACCTTACGAAGTTTTCTTTGTTATTTGCATTGAGGTCTGCCACTGCAAAGGCAGTGTGAAAGGAGTTGGAGGATAATGTTTTTCTGTTATTCGGGGTTCCAAAAGTTGTCATCTGCGACAACGGTCCACAGTTTAGAAGTAGAGAATTAAAACAGCTATGTGAGGGATATTCGACCAAGAATAGATATACCCCACACTATCACCCTTAGGCTAACCCCGTGGAGAGAATAAACCAGATTATTAATACAACCGTGAGAGCTTATGTTTCAGAGAATCACAGAAATCGGGATTCTCAATTAGCAAAGGTAGCTTGTGCTATACGCACCTCTCAACATGAGGTTTTAGGAGTTTCGCCATACTATGCCAATTTCGGCAAAGAAATGTCCACTAGTGGAAGAGAGGAAACAGGACTTAGTGATCAGGAAATAGATCATAGTAGAAAAGTTGAAACAACAGAAAATGTAGCAGAAAGATTTAGAAACCTTAGGCCAGATATAGCTGCCAAACTTAAAACAGCTTCGAAGAAGTCTGCGGAAGCCTACAACCTTAGAAGGAGAGATGTTCAATATCGTCCTAATGACGTTGTATGGCGCAGGAATTTCGATTTGTCAAATGCGGCAAATTACTACGCACCTAAACTGGCACCGAAATACCAAGGGCCGTTTAAAATACGAAAAAGATTATCGCCCTGGACGTAAGTCCTTGAAGACGATAACGAAAAAGATCGTGGCACTTGGCACACTAAGGATCTTAAGCCTTTCAATGGTTCTTTCGATAATGATTAAGTCCAAAAAGTCCCAAAGTAAATTAAATTAAAGTAAAGTAAAGTAAATTAAATTATTTTGTTCTTGGTTTTTGATAATTTTGTTTTTTTTTACTCTTTCAATTTCATTTTTGAATTTCAATTTGGAATTGGTTTGTCATATTTGACCTGATGGTATTCTTTGTTGTATTGTTTACCTGGATCTCAGCAGGAAATGGCTTACTTTTTCAAAAAGTAACCACATTTCCAAGGAGGAAAGGGTGGAGTTTGTCACGTTAAAATTTACCGCGACACAAATCGCTCTTTCACTCTTCTCAATCCTTGTTCCTACGTTTTCCTCTTCTTGACTTTATACAGGTGGTTTGGTCAATTTAATGAGAGAGCGTAGGGCAGCAATGGTCCATCAGCCATCGGTACACTATCTCAGTACTTTGAAGAAACAATTCACAACGAAACTTATGCCAGATGGATGGTCTGTACTTAACTGAATTCATGGCGCTAACAGACGGACGGTCAGTAGTAAACAGACAGGTGGTCTGCTCTAAATCCAATTATAAAAATCAGACAGGCGGTCTAAAATTCTTCTTAACACGGAACAGAAAGTTCGGAGGACATTTGGTACCCGAAAGATGTTACTCGATTGAGAATGGCCGAGCGCCCATCATATCTTTAATATTATACTCCATACACAATGGAACGCTATCTCCTTATCCCCTAAATTATTTTATTCTGACAAAAGCCCACGAACTTGTTCTGTTTGAAGTCACCAGTAGGAAAATAACGGCCAACTCGTCTTTCGAAAAATTTGCTTTGGGGGCATTTTCTTTTCCTTTCCACTTCTCCGGTTTCTCCTTTGATCTTTTGAGTTTTATTAGTAATTTGGAGGGGACAAATGACGCGTTCTTTCGAAATTACATTGTTGGATTTATTTTTACACTTTCTATTTTCTTCTAATTTTCTCTTAAAAATTGTAGAAAATAGGGGGGAAATGGTTGGATTCACTCTTCGTGTTCGCCGCTCCTGGCAGTGAAACCAGCGGTCAGCGAATTCATGATGACGAAGCATAACTTGGGTTATGTGTGCGAGTAAGTAGGACCGGCGGATTTCATCAACGGTGACACTCTTCAGCAATATAGATGAATGTAGTTGTCAAATGATGTGATCGAAGTCCGCGGATTCCCATTGGCCGAAAGCACAGGGTTGACATAGAAGAAGACGTTCGAAGGGACATCGAAAAATCGACGGACACTTCTTTACTGGAGATTTGATAAGCGAGACGTTGCCTGAGAGAATTTTGGATGCGAGAGAAAAAGTGGGAAAAGAAATCAAAATAGTTTAATTTTGAGTTTTGTTTTAAAGTAGATTGAAAGAAAATTTTAAAAATCGTGGTTTAGAAAAAAAGGATATTGAAGGAAAGGCCAGAGACAGAGAAAAAGAAGACGGGGAAGAAAAATAAGTACAAGGAGAGAGGTTTGGTTGGCAGTTTGCAGGAAAACAAAAAGAAAGATAAGTAGAGTGTTTTATTCCTCTTATTACCTTTTTTGAATTTTCTTATCTTTTGATTGTTAAAAGGTTTTGATTTCTTTAATTAATTCGTGTGGTTTTTATTCGCGTTTCATTATCCTGAAATTGCAGGACTCGGGACCCCCGTTAATTTCAATCCTTTGTTCATTCGGGACAAAAGGATAGCGTTCCATTTAACGGAGTTTACTTATATACATATATAAATTCTTTGTGCTATAGTAATTGAAAAGATTTTGGTTTTTCATCCTGTATGAAAAGGTTTCCCAAACAATAAATCAATTTTCAAATCCCAATTCCGGAATATAAAATTTGGTGTTGTCATTTCTTTTTGCACATAGCTTTCACCGTCGGATTCACTTCAGAAGGTTTGTAATTTCCTTCAAAAACAAAAAAAAAATTGTTGGCGCCCCTTTTATTTTATTTTAGGTTCTACGCCCCTGCGGTGTTACATACAAAAAAAAATAAATACAAATCAAAAACTTAATCAATTTAATCGATCATTTTAATTCACTTTTTACGATCCGTAAAAAGCGAATCGCGAACCCAACCCATCGCTGAGCCTAGTCGTAGTGGTAGCATTATTTTGCTACCTGTTGCACTTTTATTGCATATTCGTTTTGGTTGTTGGGCGAAGAGGCCCATTTTTTGACAGTTCGGCGTGTATTCTTTTTTTTTAATACAAAAGTAAATTGTCGTGTCGGTCGTATTTCGTGTTGGTTTAATTGTTTGTTTAATAAATCGGTTCGGTTCAGGAAATAAAAGTGCAACACAATGATAGCTATAACTGGGCTCTTAGGAGAAAAAAACATTAAGAAAAATTAGTTTGTTATAAAATTCTTCACAAGACGCATCTATATAAAACTTTCTTATATTATACCTTTTTTGTTATATATGTATATAGCATTGAAGTTGTCAAAATTTAGAAGCAGAATCGGTTGTCTTGACCTTGACTAAAGTGAAATTTCGTTTAATTAAAAAAGACATATTTCCATATATGTATGTACAAAATTTTAAATGCCTACCACTCCCAACTAACAATTTTTCCTCCATAAGGTCCATTTTTTGAATTTCTAGAATTTATTATTTCTACAAGGCCTGAATTTAGTTTGAAAATCGAAGTTGCAAATTTTCGAAGCTATATTTTTGAAAACAGCTTGCTACAAACCTATTACAGGCAGAATCTATAATTTTTTGGAAGTTTGAATATTTACAATTTGGTTATAATTTTAATTAGGCTTCCCAGAAATTTGTTTCTAGAAGCATGCGAAATAAAAGCAAAGAAAAAGCTTTCATAAAGAAGCACATTGCCAAGAGCTCATTAAGGGCCACCTAACAACCACCTGAAACAAGCTATAATGTTTACGAAAGTCTTATGGAAGCATAATTGTCAGTGGAATTATGTCAATTTATTTTGTTTGTGTACAAGCATTATTTTGTGCACTGTTCGGCGCATGTATGTTTCTACTGCCAAGCGAGGGTTACCACATCAGGTTAAATTGTTTATGAAAATAAGAATAGGAAAAATTGTATCATTTTGAAAATTTAAATTAAACCAATTCATTGAGTGGGTATGGTCTAATATTAAAGCTTTTATATTTTGCAAAACGAAAACGGAACAAACATTTATTTTCTGCATTGGACAAATATGGTAAAAGAAAACAATTTATATTCACTTAATAAAAAAAAAACGAAACCAAAAAAAAATATATTTATTTCTTTACATCGATCATAATTATGTATTTATATTCAAAACTGCACTACAATTACAAATTCATATTCGTTGTTTGTATTTTTTTTAAATTTCCATAAAAAAAATAATATCCCAGATCCCAGCAATAAAAATGATTCCCTTAGAAATAATTTGATCGCAGTGGTAACTCTGATTAAGCATGACATCTAATTTTGGTTCTATAACCCAGTAAACACAAGCCCGACACAAGCATAATAAATGTGTGAACTATGTCAGACGCATGCGCGAGAAGCATTTATTTCGATGAAATTTGTTTCAATAAGACCTGTGAAGAGGTGGTTATGCAAATATAATTTTAGTAATCCTCTCAGGCGCATGTGCTGGAAGTAATAATTCCGATTATTTGGTCCTAGCGAAGTGTTTCACACTGAACATGAAAGAATTAAAAGCTGGTACTTCGCATGGAAAGTAGTATTTATGTGAAAATAAGCTACTGCTGGCTGAATTATGTACATACGAGGTGACCATAGTATCGTTTCTGTTTCATCGTTAAAAAATATTGTCACGTTAAGAAATTCGAATGTTTTTAAAAAATTTCTTAGTATGAAGTTTTCATTTCTCAGTAGTTTTTTTTATTACAATTTAAACGTTTTTTTAATATCTATTCTACGTAGCTATTTTCAGTTGAAAAAAAATAATGATGGTCGTTTTTGTTTATGTTTTTTATTTTGGCAAATTAGTGTTTTTAATAAAGATACAAAATAAATAAGAGATAATGTTAATTAAGTGCAACTTGAAATTTTTGCATCAATGCTGTGGTCAAAGTTAGACATTTAAGCTGGCGCAAATTTTTGTACCCATACTTGGAACCCTTAACTATCGTAAAATCAAACATTTATACTAAATTTCATTAATATCCCATTATTATTTAAAATGGTTTTGGGTAATATATTACTTGTTGTACTTTAAAAAAAGTGATCATTCCATAAAAATTCACAGGATACATGTATCTTTTCAGTGTTGGTCTCTTTAGAATCAGCGTTGAAAAGCACCCTAAAAACATGTTCCATATGATTAGATTGTAATACAACAAATTTTTCAGCCTGACAAACTACCGCCTCTCTCCCCTCTCCACCTCTTAAAATGCGTCTACACAAAAAGTCAATTCAGGGATTTTGGAGGACTTTGGATATGTTGTTGGGGATAAAATTGTGCGTTGATACCAGCAATAAAATTTCATGAATTAATTTGTCCCCGGTTACCTAGACTATTACTGTTTTCTATTTCTGAAATTTAAGTTAATAGTATAATATAAATATTCACTACTCAAAATGAAAACAAAAGTTCTGATTTTCAAAAATGACCACTAAATTAAATTGCTCTATTTATACAATCGTGACAAAACTAAAATACATTACAAATTCGTATTTTAATTGAATACAAAGATTCGTTTTCGTTGCTTTTCAATAAAAGTGTGAAAAAAGTTCAGGAGTGATTTTTATATGCTTCTGATTTGAAAAAAATTAATGTCAGTAACCCTTTATGATAAAAATAATGGACAAAGTTGTTGTATTCTGTAAGCCGAGAAGCGTTTTTGTCAAGGATTCCATCCGACTGGTCTAACGGTTCCACCGCAAGGAGTTCCGAAAAATCGCCTTTACCATAGCTATTTGCTTTTGCATTGTGGGATTCATAGGTAACTTTGTAAAAGTAATCCACATTCTAAACAACAACATTATTGTTCGATTATAAGTGTTGAATAAGTGCAACAAAATCATTTCATAATTTGTTTTCATCATAGTTTTATCTATTTATGTCTTTTTTCGTTAACATTATTATTTTTTGGTTAGAATAATTATAAATAAAATGTTTCCACATACAGTAGAATTGTTGATATTTGTTTTCTTTTAAAAATAATCTCTAATGATTGTGTTCTATAATGTGTTTAAAAATTTTAGTTTCAGAAATATAAAATGTTTTTACTGAGTTTAAATATGGAAACTACTCCGGACTTTGATTTCTGTTTGGTTTATCAGCTTTTGGCTGTCATCTTAAAACGGGACCTATGAGTGTTTATGCATATATTTGTTGCTATGTTATGTTAAATTTGAAGTACGAGGAAGAAAATCTTAGCATCATCGATTGAATACAAAATATCGTAGGTACCTATTCCATTGCCATGAAAATTAAATTTTGTAGCGTGTGACTCTTATAGTCTCACAAATCTAATCGCTTCCTCAGGTTGTGAGTCCTATGACAACAAAACCAGTTCGGAAGTTTTGTGTCGATCTGTTGAAATTTTTTTTTTTAAATTATAAATTTTGATGGATTTATTAAAGAAGATATCTCTGAGTCTCACATGTCTAGTAACATTTCTTTGACTGACAATATCCAAGCCGAAACTTCTACTAATTCTGTTGCTGAAAAAGTTTTACCGGAACAAGATGTCATGTTTATTAAAAGCCCAGGAACTTTTTGCCAAAATCCTAAATTTTGCATGCAAGCCATTCCACAAACTTATAAAATATCCCAAAAAAAACATAATTAAATTTTTTATCACGGTACATTTTTTCTTTATAAACCCGGAAAATTAGTTAATTTTTTTAATAAAGTTGAAAAATTGAATTTTGTTACCTTTTTTGGGGTTTTTTTTCCGTTAAAATGCAATTTTCAACAAACATAAAGAAAAATTAAAAATACAGTTTTGTTAACCAATTAATTTTGCGTCGTTTGATATATATTAGAAGATAGTGTTGCGTACCCTTCATTCATTCATTCATTCATTCATTCATTCATTCATTCATTCATTCATTCATTCATTCATTCATTCATTCATTCATTCATTCATGCATTCATTCATTCATTCATTCATTCATTCATTCATTCATTCATTCATTCATTCATTCATTCATTCATTCATTCATTCATTCATTCATTCATTCATTCATTCATTCATTCATTCATTCATTCATTCATTCATTCATTCATTCATTCATTCATTCATTCATTCATTCATTCATTCATTCATTCATTCATTCATTCATTCATTCATTCATTCATTCATTCATTCATTCATTCATTCATTCATTCATTCATTCATTCATTCATTCATTCATTCATTCATTCATTCATTCATTCATTCATTCATTCATTCATTCATTCATTCATTCATTCATTCATTCATTCATTCATTCATTCATTCATTCATTCATTCATTCATTCATTCATTCATTCATTCATTCATTCATTCATTCATTCATTCATTCATTCATTCATTCATTCATTCATTCATTCATTCATTCATTCATTCATTCATTCATTCATTCATTCATTCATTCATTCATTCATTCATTCATTCATTCATTCATTCATTCATTCATTCATTCATTCATTCATTCATTCATTCATTCATTCATTCATTCATTCATTCATTCATTCATTCATTCATTCATTCATTCATTCATTCATTCATTCATTCATTCATTCATTCATTCATTCATTCATTCATTCATTCATTCATTCATTCATTCATTCATTCATTCATTTCGAACGTACGTACATACACTCATACAGACATCTTGCTTAAAGACAGATTCTGATTCTAGGGACCTCAAAACGTGAAGATATGTCAACATTTTCAATTCGACAAATAGCACCAATTACAATAACTTCCAATGGGAAGTTAAAAATTATATATAAAAAAATATTTTTTTTTGAAAACTGCTGTTATAAATTCATATTTTATCGGGCTATTTAAACGGTTATTTTAAGCTATATAAATAATAAATTTATTCAAAAATTACATACTTACTTACTTATGTCCTCGGACCTATTACGTCCGTGATGTTTCCCTTACGGGACATAGTGCCTCCACTACACCTACGCGCCATCGTGTACGATTTCTTGAAATATATTTCAGCTCTCTCCAACTTTTCCCCAGTCGTGCCGATTCCTGTTCGACCGTTCTTCGCCATGTTCTTCTAGGCCGGCCCACTTGTCTTCCCTCCTGTGTGAGCGGGTTCCACTGCATTGCTTGAGATGCAATGCACCGATCGCCTTTTCGAAGCGTATGGCCAATCCACTGCCACTTTCTTCTTCGTATAATGGAGTCTATGGGCTCTTGACTCGTTCTCGCATGAAGTTCGGCATTGGAGATACGGTTGGGCCAGAAAATCCTCAAGATGTTTCGTAGACATCTATTAACGAAGGTTTGCAGCTTTCTAGTTACAGTGTCAGTGACTTTCCAAGTGCTGCAGCCGTAAAGCAGAACGGATTCAACATTGGAGCGGAACAGTCGTAGCTTGGTCTTTAAGCTAAAAGAGTTGTTTCTCCATATTTTGGACAGCATTCCGAACGCAGCCTTTGCTTTTCTGATTAGGCTGTTTACGTCCAGTTCAGTTCCGCCACCCGTAGAGATTACATAATAAATTACATAATAATTTGTATTTAAACTATTTTTAGTATATTTTTTTAACGAAATCATTATATTATTGAACTTGATTATATTGTCAATTTCTGGCTACGTTAAAGTTGTAAGCTACGAGAACAAGGTTTGTGCGATCCATAACTGCAGTTAATTTTATCTTATCTTAAATGACCTTAAAAAAAGACAGCTTGATATTATTTTATGTTGTTTGGAATGATAAGAATTGAATATTTGATATTGTAAGCTTCTGAATATGCTTTATTAATGTTATACATTTTTGAAAGGCCCATTCCTCTTCTTTACAAAACAGTTACTTTTGCTGAAATTAAATCTAACAGTACCTTAAATAATAAAAAAAATATATGCATAAAATGCTGTATTTTTTATTATTTTTGTTTGTTTTCGACTGAAGTTTTCTCTGCCTCCATTACGATAATTCTCGTTTTGTATTCTTCAAATATTGTTAATTAGGAAAAAAAAAATGTTTGCCCATTTTTGCGCTTTTATGTCCAAGGCGTCTTGTGGTGATATCTGCATTGGTTTTAAAGTTATGAATTTTGCAACCAAAAAAATCAATATGAGCCACTGTGTGCCAGTTATAGCTTTCAATGAAATTCATCATTGAAACCAGAGATGGCAGAGTAAATATCGTCAGGTAATCTACTCGATAAACTACGCGTAGTTAATCGATTAAACTACACGTCTGATTTGTTTCATTTACTACCTATATTTGTTACGTGTGCGACATGCACAGAAATCGTTAAGTTTCAAAAATAATTTAAAAACAATTAACGAGCAGACAACATTGAATGGCAAAAGAACGAAATGTGTTTGCATGAATGAGCTAAAATAAGGATTTTGAAATTCAATAAAAGAAAAATGCAAATTAAATACCTAAATAATCGGGTGGCACAACGGCTCATGAAGAACCAGGGCCTAGTGACTAACAACTCACAACCATTCCTATGTGCGCCTATCGACAGGAATGAAAGGGACCTATAATTGTATGCCGAATCCGAACGGCTAGACGAGAAGCACTTATTCGTGACAAGTGATACTCTTGGAGGATTTGTCAATTCCTAGCAAGAGGCAGTAGCCCTGAAAAAAACTTTTAAGTTTTAAGGTGGACTTAAATTTGGAATTAAATACCTAGTCATCCGATTTATTTCTATCCTTCATGTTAAGAGTAAAATTACTGTCGATAAGTACTTTGGAATGCTCCTGCTTGCATATTTTTCGCGGAAGCTTTTCGGCTTGATTTTTTTTTTTAATTTCAACCCTTCGCACTTCACAACAAAACGAAATAATAATTAACATAACTTGAAAACAAAAGGCATATAAATAATAGAGATTATAAAATGATTTAATTAGAAAAACGGTCTTATCGTAATAATATTTATGGGCGGTGACCGTATTCTCTTCAGATTTATTCACTTGTGAACATTTAATGCCTTTTTATATTGTTTCATTTTGTCAATTTTGATGTTGAAATGACAAACCCAACTACATTTTGACGTTTAACGCTACGTGAACTACATTTAACTACGTTAACTACATTTAACTACATATACTACCTATTTATGTAGCAGACGTAACAAATGTAGAAAATCAAAAAAATTGGCATTTCTGCCATCTCTGATAGAAACACAAATCCGAGAAAGGTAAGAATACTTATTGACATGTCGGCTACAGCATTCATTAAAATTTCTTTCATTCAAAAGGCTAGGCCTGTGCCCATACAATAACCAACTTTGAGGTAAAAGTTGATCGTTGAAATGAAAACTGACACGAGAACAGGAAGAGAAAATAACACATATCATTGGAACGATTGTGTTCCACTTTTGGGAACAAAATATCAGCTGTTCATTGAGAACGATTTGCGTCATTGAAAAAATGTACCTCTTTTTTGTACCAAAATCCCATTAGTTTTATTTGTTTAAGTGCACCAAATTGAAAGACAAAAGAAAAATGGGCATTTTGTTCTACGTATAATTGCCCACGAGTGAGATATATGTATATCGTTGGAAAGCTTAGCCATAGTGCATCATTTTTTTTGTATGGACGTAAAGCTGTTAACCATGGGGATTAGGCAGTATATGAACTTCAAAAATGAATTGCAATAGTGTTCCATTGAAATGACAGTATTGGTAACTTTCGATGAACTGAATAGACTCAAAAATAAATGGCCATTAATATGGGGATATTCCCTATTATTGGCCATTTATTTTTGAGTCTATACTACCTTATTACTAAGCCTAGTAAACTAACTTGGCGTACTTTAAGATCTCACTTCCCTTTACGGCTGACTTGTTACGCAAAGGTTTTTGTATATAGAAGAACTTGGCTCCTTTTTTAACATTTATGTTTTTGTTGTGATTTCACTACCTTTTGCAAAGATTCTTTTTATCAGTTCATGATTTCAATTTTTTCTTTGCATACCCACGCCTGAAAATTAACCACTTTACCAAATTTCATAATCCTGCACAAATCGGAAGTGATCTCAATATATTTAATATTAATTCATTCATTCATTCATTCATTCATTCATTCATTCATTCATTCATTCATTCATTCATTCATTCATTCATTCATTCATTCATTCATTCATTCATTCATTCATTCATTCATTCATTCATTCATTCATTCATTCATTCATTCATTCATTCATTCATTCATTCATTCATTCATTCATTCATTCATTCATTCATTCATTCATTCATTCATTCATTCATTCATTCATTCATTCATAATCCTGCATTCATTCATTCATTCATTCATTCATTCATTCATTCATTCATTCATTCATTCATTCATTCATTCATTCATTCATTCATTCATTCATTCATTCATTCATTCATTCATTCATTCATTCATTCATTCATTCATTCATTCATTCATTCATTCATTCATTCATTCATTCATTCATTCATTCATTCATTCATTCATTCATTCATTCATTCATTCATTCATTCATTTATTCATTCATTCATTCATTCATTCATTCATTCATTCATTCATTCATTCATTCATTCATTCATTCATTCATTCATTCATTCATTCATTCATTCATTCATTCATTCATTCATTCATTCATTCATTCATTCATTCATTCATTCATTCATTCATTCATTCATTCATTCATTCATTCATTCATTCATTCATTCATTCATTCATTCATTCATTCATTCATTCATTCATTCATTCATTCATTCATTCATTCATTCATTCATTCATTCATTCATTCATTCATTCATTCATTCATTCATTCATTCATTCATTCATTCATTCATTCATTCATTCATTCATTCATTCATTCATTCATTCATTTATTCATTCATTCATTCATTCATTCATTCATTCATTCATTCATTCATTTCGAACGTACGTACATACACTCATACAGACATCTTGCTTAAAGACAGATTCTGATTCTAGGGACCTCAAAACGTGAAGATATGTCAACATTTTCAATTCGACAAATAGCACCAATTACAATAACTTCCAATGGGAAGTTAAAAATTATATATAAAAAAATATTTTTTTTTGAAAACTGCTGTTATAAATTCATATTTTATCGGGCTATTTAAACGGTTATTTTAAGCTATATAAATAATAAATTTATTCAAAAATTACATACTTACTTACTTATGTCCTCGGACCTATTACGTCCGTGATGTTTCCCTTACGGGACATAGGGCCTCCACTACACCTACGCGCCATCGTGTACGATTTCTTGAAATATATTTCAGCTCTCTCCAACTTTTCCCCAGTCGTGCCGATTCCTGTTCGACCGTTCTTCGCCATGTACTTCTAGGCCGGCCCACTTGTCTTCCCTCCTGTGTGAGCGGGTTCCACTGCATTGCTTGAGATGCAATGCACCGATCGCCTTTTAGAAGCGTATGGCCAATCCACTGCCACTTTCTTCTTCGTATAATGGAGTCTAT
Source organism: Melangyna quadrimaculata (assembly GCA_949320155.1). Taxonomy (NCBI): domain Eukaryota; kingdom Metazoa; phylum Arthropoda; class Insecta; order Diptera; family Syrphidae; genus Melangyna; species Melangyna quadrimaculata. Next base: position 301,992,655 of record OX439483.1, on the reverse strand, counting down.
GGGCTCTTGACTCGTTCTCGCATGAAGTTCGGCATTGGAGATACGGTTGGGCCAGAAAATCCTCAAGATGTTTCGTAGACATCTATTAACGAAGGTTTGCAGCTTTCTAGTTACAGTGTCAGTGACTTTCCAAGTGCTGCAGCCGTAAAGCAGAACGGATTCAACATTGGAGCGGAACAGTCGTAGCTTGGTCTTTAAGCTAAAAGAGTTGTTTCTCCATATTTTGGACAGCATTCCGAACGCAGCCTTTGCTTTTCTGATTAGGCTGTTTACGTCCAGTTCAGTTCCGCCACCCGTAGAGATTACATAATAAATTACATAATAATTTGTATTTAAACTATTTTTAGTATATTTTTTTAACGAAATCATTATATTATTGAACTTGATTATATTGTCAATTTCTGGCTACGTTAAAGTTGTAAGCTACGAGAACAAGGTTTGTGCGATCCATAACTGCAGTTAATTTTATCTTATCTTAAATGACCTTAAAAAAAGACAGCTTGATATTATTTTATGTTGTTTGGAATGATAAGAATTGAATATTTGATATTGTAAGCTTCTGAATATGCTTTATTAATGTTATACATTTTTGAAAGGCCCATTCCTCTTCTTTACAAAACAGTTACTTTTGCTGAAATTAAATCTAACAGTACCTTAAATAATAAAAAAAATATATGCATAAAATGCTGTATTTTTTATTATTTTTGTTTGTTTTCGACTGAAGTTTTCTCTGCCTCCATTACGATAATTCTCGTTTTGTATTCTTCAAATATTGTTAATTAGGAAAAAAAAAAAATGTTTGCCCATTTTTGCGCTTTTATGTCCAAGGCGTCTTGTGGTGATATCTGCATTGGTTTTAAAGTTATGAATTTTGCAACCAAAAAAATCAATATGAGCCACTGTGTGCCAGTTATAGCTTTCAATGAAATTCATCATTGAAACCAGAGATGGCAGAGTAAATATCGTCAGGTAATCTACTCGATAAACTACGCGTAGTTAATCGATTAAACTACACGTCTGATTTGTTTCATTTACTACCTATATTTGTTACGTGTGCGACATGCACAGAAATCGTTAAGTTTCAAAAATAATTTAAAAACAATTAACGAGCAGACAACATTGAATGGCAAAAGAACGAAATGTGTTGCATGAATGAGCTAAAATAAGGATTTTGAAATTCAATAAAAGAAAAATGCAAATTAAATACCTAAATAATCGGGTGGCACAACGGCTCATGAAGAACCAGGGCCTAGTGACTAACAACTCACAACCATTCCTATGTGCGCCTATCGACAGGAATGAAAGGGACCTATAATTGTATGCCGAATCCGAACGGCTAGACGAGAAGCACTTATTCGTGACAAGTGATACTCTTGGAGGATTTGTCAATTCCTAGCAAGAGGCAGTAGCCCTGAAAAAAACTTTTAAGTTTTAAGGTGGACTTAAATTTGGAATTAAATACCTAGTCATCCGATTTATTTCTATCCTTCATGTTAAGAGTAAAATTACTGTCGATAAGTACTTTAGAATGCTCCTGCTTGCATATTTTTCGCGGAAGCTTTTCGGCTTGATTTTTTTTTTTAATTTCAACCCTTCGCACTTCACAACAAAACGAAATAATAATTAACATAACTTGAAAACAAAAGGCATATAAATAATAGAGATTATAAAATGATTTAATTAGAAAAACGGTCTTATCGTAATAATATTTATGGGCGGTGACCGTATTCTCTTCAGATTTATTCACTTGTGAATATTTAATGCCTTTTTATATTGTTTCATTTTGTCAATTTTGATGTTGAAATGACAAACCCAACTACATTTTGACGTTTAACGCTACGTGAACTACATTTAACTACGTTAACTACATTTAACTACATATACTACCTATTTATGTAGCAGACGTAACAAATGTAGAAAATCAAAAAAATTGGCATTTCTGCCATCTCTGATAGAAACACAAATCCGAGAAAGGTAAGAATACTTATTGACATGTCGGCTACAGCATTCATTAAAATTTCTTTCATTCAAAAGGCTAGGCCTGTGCCCATACAATAACCAACTTTGAGGTAAAAGTTGATCGTTGAAATGAAAACTGACACGAGAACAGGAAGAGAAAATAACACATATCATTGGAACGATTGTGTTCCACTTTTGGGAACAAAATATCAGCTGTTCATTGAGAACGATTTGCGTCATTGAAAAAATGTACCTCTTTTTTGTACCAAAATCCCATTAGTTTTATTTGTTTAAGTGCACCAAATTGAAAGACAAAAGAAAAATGGGCATTTTGGTCTACGTATAATTGCCCACGAGTGAGATATATGTATATCGTTGGAAAGCTTAGCCATAGTGCATCATTTTTTTTGTATGGACGTAAAGCTGTTAACCATGGGGATTAGGCAGTATATGAACTTCAAAAATGAATTGCAATAGTGTTCCATTGAAATGACAGTATTGGTAACTTTCGATGAACTGAATAGACTCAAAAATAAATGGCCATTAATATGGGGATATTCCCTATTATTGGCCATTTATTTTTGAGTCTATACTACCTTATTACTAAGCCTAGTAAACTAACTTGGCGTACTTTAAGATCTCACTTCCCTTTACGGCTGACTTGTTACGCAAAGGTTTTTGTATATAGAAGAACTTGGCTCCTTTTTTAACATTTATGTTTTTGTTGTGATTTCACTACCTTTTGCAAAGATTCTTTTTATCAGTTCATGATTTCAATTTTTTCTTTGCATACCCACGCCTGAAAATTAACCACTTTACCAAATTTCATAATCCTGCACAAATCGGAAGTGATCTCAATATATTTAATATTAATTTTGTGAAAATGGGTGGTTGCCACGCCCACTGAATGTAATATCTCAAATTTTTAATTTCCCGTTTGCCTTCATGTCAAGTCCTAACGCTCTACCAAATTTGGTCACTCTACGACAATCAGAAGTTCTCTACATAGTTGATATCAATTCTGAGAATATGGGCGGATGCCACGCCCCTGAATGGATAATTTGAAATTTTCCAATTTCTCCTTTGTATTGACCACATTATCTACCAGTTTACCAAATGATATTATTCTGCAACAATCCAAAGTGATCCATATAATTAATAACAATTCTGAGAAAATGGGCGGATACCACGCCCCATGAATGTTAAATATCAAATTTAAAAATTTAGCCTATGTTTGCAGTTCCATTTCTAACGCTCTACCAAATTTCATCATTTAACGAAAACCAGAAGTGCTCCATATAATTGATATAAATTCTGCGAAAATGGGCGGATGCGACGCCCTCTGAATAAGTAAGTAAGTAAGTAAGTAAGAATTCATTTATTGACAATTTAAATGTGTTACATTTACATAGATTTTTATGAATTATTTTAGGCTTTGGCTTAGCCGTCAGCTCGACTGGCAACATTTAAAAAAATTAAAAATACAAAAAGAAAAAACTATATTGTCATTAAATTTGTAGTTTATATTAATTTGTATGTCAGTTACGAATATTCTGTTATAAGCAGCATTCTAAATGTACAGGTTTCTTTCAAAAAAAGGGCAAGTCCTTTCCAGTTGGATCCGTTTAAGATGCTTTTTGTCTCCTCCATCGTTAAAACAGCTTTTCCAAAGTAACACAGTCTATATTGCTTGAAGATTGGACATATGCTTAGTAGATGAAAACAGTCTTCTTTGGATCTCGTGTTACATAGAGTACAGAACTGATTAAAACTTCCATTGTAGGGACTTCCGTTAATACCTAGAAGTTCACACCTTGCTCTGCATATAAGGGATATTTCTTTGCAGTTAAATGAATCTGTAAAATAATTTTCGTCACAGAGATTGTACTCTAATTGGCTGTATATTATTCTGCTTAACGATTAACAGGCCTCTTCAACCATGAGATTTCGAACAGAGTTTTCTTGCTTTTGAATGATTTTGTAAAACTGATCTTTTAAAAGTTGAAGGTTGTTTGGATCGATATTTAATTCTTCTCTATACAAAACACCAAGGGTTTGCCACTTTTCCATCCACCAATCTTTATTTCTAACCTCATAAAGTAGCAGGTTTTTGGTCAACCGAGAGTCCGGGTATCTCAAAACTTTAATGATAAAATCGGCTTGAAGCTTAAGAGTGTAAGTATAAAGTTTTGGTAAGCCTGTTTCTAAGTATATGGCATAATTTGGAGTTTTGATCGGAAGACAAAACAGTTTTTTAATAAAGTTTCTTTGCAGTTTTTCAATTTCTTCATAGTCTTTTATCCCCCAAACTTGAGCAGCATAGCATAGCGAAGATTTAACAACAGAATCAAAGATTTTATATTTTACGGACAGATTTATGTGTTGATTTAAAAATATCTTCCTCCATGTTAAATTGATAAGACTTTGCGACGCACTACATTTTTCTGTGAGGTGTTTTCTAAAATCCAAAGTTGAGTTGGGCTTAATTCCGAGATATTTGTATTCTTTCGCCACATCCAAACGACTTCTTTTAAAAATCCAACTATTTCTCACTTCACCCTGATTTGATCGTGAGAACACCATAACTTTTGACTTTTCAGTATTAATAATCAGTTCCCATTTTTCGCAATATGCCGTTAGACGATTTATCATAAGTTGCAAATTTTCTGGTGACTCTGACAATATGACTAGGTCATCGGCGTACAGCAAAACGTTTATGATGGTGCCTGCAATTCGAATACCTCCGGGTAGATGTTTAACAATGTCATTTATAAAAAGGGAGAACAGGAGGGCACTAAGAAGACACCCTTGCTTAACACCAGTATCTGTTCCAAACCATTCCAAAAAAACTCCTCCATCCCAAACTGTTGCCTTCGTGTCCGTATACATGTTCCGTATTACTCGAAGAAATCTTGATGAAACTCCTACTTCTGAAAGCTTATATAGCAAAGCGCTCCGATTCACTAGATCAAAAGCAGATTTGAAATCCACAAAAAATGCATAGAATTTCTTGTTCCGTGCTTGAAACACTTTAACTATAGATGTAAGTGAGAAAATTTGATCAATAGTAGAAAAGCATTTTCTAAATCCAGCTTGAAGCTCCGATAGGATATTATTTTCATCCATCCACCTTTCCAGTCTGCCAACTAGTATTCCACAGAATATTTTCACTATAACATTCATGAACGAAATGCCACGGTAGTTTTCAACAGCATTCAAATCCCCTTTTTTATGTTTAGGGAAAATAACTGATGTTTTGAAGGAGGCTGGAACTTCAGCACTCGTTAGAGTTTTGTTAAAAAATTCTAACAAATTGTTACAAAACGTTGGAGAGGCATTTTTAAAAAATTCATAGGGTATCCCATCTTCTCGTGGAGCTTTCCCATCTTTTGCTTTTCGGAGAACTTTTTGTAATTCGTCAACAGATATTGTGCAATCTAGAATATCATCGCATATAAATGGTTCGGCGTATGAAAACGTTAGGCGAGATTTATTTTGCAGTAGGTTCGTGAAATAAACAGAGAGGTCATCCGCAGATACACTGGAACCTATGATATGATTTGAACCATTTATTTCTTTCGCTATCTTCCAGAAATCCTTTGTGTTTTTCGTTTGTCCTAAAGATAAGGCTTGATTTGTTTCAAAGTTTATTTTCTTTGAGTGGCAGAGATTTTTGTACCTAGTATTTGATTGGATATACCATTGCCGAAGTTCATTACTATATGAGTTACGCCTCATTGCATTTAGCAAAGCAAACGATTTCATGCACTCCCTGTCAAACCATTTTTGTCTAAAAGTTTTAACTGGATTTTGTCCTCTGTTATGTGAAGCATTCCGTACACATGCTATAATTTGTTCTGAGAGAGCATCAGAAGTCTCGGGAATCGCAGATACCCTTGAAATGAAATCATCCAAAGAATGCTGGTAAGATTCAATATTTTTGTTATTCCATTTCAAGCGGGGGATCAAATCAAGATTTCTCTGTCGGAATGTTGTTTCAGCCATCCACTCAACAATTATTGGCATATGATCAGAAAATCTTTTGGATACAACTTCAAATTTAGCGATAAGATCCATCTATTCATTGTTAACACAACAATAATCGATGACGGAATTTCCCTGCCCTCCAATAAATGTAAAATTGCCTTGGATGACAATACTGTCATACATTTGCAGCAATTCGAGTAAATTTGTTCCGTTTTGGTTGTATACGTTGTCTTTAGATAATCTGCTACTAGGGTTTATTGTGTTATTAATATTCCGCAGTGTCGTAACTTGAGTGCAGCTTATTCTGGCGTTAAGGTCACCGACCATTAAAATACTTTTGCCTGCTAACAAAGACATAATGTTGCTGAGATTCTCGAAGTCTTCAGGCCATTTGTTACAGTTTAAGTAAAGCGGGAGAATGAACATATTACTTTTTTTAACAGTTTTACTAAAATAGCTCCCTGGAACTCAGCAAAATCATAATAATTCAATTGTGATATTTTGATTCCGTAAAGACACCCGCCACTTGCACGTCCTTTTAAAGAGGTTTTGATTGCAGGAATCCAATATAGTTTAAATCCATTAATATATTTAATAAATTTACTTGAATTTTCAATTGTTACATGTGTTTCAAAGAGAAAAAAATATCATAAGATTTAATAAAATTAAAAAAGTCTACAAACAAAAACTTATTATTCAAACCAGAAACATTGTACGCTAAAATCTTACAAAAATTAATACTTAATGATCTGACGGCACCTAATTCTCAATTTCGTACTAAATTACTAATATTTTGAGAAAATGACATCCCTGGTGAACTAGTAGATGGTGTTGATCTAGTCCAATTGCTTTGACGTCTATTTGTTAGCATGATTGTTTTGACAGTTTCAAAGTTTAATTGTCCAAACATTTGTTGCAATTCTAGTTCGCCGTCATTTTCATTAAATTTTAAGTTATTATTATTGTTTAAATAAAAAGATTTTCCCTCTATCAAAAGAGCATTATTTTTCATTTGCATTTTAACTGTTGGTTTATTTGTTTTGAGTATTCTTCTGTATTCGAGCAGGATTCTTCGTTTTAATTGCATTTGCTTTGTGAGATCTCTTTGTACATAAACACCTGTGCCTTTAAGTTTGGATGAGTTCTTAAGCCCTCTGAATACAAAATCTCAAATTTTAAAATTTTGCATTTGCTTGCACTTCTAGGCCAACCGCTGTACCAAATTTCATCGTTCCACGATAGTCAGAAGTGCTCCAAATAATTTATATCAATTCTATGAAAATGGGCGGTTATCACGCTCCCTGAATGAAAAATCTCAAATTTTAAAATTTTTCCTTTGCCTCCACTTTAAGCCCTACCGCTGGCGCTGTACCGAATTTTATCAATTTACGACAATCAGAAGTGCTCTAAGTAATTTATATCAATTCTATGAAAATGGGCGGGTACCATGCCCCTGAATGGAAAAGCTTAAAGTTTTTCCTTTGTATACACCACAAGGCCTACCGTTGTTGTGAAATTACAAGACTCTACGACGTCGGGAAGTGCTCCATAATTTTGATGATGTCAGTGAGTGAGTGAGTCAGTCAGTTACAGTTTTTGCAATTTTTGCAGTCTTATATCTTGGGAACCACTGATGCAAAACAATTGAAACCTGGTGAGCTTAGTAAATGCTGTGAGCTTGAAGTTTCTGGCTTTATTAGCACTGAAGTTAGAGGGGGGTCGAAAATCGCCTGAGTTTGATCCTGTAAAAAGGGTGTAGTGCCAGAACTTGGCTGGGCACTGCCGTGCCCTTTGATTCTTGTTATGTGAAAGCAAATGTCATAAAACTTTTACGTGAATATTTTTTTCATGTTGGTGATTCTAGTTTTGCGAAAAAGTGAAAGGGAAAACTTTTAACCCTTTCACTCTAAATTCGATTCTCGTTCTGTGAAAAGGTGAAACCAAGCGTCAAAAATATTCATATGAATAGTTTTCTTTCACGCTCTCATTCGATGGTGAAAGTTAAAAGCGGAAAGAAATAAACGGAAGAAAAATGGAATTATTATTAAAGAAAGCAAGGGAAAGAGTGTTACCCAAGGGCAAAAGGAGTACCTTATAAGTTTTCTTGAAACAAATCTGGATATAGCCCACGACAGATTTGTTTCAGTAGCTGGTGCTCACCAGAGAGCAAGGGACCTTAATGCGTTGGGAGGAGCCAGCCAAACTGATGATCAGTGGAGGAAGACTTGGGGCGATTTGAAGTAAGTAAAAGAAATATGAAATAAACAAATAAAAATATTTCCTATTAGTACCAAAAAGTATCTATTTTCAGAAGAAACAGCAAAAACAAAATACGGCGATATAAAATAAGCGGAGAACCGCAGCGGGGTAAATGGCATTGTGCGTATTAAGCAACTGACCGACTTAAAGCAGAGAGTCATACATATAATCTCGGAAAGAAATGTTTAAGGCGATGAACATGTCCCTGAAATAGGAGTCGAGGGCAATGAAATTGTAAGTTCATCAAACTACATACATATCCTTATAAATTTCTTATTCACTTATTTCAACGTTTATTTTATTTTTAAATTTTAGAATAGAGCCACCCTAGTTGAACTTCTCAACGACGAAGTTATTGAAGGAGCATTAACTTCTGCAGGTTTTCAGCCATCTGCAGCTGAAGCCGTTCCACAATCAGCAACTGATCCCCAAATGGCCACTGAAATGCCTTCAACGACTCCGATGTCAAAACCACCTAAGCGAAGGCCTTTGGAGCCAGTCAAAACACTCCACACAGACAAATTTTTAGAATTGGAGGAGAAAAATTTGTTAATAAACGGAAAATTCCTCAAATTAGAAGAGAGGAAAGTCTTGGCGCTAGAAAAACTTTCAATGTCACTAACGAACTTAATTGAAATATTAAAAAAAAAATTTTTATTAAATAGTTATGTTTTTGTTTGCTTTAGGGCCAATTTTTCAATAGTCAGCTAAACATCAGATAGTACTTATTCTTTAAATAAAACAAAAATTTGTTCCTGTTGCTATAGTAAATATTGTTAGCAAAACGCAAGGCACAAAGTTATAAATATTTTGTTTATTTAATATAATAAAGTATTAATGTTTAACAGTGAAAAGTATCTGAGTAAAAAGAATAAGTTAAATTGAGATGCGAAATGGATGGCGGTTAAAGTAGAAGTGACGCCTTGCATATGTATGTATCTCACAAATAAAAGAGTTCATCGCTTTCGCTTAGTTCTGTTTGTTCGCTTCGACACTCCTCCTCGATGAGCCATTATTTAAAAAGATTAAGTAGTTGACAAAAACCTAACTGCTTTACAGGTCCCAGCGGCTTTTTGAAGATGTCAGCAAGCATTGAATCCGTTGTACAGTATTGCAGGTAGACTTCTTTGTTGTTACATAGATCCCGTACGAATCGTTCTCTTGTTTCTATATGTTTCGATCGTCGACTTAGTCGTTCTGTATTGACAAAAGCTTTGCAGCTCTGGTTATCCACATTCATTAGAGTAGCTTTATTTTGAAGTTTGCCAAAATCTTTTAGAAGACGTCGCACGCACACTACTTCTTGGGTAGCTTCGCTGAGTGCCACATACTCAGCCTCGATAGATGAAAGGGAAACACAATCTTGGCGTCTACTCGTCCAAGAAAAAGGCCCTCCAAACATAAAAATATTTCCGGATGTGGATTTTCTGCTTTCTTGGTCTCGTGCCCAGTTAGCATCTGAGTAACCAATTAGTTTCCATTCGTTTGTCTCTCCCAGACAAAGTCTGTAATCGATGGTGCCCTTGATGAAGCGAAGTATTCTTTTTGCTGCCGTCCAATCTGCTTCTGAAGGGCTTTTGAACTTCCTGCCCAAAATTGCAGTACTGACAGCAATGTCAGGCCTGGCATTAACTGCCAAATAAGTAAGGCTCACATAAGACTCTGATATCGTGTTTGATTTGAAAATGCTGCACTGGTTTCATCTATTTTTAAGAATCCAGGGTCCATCGGTGTCTTCGCAGGTTAATCATAATAACTCAAATGGCGTCTTTGAAATGGATTTAGATGACATGCGATTATATACATAATTTGCTAATAGTACAGCTTCGCCCCAATAGCGTCTCGGCAAACCAGCATCCAGCAGCATACATGTAACCATCTCGATGGAAGATCTATTTTTGCGTTCAGAAATACCATTTTGCTGAGGAGAGTATGGTGTAGTAAGCTGACTCATAATGCCTTCGAAACGATAGAAATCACGTAACTTTTTGTTGTCGTATTCCCCTCCTCCATCAGATCGAATGACAATAGATTTACTCCCAAAACTATTTTCGACTTGACAAACATATTATTCGATTCGTTCGGCCTCTGACTTATGTTTCAAAAGAAAAAATTGCAGCATACCTGCTATAATCATCGATCATTGTCATTATGTATCTATTACCAGATAGAATCGGTGTACTAATTGGGCCACACAAATCAGTATGGACAATATCGAGAACTTTCTTTGCCTTACGTTTAAAAACTGTAGGAAATGTTTTTCGACTGATTATTCCTTGTATGCAGCACTCACAGACATCCACAGAACCACAGACTTGATCTTTAAACCTTTCAGAAGATTTTCATTTACCATATAATTCAAAACTGCTGAATCTCGATGGCCAAAACGTCTGTGCCACTGATGTTCACAGTTTTCTTTGTGTCTTTCTGATACTAAGGATACTAAGATTGCCATTTCGAACCCGGATGACCCTGTTTATAATAATCCTGATGACCCTGATTTCATTCCTGACAGTGCAGATGCAGCAGATCATTTACCAGCGCCAAAAAAAAAGGTCGAAGAGGCAGCATGTAAGGCAAGATAATTGGTATGATAATTGGCCCAGTCGCGCTATTAAGCCCCGGTGCAAATGCTGCTTTAATAAGAAGGAAACAAACTGCTTTTTGTTAACGGAGATCGACAGAATTGACATTTTTAAAGAATTTTGGGAAAGAACATGCCCTGAAAAACAGTTGCTTGTTAAATTACTTGTTGATATAAAACCCACAAAAAGACACCGTGACAGAAAACAAGAAGAGGTGAGCAGAAGAAAATCGACAGCTTGTTATCATTTATGGCTTAACAATGAGAAGGTAAGAGTTTGCAAGCAAATGTTTTTGAGCACATTATCAATAGGAGAATGGGCAGCAATGAACTGGGCAAAAGATGATTCTGAACATAAGATGGATGATGCAACGCTAGATGCCACTGAAAGAAAATGTTGTCGAACAAAAGTCAAGAGGAAGGAAAAGTTTTTTTGAGGAAAGAAGACAATCTTGACTTTTTTAACTCTCTTTCGAAGATGGAATCCCATTATTGTAGGTCAAGTTCTACAAAAAGTTACAACTTCTATAACGAAGAATGGTGCAAAAATCGTAACATGGAACCTCTAGCGCTCACCACGTTTCAGTTAGAGTTTGAAAACCAAAACCTTAGCGTGTTTTTACCAAAAAAAGAAACATAGGTGTGAGACTTGTGGAGTCTTCGAAACCAAAAACCTTTCGGAAAACGAGTACAACCTTCACCGACAGAAGGTAGATGAGGCACGAAAAGAAGAGGAGAGTGTTTTGGTTTTGACTATGGATCTGCAATCGGTTCTCTTAAGCTCTTAATCGAATATTTCCACCATGTACTGCAAAACTAAGTTAGTCGTCCACAATTTCACTATCTTCGACATTCAGTCAAAAAAAGAGTTATTGCTTCTTGTGGAATGAAACAGAAGGAAACGTAACAGCCCAGGAGTTTGCTACCATTTTGAGTAAGTTTTTATCGGCACAGATAGAAAATACTTCTGTAAGTCGAATTATTTTATACAGCGATGGATGCACTGCCCAAAATAGAAACTACTATGGTCAATGCGCTGCTTAACATTTCAATTTCGCATAGCATAACGGTTGAACAAAAACGAGGTGCAATATTTGGATCACACCTATTTCCTCAGTTTCACTTCCGTTGCTTTCTTCAAGTCTAAAAGGCCAGGTAAAAAGAAGGGAGATGCATGTGTTACTGACATAGTTGCACTTAAATATTCAGAGTCCGCTGTTTTATACAAACTAAAATTCAGTGACTCTTGGAATCTCTTACCATCAAGACCGGAAATTCCAATAAAATACGTTCCTGTGAGTACTCTTCCTCAACTTTACCAAGAAAGAATAAAAATCACTAAGAGAATATACAACGACTTGCAAGATTTGAAAACCTCATTACCAAGGGATTTTCACGATTTTTATGATAACATTCCTCATCATAACGAATAAAACTTTTAAAACTGTATGGATTTAAAACTCTGTTTTCTTGTTTGTTTATGTTTAAAACAATAAATATCTTTTAAAAAGATAACTTAGTTTTAATTTATTTACGAAGGCTGACTAATAATTTTTTCAGAAAACCTCGTAACATGAGATGAAACTACTGAGAATACCTCGTAACTCCAATAAAATGAAAAGTATTGTTATTTTCCTTTTAACAATGTTCTCAGATTAAACACATTATTTTTTTAAATAAATTAGTGACAAAAAATAAAATAATGCTAGAAATAAGATCCGTGAGACATTTTCGTCTCTCCTGAAAAATTTGATATTTGTGAGTTACGAGGTCTGCTTATGAGGCTGATGAATGGCACATGATTTTAGGCCAGTTTCTATTGCCCAATCTATAATGGTACGAACATAAATGAAACACAACTACTCTAGAAAAAATTGCAGTTTCATAAAACCGTTATAAATTATGTGGAGCACTTTTGATTATTGTAGAATGATGAAATTTGTGAGAGCGGTATGCCTTGAAGTGAAAGCAAAGGAAACATTTTAAAATTTGATATGTTATGTTCAGAGGTGTGGCAACCACCCATTTTCACAGAACTTATAATAAATGTATAGATAACACTTCCGATTGGTGGAGAATTATGAAATTAGGTAGAGCTGTTTGTTTTCATGTGAAAAGGTCCACCAACTTCTTAATAATTATTATCACTGTAATAGATCACTTCTGACTGATGAATATTTGTAGAGCAGAAGGACTTGTAGTTATGAGGCTTTAAACGAGCGTTTATTCAACCCACTTTTCCTGATAAAAAGAATCTTTGCAAAAAGAAGAGAAGTCACACTAAAACCATAAATGTTAAAAGCCAAGTTCTTGTATATCAGAGAAATCTGTTATTTAATGATTAGTGACTTCTGCGTGATCACAAAAAAATAGTGCAAAAGATAATGGGTAAATTTGTATGAAATCTGGTGGTTAGAGCAACACTTATGATATTGGTATCAATTAAAAGGTGATGCTGAACTTCTTATTCAGTATTTTCAACATGGAAAATCCGAGATATTTGAGCTTGAAATTCACGATTGCAAACACCATATTTCATTTTTTTTTAATAACTGTTCATAACTTTTCATATAAAAGACTTAGGATTTTAGTGCCAAATAAATGGTAGTTTTTTCATCTTTCAAATAATAGCAAAGTTAATAAGCTACGTCCACTTTGAGAATTAAGTTTTAAAGTCTTGAATAAATACTTTTTTAGCACTGCACACCAATATCTTAAAAAAATTCAGTGATGACATATACGTTTTTTTTAACACCATCGAGAAGCTATTTTTACAACCTTTAATTTAATTTATCATAAAGTGTCGTTTCCTCAATAATTACCAACTTATAATCATAAGTTTCTTCAAAACCTTATTTATCAAATTTACAAAATAACACAAAAAAAAAAACAAAAAAAATATACAGTATTGGACTGGTATCGACGTATACTTTCACTCTACATTTTAATCTATGATAAATAAATCAATATATATGAAAGAGAAATGTCGTCCGTGTGTGCACGTATAACTCGAGAATGGATCGTTCGATTTTCACGATTTTGGGCTTGATGAGTTCGTATTTGCTCAAGGAAGGACGTAGAACACTGTAGCAAAATCCCGAAAAATTTTCAGGAAAATTGGAATTTGGAAATCAGGGATCATCCTCGTTTTAGTGCATATCTCGAGAACGTTTCCTTCGATTTTCACGATTAAGCGCTTGATGGATTCGTATTGGCTCAAGGAAGGACATAGGACACTGTAGGAAAATCCCGTAAAATTTCCAGGAAAATTGGTAAATAAGGAACATCCAGTTTTAAATGCATAACTTGAGAACGGTTACTTAAATTTGTACGATTTAGGGCTTGATAAATTCGTATTAGCTCAAGATAGGACAAAGGAAACTAGAAGAAAATTTCGGAAAAAGTACAGAAAAATTGGAAATACTGGAACATCCGGTTTTTAGTGCATAACTCGGTAACGGTTACTCTGATTTTCAAGATTTAGGGCTTGTGGAGGAAAATCCTCGAAAATTTTCAGGAAAATTAGTAATCCTGGAACATGGTTTGATTTTTAAGATTTTGGGATTGATGGATTCGTGATGGTCTAACGAAGGCGTATGAATGAGGTGTCTTTTTCGTTTTGTCATTCAAATTAAATTGTATTTGCTATTGCGTGCGGTAAAGTAAAATTAGATTTAATTAATTTTTTTTTAAATTTTCATTGTGCTCAAAGTATTTGTATGTTTATTAAGTGCGATTCATTTGAAACCGGATGTATATCCCACAGTTCACTTAAAAGGAACTTCCTTAGAAACAAAATCTGAATCAACAGATCGTTCAAAGCGAATGGAGTTGAAGCAAAATAAACAATTGCTGAATAATTTGCTGTAAGATTCAGTTCCGGATGAAACCGATCCAGAAATTCCAAAAGAGTGTGACGAAAACGAAAGTTCAGCTTTGAACGCCCCAGAGTCTATGTTACTATCAACATCTAAGCAAAATAAGCGATCTAAATGAGGAAATGTATGTTTTACAGAATATAAAATTTACTTTCTTTACAATTTTTAGAAAAATCTTACGTTCCGAAAATGAAAATTTAATTACAAAGTTGTTGAGTGCTGAAAAAAAAAATTAAATCTTTGGAAACTCGAGTGCAGAAAGCTGAGTTCCATCAAAGCAACTGTGAAAGCAATCTGACTCCTAGGGAATAACATAGAATGTTTCACACCAAATTTGAAGCAAATCCACCGATTCGCTCTAGCTCGATATAAATCGGGACGCACAGACAAACAAACCGGCGGACGTCTGTTGTCGAAAATCAATTTTTGGTCTTCTACATTATGGTAATGTAAGTTCTGATTAAAACTCGAATTTTATAGTAAAAGTTTTGGAAATCTGCATCTTTCTTCTTTACTGCGGCTTCACAGAATATTTGGTTGTGATAAGAACATTATCATGTGAAGAGTTTACACTTGATTTCACTTTTTCACACATCCAGAATCGAATTACATGGGAAGCTGTGAAAAAATGTATCATTCCCTGAGTGCCCTAGATACACTCCTCGTCAACTGAATACGCACAAACATTTTTGAATATATTTTATCCATTTTTTTCAAACAGTGATGGTTATTATGCCATCTGTTGATGGTAAAAATTTTCGTAACATATAAATAACAGAATTTCAAAGTTTTATCCAAAATCAACCGTGAGTTTTTCCTTCAACCACTTCCAAAGTGTAACTTATGCAAAGTAGAAGTTTTTTTTTGAGTCAACTGAATAGGTACAAAAATTAAAATTGGTATTGGAATGGAATGAAACAAGTTTTTGTTTAAATTTAGTAGTGGGTACTTCCACCTTTATTTTTAATTACTTCGTAAATTCGATCCGGCATGGAATCGTATAGCTTTTTAATGTAATTTAACGAAATTTCGCTCCACGCTAATTTGATTGCAGAAATTAAGGTTTCTTTGTCTTCGAACTGACGACCACCCTCATAAACTTTGCGTACTAACCATCCCCAGACATTTTCTATGATGTTTAGATCAGGTGAGTACGGCGGCCATTGAAGCAACTGCACTTGTTGCTCCTCTATCCATGCTTTTATTATGCGCGCTGAGTGAATAGGCGCATTATCATGTTGGTAGGTCCAGTTTATGGGTCCAAAGATGTTAGAAAATTTAGGAAAATTTCTTTCCAAAATTACTTTATACCCAGCTGCTGTCATTCTTGATGTTACAACCTCGAGCTCAACTGTTCCATAATAACTGACTGCTCCCCATATCATGACACCTCCTTCACGACTATGATGGCGCTTTAAAAATCTTTTTTCTTTTCTTAAGTCGTAAAAATAGAAGTTGAACCCATCAGGGCCATCGAAATTAAACTTTTTTTCATCTGAAAAAACCACGTGATACCATTCTTTTTTCCAACTCATGTGAAGTCTTGAAAAATCTAATCGCAACATTTTCCGTCTCCCGTCAAGTGGTGGTTTTTTCTTAAGTTTCATTCGTTTAAGATGGCTTGAGTTGTTGATTACTCTTAATACTGTTTTTCAAAATCAAATGAAACAAAAAATATTAAATTTCCTTTATTTAATACTAGCGAAAACACCCGGCGTTGCCCGGGTCCCTTTTGTTAAAGTATTCTTTGTTAACAAATCTCGAAAAAAATTTCCCGTGGAAAATTGTTTTAACTGAAAAAATTTCTGCTATCGTGAATATCTCTGAAATAAATTTGATGAAATGACGGCCCAATTCACCAGGAAAACTTATTCCCGATATCAATAAATTTCCAACATTATTCATGTTCTCCATTTTCAAAGGATAGAAACATTGTGCAAGTGGTAATTATTATTAATATAAAAGCTTAACTACATATTCACGTACTTTTAAATATCTATGCTGAAGACACCTACTTGTAAGTAAATATTTGAAAAATTTGTATGGTTTGCTATCTTGCCCCCAACTATCATTTAAAGTACCAAAAATCGAATTGATTTTTCACCAAACCACAATTTTAGTATGAATTTTTTTTTGATTTTGTAAAAACTTTAACACAGAAATTAAGATTATAAATTTCTACTTCAAATTCATGTATCATTTGTTATGAACTATTAAGTATTAATCAAGTTTGAAGACTTTTAATTTGGCTAAATGGAGATTTTTTGTGATTTATTTTATTAAATTGCCACTAATTTTTTTCCCGTTAGATTTATGAATACAAAATTGTTCACATATTTATAGAAGAATGTAACTTCCAGGGCCAGACCAACCATATGTGCAAGATGTGCAAATGCACAGGGAACAAAATTATGGGGGCGCATTACCAGAAGCAAGAAAATTTAATCTGATCTTGCGCAAGCAAATATGTACTGCCACTTGCATTTTAATCACAAACATTCTTCAAATAATCCCAAAATAACATCCATCACAAAGTTGCTTTCAAGGAAAATTTAACTGAAGAGTCAAGATATCGTAGAATTAAAAATCCCACAAGACCCATGCAAGTTCAATCCTACCTACCTAATTTACAAATATTTCACCCGGTTCGCATGGTATAAAGAATATAAGGTACGTTGGCAGTCGACGTCATAGCGAGTGAACGTTCTCAATCATAATATTCTTTTGTTCTCAATTTTCAGTTGGAAAGAAAAGGAAAGAAAGCACACACTTTTGCTTTCGCAAACGAAATCTACCAATCAAAACGACTTTCACTCGCAATGATGTCACACGAATCTCATATCGAGCATACCTTGTATTCTTTATTGGCACATGGAGTCACGGCACCTAGCAGCCAGCGCGTGAAACTAACAAACGAGATAGATTTCTTTTTCATTTGACGTTCAATGCATTTCCCATAAGAGAAAAACAAAAACAGCTCGTAGAAACATTATTTTAACAAATTAATTTTATATGAACGGTTGTTTCTATTATAATTGCAATAGAATAATTAAACATGCTAGTTTGCAAATCAAACGTAAAATATATCGAAACTTATTACTAATTTGCTTTATTAAGCAGATGAAATATGTAAACAAACGTGCTTTTTTTGTTGTTGTTTTCCCAAATGGATGCAAGGCGCCAGTCAGAACGATATCATGTGCGTAGTCAGATAGAAGTTTAGGGGGCTAGAGTTTCTTATGGATTTAAATAAAACATTAATTTGTGATATAAATCTTCATTTTATTTTTTTTTGTATTAGGTACGCGCAGGTTAATATAAAGTTAATATAAATTATAGGGGCATCATTTGATTTCCCTGTGTTCGTTTGTTTTATCCTACCACGTAAGTTTCTTTCTAAGAACAATGTAATTTCTGGCAAAAAAAATTTTATCCTCCATTTAAAAAAAAGGTTAGCACTCTTTTAAAGTAAACTCTTCTTAAAAATAGAAATAAATTAAGAGTGATCGAGCTTGACCTTCATTCATACCTTGCCTCTTTTGTAAACTAAAAAACAAATGTGTAAATAGCCAATTGAAAAATATTTTTTTAACAATTGCTTTACAAGAAGATTTTTATTCAAATACCTTTATTTTACGAACAAACATATTTTTTTAATAATCGTGACTACGCCTCTGCCTTTCTCTTTTTCTAATCGAGTACTTTTGTTGTTGTTTCTGGTTGTAAAGGTGGTTTGTTTACATTTTTCATTTACAAAGCAAAGCGTTTTAGCTATCTATTTTAATATATTTTCGGGTTAATTTATAGGATTACACATTTTTTGATTCTATTTCAATCATAATATGGATACCATTTAAAAAAAAGGTTAGCACTCTTTTAAAGTAAACTCTTCTTAAAAATAGAAATAAATTAAGAGTGATCGAGCTTGACCTTCATTCATACCTTGCCTCTTTTGTAAACTAAAAAACAAATGTGTAAATAGCCAATTGAAAAATATTTTTTTAACAATTGCTTTACAAGAAGATTTTTATTCAAATACCTTTATTTTACGAACAAACATATTTTTTTAATAATCGTGACTACGCCTCTGCCTTTCTCTTTTTCTAATCGAGTACTTTTGTTGTTGTTTCTGGTTGTAAAGGTGGTTTGTTTACATTTTTCATTTACAAAGCAAAGCGTTTTAGCTATCTATTTTAATATATTTTCGGGTTAATTTATAGGATTACACATTTTTTGATTCTATTTCAATCATAATATGGATACCCGTTGATATAAAATAATTTGGTAAAACTAATTTTCATCTGGCGCTTTTTTCGTTTTCTCTTATGGGAAATACATTGAACGTCAAATCGAAAATAATTCTATCGCCTTTTGAAGCTTAAGCGCTTGAGATGCAGGTGGCGTGGAAAGCAACTTACCAGGTGTCAATACCATGCACTGTTCGTACCAAAGAAAAAATCTCAACACAAAACAGTTCCATGCCACCTCATACGTGCAAGATTTATTTCATGCACACATACTGAATCATGTGGGCTAGAACGGGCAGGTTTTGTATTATGCACCGTACCTCTTCTGCTGTTACTTCTCATCTACGAAAAAAAAACAACAACAAAATGTCTCAGAAAAACAGAACAAGTAGGTTGCTGTGCTAATACCTATACGGAATCATATGGGTCAGAGCGTTCTTATTGCACACTGTAGCTGTGTAAGGGTTAAGTGCCTGCATACATAGGAGATGGAAATTTTAATAGAATAGAAAAAGTTAAGTTGGTTAAGATTCAATAAATAGCTATCAGTTTTTAATAGAAGTGACGTATTTTGTGAAAGTGTTTATGATAAAAAAAAGCCTTCGGGGCAGAATTTAGAAAAAGTAGAAGGCTTGTTGAGGCCGAAAATAAAGAACAGAGCAAAAATTTCGCAACATTTTTAAAACGCAGATGGGGAAAATGTAAGTGTTAAAATATATATTTACGCCCTGACTCACTGACTGTAGGTATAATGCCGCAATGCGATTTCACAAAAAAAATTAACTTTTGTACAAATTTTTTTTTTTAACTTTTTACAAAAAAAAAAAAATACTTTTTTATCAAACAAAAATTAACTTTTTTACAAACAAAAATTAACTTTTTTACAAAAAAAAAATTAACTTTTTTACAAAAAAAATTAACTTTTTTTCAAAAACAAATAAACTTTTTTACAAAAAAAAATTAACTTTTTTACAAAAAAAAATTAACTTTTTTACAAAAAAAAAGACTTACAAAAAAAAAATTTACTTTTTTACAAAAAAAAATTACCTTTTTACAAAAAAAAAATTACTATAAAAAATTAACTTTTTTATAAACAAAAATTTACTTTTTTACAAAAAAAAAGTTCCTATTTATTTTTTATATGTATACAGGGTGTCCCGTAAAGGATGGTCCAAACTGAAACTGGTGAATGGCCAGGTCATGACCTATCAGTATTTGGTAACTTGTTCATACCGAATCATAACGGTTTTCGAGTAACGGCTATTTTTCGAAAAATTAAAAAATAAACTTAACTTTGAACCATTTTTTTGCTCACACTGTCCATAATTGACTTCTGTTTTTTACAACTTTTACACTTAAACTTTGGCTAATAGTAGACTTATTTTACTGAATAAAAAAATGTTCATTTACATCACCATTTGCCTACAAACTGAAAGATAAACTTGAACTTTGACCAAACTTAATTATTCAATCTTCTTAAGAGCTCCATGAATAAAATTCGTATGACACAATATAGGTTTTATCTTCCAAAAATATCACGTTTTTCTGTGGTTTTTAACAAGCTATAAAACTTGCTAAAGCGAAGCTCAGATAAAAAGTTATAACCGTTTGAATCCAATAAAACAGATTAAAAATAAAACAAAAATAAAACATTTTTGTTCAAGTATATCGATAAAATTAAAATATCTTTTCAAATATAACTTAGACAAAGCTGAATTTTGGTGCAGAGCTTCATTTTGATACCTCCCGCATTTGTAAATAAAAACCTTAAATTTGGGAAAGGACTTTCGATTTTGTAGGGTGAAAGGGGAAAAGTCCAGTATTTTTGAAAATTTCTCGAAAAGCATCAGGTTTTTTAAGAACTGTCTTTGGAAAAACGGTAGCTATTCAAATTCCGCACAAAATAGATCAACCACTTTTTTCGCTGGAGCAACAGATGATTTTGAAAAAACAGGGACAAAATATGGCCTTACTTTAATGTTATATTTTCCACACCGTTGCATTTGCGCTCAATTGTCTCAAAATCCATTACTCTATAAAAAAATTATAGTTATTTATTCTTTGTAGAATATTATAAGCTACAATTTTTCCACAGATATTTTTTTAAAAAAACCTGATGGTTTTCAAGAAATCTTTAAAAATGCTGGAATTTGTAAAAATGTACTTTTATTACATATGATACATACAATTATATATGTATGTAAGCATATTTGTTTGTTACTGAGGATTCGGCCTACCGGGGATACCCTAATAAAAAACGCATTGAAAGTCTACCTCCTGGGTAATGTAGAAAAGGCTTATGCATGTGTATAAGTGTATGTGTGAAATTTCTACAAATCTTGCACAGGGCGCAAGTTTTGTATCATTTTTTGTTTAAATTCATAAATTTTTCATTAACTTTAAACAATTTTCAAAGTAAATACACTCAAAAGGTATGAATTTTCGCTTTATGTCAAATTCTTTCTATTTTAACAATTTAGTTTGTCATGCAAATTAAAAAAAATTTCCTTTTATAATTTTCCATGTCTTATAGCCTTTCATTTGACACCTCATTTATAAATATCAAAAAAGTATTGCCCATATTGTGGCCATTTACAGGTACTTTAGCAAAAAGAAACAATTTGATCGACCAATAGACTGGATTTTTGCAAAATTTTTCTTTAAGTAATTTTTAAAAATCTATATTAAAGCTTGTGGTTCTCGTAGAAATATGTTTTATATACCAAAATAATTTTTGATTAGAATAAATTATTATAAAATTTAATTTTTAATAATCGGTTAAATAAAAAGTTATAATATTCACTATTTAGTCAAAATAATGCTATTTTATCCGTTTAAGAGTTTTATGGTGGATTTATATATATCTTCGTCCGACTTCTGAAAAAAAAGGGGATGCAAAATTAAAATGTACATTTATTGGATAGAGAGGAAACACCAAAATGCAGTAGATCTTTGTGCATGAAGATTATAGGAAGTGCCATAATGTAGATATGAAGACAAACATGTTCATCTTCTTGACGCTCGGAGTTTTGGCATACTTCTTTCCCGCTCTACTTTTCATATTTTCAGACGAAGATACATGTAAATCCAGCATTAGTCCTTAAAATTGTCTGGTTGTCTATTAATATTTTGTATGTATTTAAATAGTGAGAAAATGACCTTTCCATAGACATATACATTTTGAAATTGGGATAAACACTTTTCGATTTATAGCCAATTTTATGCAGACAAATTGACAATTTAAAATTTTTTTCTGGATTTTATCTGTAAAAAATATATTTCTAATGTAAAATTTTAATATTTGAAATTATTTTGTGAAGTTTGTGAGCAACGCACAGTTATGTTTTATATATCAACATTTTTATTAGATTTTCAAGATTTATAATTTTTAAATTTGAAAATATTTTATGGGCGTGGTAAAAATATTAAAAATAAAATTCGTTGAAAAAGCATGATCGATTTTGCATTTTTTTTTTGTAAATAAATCAATAAACCTAATTTTAGAGTGGCTTTTGTTGACATAATCACTTGATATTTATTAGCAATATTTAAGAAGAGGATTAAGGCAATTGGTGTATTGGTTTTGTTTTTCAAAATTTATCAATTTTTTATTAACTTTTGCATTTAAAGTACCAAAAATCGAATTGATTTTTCACTAAATAACATTTTTAGTATGAAATTTCTACTTTATTTTTTTTTTTGTTTTCTTTTAGTTTTAGTTTATTTCATCAAACAGATAATTCATTTTATTTAATTGCGCCTACTTTTTTTCCCGTCATAAATCTGCATCATTAGTTTTTTTTTTTAAATATATAAATTTTTCATTAACTTTTGAATTTAAAGTACCAAAAATTGAGTTGATTTTTCATTAAAACACATTTTTTTTAATATTTTGCAATAATTTCTACACAAAAAATTAAGTTATAAATTTCTACCCAAATTTCATGTTCCATTTATTATGAACTATTAAGTACTATACAGTTTTGAAGCCTCTAAATGTAGATTTTTGTAATTTACTTTACTAAATTGGCAATTTTTTTCCCCGTTAGATTTACAAATATAAATTAGTTTTTTGAAATTAAAAAAAATTTCATCAATCTTTGAATTTAATATATGTAACATAAGTTTGATGGGTCATTTCCACACCCTTTTAGTATGAAATTTTTCACCCCTTCTCAATAATTTGTATACACAAATTTAGCCACATTTCATGGCTAAATTTTGAGATCTTAACTTTAAATATCGGCCGAGTAGAAATAAAGTTATGATTTTTTATATTAAAAAAAATCCAATAAAAAATAATTTGAGATAACGGTGCTTTGCACTGGTTGACGATTGTTGACAAACAATGAACAAAAGCAGAGCATTTGTACGGATTTTATTCGATTTTTTATGAATTTAAAAAAAAAACATTTGTGACGCTTATATAGGAGGTAGGTTTAATAATGAGATATCAAATTATTGGTTATTCTATTGAGATTAAATATAAAAAAAAAATAAATCAATCCATGCACACACTGACACGTTATTAAGTAATATGTGTAAACAATATTATATTTTTAATTTATCAGCTCAGCGGTACAATAGTTATATAATTTTTTCTATGCAAATTTCTAGAACACATATCTATAATTCATTAGTATAATATATACATTTTTCATTAACTTTTGAATTTAAAGTACGATAAATTGAGTTCTTTTTTCATTAAAACACATTTTGAGTACAATTTTTTCTAATATTTTGCAATAATTTATACACAAAAAATTAAGTAATAAGTTTCTAACCAAATTTCATGTATCATTTATTATGAACTATTAAGAACTATAAAATTTTGGCACCTATAAACTTGTCTAAATGTAGATTTTTTGTAATTTACTTTACTAAATTGGCCGTTTTTTTTCCCGTTAGATTTACAAATATAAATTTACTCACATATTTGTAGAAGAATAATACACCTATAATTGTATCATTAGTTTTTTGAAATTATAAAAAAAACATCAATCTTTGATTTTAATATATGTAACATAAATTTGATGGGTCATTTCCACACCCTTCTAATATGAAATTTGTCACCCCTTCTCAATAAATTGTATACACAAATTTAGCGACATTTCATGTCTAAATTTTGAGATCTTAACTTTAAATATCGGCCGAGTATAAAATAAAGTTATGATTTTTTATATTAAAACAAATCCAATAAAAAATAATTTGAGATAACGGTGCTTTGCACTGGTTGACGATTGTTGACAAACAATGAACAAAAGCAGAGCATTTCTACGGATTTTATTCGATTTTTTTATGAATTTTAAAAAAATTAATTGTAACGCTTATATAGGAGGTAGATTTAAAAATGAGATATCAAATTATTGGTTATTTTATTGAGATTAAACATAAGAAAAAAATAAATCAATACATGCACACACTCACATGTTATTACGTTATATGTGTAAACAATATTATATTGCTAATTTCTCAGCTCAGCGGTACAATAGGAATATAATTTTTTTATGCAAATTTTTAGAACACATATCAATAATTCATTAGCATATTGCAAACCTCTACGACTGCTTATTAAAAAGATATAAAAAACCAACAAAAAAAACAAATTTCATGTAGGCAACATTTTTTTTTATTATTTTTAATGATTTCTAAAAAAAATTTAAAATTATTTTTTTTAGGAGCTATTGTTAATGCCATAAAAAAAAGTTAGTATTTTGATTGTTTTGTTATTAGTTTGGACACCTATACGGCCAAACTGACAAGAAAACAAAAAAAGACTTTTATATATTAGTTAAGATTAAGATAAAAAAAAATTAATCCTTCTCAACCCCTCTCGAGCTAAAATTTCTAGGTAGGCTTTTGGCAACATTCAGGTCTGATTCATTGAAAATGAATTTTATTGTATTATGTTTTACATTTTTATTAAATTCTAAGTGAACATTTACAAAAATGTTTGCTGGTTCTATTAAAAAACATGAGTGTCTTTAAAAAAAGAAAAACAGCTATCAATAATAGGTTATTACAAATTTGACTTACAATAAAATGAAGGTAGTATTATTGAACATGATTAAATAATTAGGTATAATATAAAATGTATTAAAATATATTAAACAAGGAAGTAGGCATATACATACCAAAGTACGAGTAGGTTACTACTTATTTACTCATTTTGTTTATTTCGTGATCAACTAAAGAACTCCATTAAGTTTTGATTTCCTAAATGAATGAATTTATGTACGCATACTCATGCAATACTAATATTGTTAAGTTATAAACGCACATATACATAGATTTTACAAAATCTTAATATTTTCTTATTTTTCTTCGCTTTCAGAAGCACACAAAGAACTTGAGAGATACAAAAATGCAGTAAAAAAAACGGCAGTCATATGTGTGTGGAAAGGAAAGAAAAGCAAGCTAAAAACTTGGCTAGGCCGCAAATTAGAACCGCCGGAATTCTGCTTCTTGCTGCGAAGGAGAAATTCGCCAAAAGGCATTGGTAGTAACATTTAAATAAAGAATGCTGTACACATTAAAACAAGCTGCAATAGCCCTATTATTTACCGCTACTATGTGCATGTGTAATCAAAATTATATGTATTTGTTATTCCTTTAGTTGCTTAAATTGTGGTCTATATATGAAGTATATAATGAAGAAACATTTATTTACGAATACAACTGCCACTTCTCAAACTAATATACATTCATACTTTGAAAATATGCACTCACCCAAGTGAAGTCGAGAAACAAAAATGTTGTTGAACTCCTCTAACATCCGAAGAGAGAAGCGAAGTTTTACACACATTTGGATTAAGCTATTTAACCAACCACCAATACGTTTCGTCTTTTACTTTTCTTTCTATGTTTGTTTTATATTTGATTCTTCTTTTTGGATAAGATTCATGGATACCAAAAAATATAAGCAGAAGAAGAATTCCACACGACACGCATATAGAAACTTACACAAGGATAGAGAAGGAGATAACATATTATTCCCACTCCCCATTTAAAAAGTGGTGGTTAGGCCAATAAAGAGAGTTTCATTTTATGATGTCATCAGAGGAGGACACAGAATGCTTTGGGTTGTATGATAAGTTACTCATTAACAAAAATAGTTCTGAAAAAAATGTTGTTGGTGCTGGCATAAAATCATTGATAATAAGCAACAGCAACAGCAATAGTAATAGCAGTAGTATAATAAGTAATAGTAGTAGTATTTCCAATAAAAAGTGCAAACGACAACGCGTCCACGCAGGTAAACTAAAGAATAGTAGTTATTCTTCAATACCCAATTTTAGTTTCCATCCGTCTTCTTTCATGAGTAGTGCGTCCACGGGGACAGCTGGACTATATGGTAGTCTTTTAAATCAAACGCAATCGGCACACTTCGTTGGTGGTTTGTTTGGTCCAAACGGTTTCGGTTCAGCAAAAATGTTAAATGAAATATTAGGCCGACAAATGAAAGAAGCTCAAGATGCTACTAGTGGTCTACCAATATCTTTAGTAGATAATGCAATATTAACGGCCGCAATGGAATCGGTAACAAGTGTAGATTTATTAAACGCTAGCATAAATTCAAAGCTATTAAAAAATAACAGTACGACACACAGAAGTATTGCAAACAACGCGAGTGGTGGTGATGGTGAAGGTGGTTCTCATGGCATTGGCGGAAATATATTAAACAACAACAATAATGACTCTATTTCTTCGAATTCAACGCCAGTGGATACAGGTGGAAATCAAAAAGAAGTTTGTGAGCGTTTGGAAAAAAATGAATCGGTGTCACCGAAGCAACAAACAATTACTACTCAACAACAGCATAAGCAACAACAAAATAATTTGGCTCACCATATGCTTCGAAATATTCTGCAGGGTAAAAAAGATCTGATTGCACTTGATCAAGAACTGAGATCTGTTATTAATCAGCACAAAAGTAATGAAAACTTAAAAAATAATACAACTAGTGGCTGTAGTGATGATTTTACTTCACAAGATAATAATAATTTCATTAGTAAGAGTAAAAATAATACAAGTGCAACAATTAATAATAATAATAACGGTACCAATAGGAATTTAAATACTACCTGTGAAAATCCTTCAACTGCTCCAGGAGTAAGCAATAGCTCTAAGGGCTTTAACTATTCTTGCAGTAATAGCGTAATTAGTAATTTAATAGGTAGTGTTGGCGATCTTATGAGTACTTTAGGAAGTTGTTCTGATGTTCAAATAAAATCTGAATCTAACGCACCAATAACACCTACAAGTATTAGAAAAAACAGCAATTTAATGTCAGAATCCAAAAATAATAGTGAAAGTAGTGGTCGTGTTAGTAAAAACAGAAAAGATTCTGAATATTTAAGTGCAGACGAACAGATTTCTGTTTCGGAAGGAATTAACGAACATAATTTTTCTGAATTCCAACAACCCGATCAAATATCTCAGTCTGGCTGTTATTCGCTAGTTAATGATATTGTTACTAAAAAGGAAACAGAGGATTTACCTCAAAATGAATTAATGTTGTTAAGTTCAAGGGCAGATTTAGAATCAATAGGTTCTTTAAGCAACTCTGATATAATTGATATGGTGCTGGATAATACAAAAGAAGTTCAAGGTGAAGAACTTGCGAAGGATGGTGATTCAACAGCTAACAAACAAACTCTAAAGCCTATTGTTTTGGATAAAAAACGTGCGCGGGTTGAAAACATTGTTTCATCAATGCATTCTAGTCCGTCTTCTCATCATCAAATGAATCTACAAGTAAATGGATGCAAGAAACGGAAACTTTATCAACCCCAACAGCACGCAATGGAACGATATGCGGCCGCTGCTGCAGGATTAAACTTTGGACTAAACATGCAGAGCCTTATTCTTGAAGAAGATGAGGAAGATATTGAATCACCCCAAATTCAACAAAAGCGAGTTCAAAAAAATGCATTAAAGTCGCAGCTACGAATAATGCAGGAACAACTAGCTGAAATGCAACAAAAATATGTGCAATTGTGCTCACGAATGGAGCAAGAGTCTGAGTGTCAGGAGATTGATGACACAGCTAGTGAAAGTTTAGAAAATGATGGTAATCATGGAGCAATATCCCCAGTCTTATCGTTAACAAATTCAACACATACGCCATCTCTTCAAAGTCCAAAATCAACCACACCACCCTTTTATCCTTCGAAGGCAAAAAGACATGCGTCTGTTAAGCCATCAGTTGCAAACAACCCCCCTATGCTGGCACAAATCATGAGTAAAATGATAACTGCGAAGATTAATAGTCCAGTAGTGGAGCATTCACATCTTCAGCATACATTTAATCAGAAAAGTTCATTGTTACTTAACAAACCACATGTTCCTGAAGATCACAATACACATCCCGCCATAAGTAATGCAGCAGCGATGTACTTTGGCCAACACTTTTTACTAGAGCATGGAGTTAGAATAGCTAATGAAACAGCTGAAGAACATGAAAGGCAACATAAACAGCAACAACATCAGCTTCAGCAACAGCAGAAAGAACAACAACAAAACCAGCATGAAAATCAAAGGAGGTCTGAGCAAGAACAAAAGGAAGCACTTCTCAGACAAAAAGAACAACAACAACACCAAATACAGCTAAGACAACAACGAGATGCCCAGCAGCACCGATATCAGACAGTTGATGTACGAATCTTGGAATCACCAGCCGCTGTTCCACTTGAAAATCACTTACAAGCTCCACACTTGCACCAACGAACACAGCAACCGCAGCAAATGCATACGAACACATCTACTCAATCGGCAATAAAGTCAGAGATTTCTGAAAAGTTCAACATGCTTCGACCACACTCCTTTTCAACGGTGCGAATGTCAGGCTCTGATTTAGAAGGCCTAGCTGATGTTCTTAAGTCTGAAATAACTACATCCTTATCTGCTCTGGTGGATACAATAGTAACACGATTTGTCCACCAACGCCGACTTTTCAACAGACAATCGCAGTCAGTTGCTGCAGCTGCAGATCAGCTGAATAAGGACCTTATGATGGCTTCACATATCCTCGACAGAAAATCACCCAGAACGAAAGTAGCAAATCAAATGTCTTCTAGTTCTGTACCTATTGCTTCAGCTTCTCTAATAAATACTTCAGTCAGCAATTTGATCAGCAGTGAATCAGGTAATAGTTTACTTCTTAATTCAAATAAAAAACAAACAACTCCTTCAAATAGTAGTATTTGCAATATTAGTTCTACAATCAGTAGTCATCCGTCTAATTCAGTTCTTACGAACCATTTAAAATATCCAAATGGAGAAAACAAATCCAGTATTCATATTGCTGGGCCAAGAAAGCCCAGTATTGATTTGCCATTCGTATCTCCACCTGGAATGGGAGTGCAAGTACAACATGCTACTGGCATAAATTGTAATCTTAGTCCCAACGATAAAAGTATTAGTATTAATTTGCAAACACCTCATTTAAGATCTTCTCCTTCAGCGGCTATATTTCAGGCACCAAAAACACCTCAAAATATGAGTATTGTGGCAGCAGTTTCACTCTACAATTCAATTGGGAAAGATGGAAGTGGTAGTGGACCCTATACAAATGCAATGAATGCTTTCTGCATGCCCGAAACCAGGGAACCAAATGTGGAGCAAAACGAAGCACTTAGCCTAGTGGTTACCCCGAAGAAAAAACGTCACAAAGTCACGGATACTCGCATTACTCCACGAACTGTAAGTCGAATACTTGCACAAGATGGTGTTGTAGGTCCTAACATTGGTCACAGTTTAACATCAGATTCCAATCACGTACAAAATCCAAGCTCTCAGCAAAATGCCTTTATAAACCAAATGCCACCTGTTAGTAACATCAATGTTAGCTTAGCACCGACAAGTACGACGCCTTTGAAAAACTCATCACCACGACCAAATCCATACCACCCACCAGTGCCACCAATGATGTCAGTATCCCTACCCACATCCGTAGCAATTCCTAACCCTTCGCTGCACGAGTCCCAAGTATTTTCGCCATATAGCCCGTTTTTTAATCCTCATGGGCCACATGGAAGTTCACATCTACCACCAGCCGCGGCACAAATGCATCACATGAAAATATCGTCGAGTCCACCTGGTCTTGGTGGTATGATAGAAAACAGAGACTCACCGCCATTACCACATCCACCAACAATGATTTACCCGGCTCTGTTAGCTGCAGCACACCATGGAAACTCTCCTGATTACAATGTGCATCTGCGAGCGGCAATAGATGCCCAAGATCGGAATTCAGATTGCAACTCAGGTGATATGCAGTTTGATGGAATTCAACCAACGATATCCTTTTTGAAGCAACAGATAATGTAAGTTTTGTTTGTTTGTTTTGTACCTGCACCAGCTGTAAAAATTATAACATTAACTTTATCCTAAATAGCAAAGCAGATTCTTTAACACCACTGCACTCGTCGACATTAACACCAATGCACCTGCGAAAGGCAAAACTAATGTTCTTCTGGGTTCGTTATCCTAGCTCAGCAGTTCTAAAAATGTACTTCCCAGACATCAAATTTAACAAAAATAACACAGCACAATTGGTCAAATGGTTTTCGAATTTTCGGTAAGTCAATATATACCTTTACGTTATTTCAATTTATTGTTTGTTTGTATTAGATATAGGAATGTACCTTCTTAATTAATTGTACTAGTAAAGTTTTGTAAGGAATGTATACGTACATATATTAAGCAAGTTTTTATTGTTTACACACTGAAAAGGTATATTTAAAATTAATTATTCTCAGACCTGTATACAAGGTGTCCCAAAATCACCGCCGCAGAAGAAAACCATGGGTTCCTGAGGTCATTTCAAGTCGAAAAACTTAAGAGGTAATTTGCTCTATCTCGCTCCGTTTTCGACTTATAACGGTTTTTATGATTTGTATTGGTTTTCCTTTTGACTGGCTCTAACTTTGCCGGACTACAACTGATTTTATTTTTTTATTTAATCAGTAACCGTTAGGAATTTTTATCTGTCATACAACTTTTTTCTGTGGGGATAACGGTTCTCCCACAATTTATTATCAAACACATTTTTTAAGCATTTTTAAGTTGGTTTTTTGACTTCGATATGATTTTTTTCACAAAAACACGTTTTTAAGTATGATTTTTTGTTATTATTATGAAAGCCCAATTTGTGTTCTTAAAAATGCATATAACAGTTTTTACCTAAAAATACATTTAAAATTATTAAAAAACTAAAAAAAAAAAACAAATCAAGAAAATATGAATATTTGAATATTTGAATAATAACGAATTCTTTGATTCTTACAATAACCCCCATATTAATAAACGAAGCCAGCGGCGAGTTATCTTTAACTCGCGGATTAGGAGTAAGATTTCTGCCACTTACGAGCTAGCTAAACCACCAAGGAAGGTAGTTTAGCGAAGGATTAACTATGACAAATAAATATACCTACCTTGGTGGTTTAGCTAGCTCGTAAGTGGCAGAAATCTTACTCCTAATCCACGAGTTAAAGATAGCTTCGTTTATTAATATGGGGGTAAGTGTTCAAATATTCCACTTTGCTCGCCTCAAAATACTTGAGATAGCCCTTTTTATCTATCAGTGGTGTCACTGTTCGATACGCCTCTTATTTTCTTGATTTTCCTTTTTTTTTGTTTTTTTATTTAGTTTTTTTAATAATTTTAAATGTATTTTTATGTAAAAACTGTAAAAACAAAAAAATAATACTTAATAGCGTATTTTTGTGAAAAAAGCCATATCGTAATCAAAAAAAACAACCTAAAAATGCTTAAAAAATGTGTTTGATAATAAATTGTGGGAAAATCGTTATCCCCACAGAAAAAAATTGTATGACAAATAAAAATTTATAACTGTTCATGATTAAATAAAATAAAATCGGTTGTAGTTTGGCAAAGTTTGAGCCAGTCAAAAGGAAAACCAATAAAAATCATAAAAACCCTTATAAGTCGAAAACGGAGCGAGAACGTGCAAATTACCTCTTATCTGGCGGTGATTTTGGGACACCCTGTATATTTAAATATAAAGTGGGTGTCTTTGTTCGAGCTGCATTAATTGTCCTGAAGCTGAGCATTGGTTGTGAGCGAAAAGATGACATTCGTGTTTTGTATGTTTTTGTTGTTTTTTTAATTATCTACCTAGAGCATGACCTTTTTCAAATTGCTTTGCTAAATATAGTCAACTCCGCTTAACTGCACTCCGCTTAACTGAAAACATCGGTTATCTGAAACAAGAAATTTATTCAGGGGGCTTTTTTAGAATTTTTCACACAAACTGCTTCGCATAGCTGAACTCCGCTTAATTGCAAAATAAGGATAATTGAAAAAAATTGTTTGCCATAAATTAATATTTTTCACCTTTTTAACTCTGCATATGTGAAACTATCATTTTTTTTGTTTTTGAATATGTTATATCCATATTCGTTTTGTGATTAATTAATTAACTATTTTGACACAATACAAAAATCATGCCAAAATATTTTTTTGATTTACAGTTTTGACAAAACTCCGCTTGTTTGAAACAAGTTTCGGTTATCCAAAGTTCGGTTAACTGAAAAGTCCGCTTAACTGAAACAAATTGTCTGCAATTATGGTGTTTCAGTTAGGCGGAGTCGAATGTAATCATAAAAATGTAAATAACCTTTTTGAAACAACAGTCAACTCCGCTTAACTGCACTCCGCTTAACTGAAAAAATCGGTTATCTGAAACCAGAAATTTTTTCCGGTGCCTTTTTGAGAATTTTTCACATAAACTGCTTCGAATAACTGAACTCCGCTTAATTGCAAACTGCGAATAATTGAAACAAAATTGTATGCGAAAAAATGAACATTTTTCTCTTATTCAACTCCGCATAAGTGAAACGACCGTTGAACGCTATCATCGAATTTTAAATCGAACACACTTTTTGAATTCGGAATGTCAATTCTAAATTGTTAAAATCTTATTTCTGGCCATTCCTCCTGGTGTTGGTCGTTTCTTTTAAATTTGTTTATTTTTTAGAAAATTTTCGACAGAAAACGTATGGCTGAAGCATTATTTGTGATTAAAAATGTAAATACCTTTGTTGTGTGAATTGGAAGGGTTCATATGGAAATATAACTCTTTTGACACAATACAACAAATCATGCCTACATTTGCTTTTTTTGGCTGGTGAAATTTAATTTGTTTTGACAAAACTCCGCTTATTTGAAACAAGTTTCAGTCATCCAAAGTTCGGTTAACTGAAAATTCCGCTTAGCTCAAACAAATGTTCTGCAATTATGGTGTTCCAGTTAAGCGGAGTCGACTGTATTTAAAAAGACAACTTCTGTGCTCAAAAGGTAAAATATCTTAAGTCTGTTTTCATAGTTTTTAAGAAAATGAATTTTTAACTTTTAATCTGTGTTTTAAAAAAAACTAAAAGGGTTATAAAGATACAATTTTCAGAACTTTATCTTTATACTCGTATATACAATTATTTGAAAATGTGGCTTAAAGTTATTCAAGTGTATTTAATGCATTTATTTATGTTTTTTTTTGACTTAAGTGCTTTTACCAATACAACTTTTGCAGTTATGTCACCTAAGATATAAATTTTCTGTTAACCAAATATTGAAAAAACACCTTAAGTCTATTTAAGAAATTTAAATGCAGGAAATTTTGTGTGGTAAAACATCTTAAGTCGACATAAGCCATCTTACTTTGTTGATTAACATCGAACATAAACCCATCTTAAGATGTTTTACCAAAATAATTTCTTCGTATTTTCTGAAAAAAAAAACAAATAAATTGATACATAAGATGAGTCATCATCTACTTAAGTTATTTTACCTTTTGCAAGAACCTAAGGAGTAAACTTAAGATTCGGTTAACTGAAAACTCCGCTTAACTGAAACAAATTGTCTGCAATTATGGTGTTTCAGTTAGGCGGAGTCGAATGTAATCATAAAAATGTAAATAACCTTTTTGAAACAACAGTCAACTCCGCTTAACTGCACTCCGCTTAACTGAAAAAATCGGTTATCTGAAACCAGAAATTTATTCCGGTGCCTTTTTGAGAATTTTTCACATAAACTGCTTCGAATAACTGAACTCCGCTTAATTGCAAACTGCGAATAATTGAAACAAAATTGTATGCGAAAAAATGAACATTTTTCTCTTATTCAACTCCGCATAAGTGAAACGACCGTTGAACGCTATCATCGAATTTTAAATCGAACACACTTTTTGAATTCGGAATGTCAATTCTGAATTGTCAAAATCTTATTTCTGGCCATTCCTCCTGGTGTTGGTCGTTTCTTTTAAATTTGTTTATTTTTTAGAAAATTTTCGACAGAAAACGTATGGCTGAAGCATTACTTGTGATTAAAAATGTAAATACCTTTGTTGTGTGAATTGGAAGGGTTCATATGGAAATATAACTCTTTTGACACAATACAACAAATCATGCCTACATTTGCTTTTTTTGGCTGGTGAAATTTAATTTGTTTTGACAAAACTCCGCTTATTTGAAACAAGTTTCAGTCATCCAAAGTTCGGTTAACTGAAAATTCCGCTTAGCTCAAACAAATGTTCTGCAATTATGGTGTTCCAGTTAAGCGGAGTCGACTGTATTTAAAAAGACAACTTCTGTGCTCAAAAGGTAAAATATCTTAAGTCTGTTTTCATAGTTTTTAAGAAAATGAATTTTTAACTTTGAATCTGTGTTTTAAAAAAAACTAAAAGGGTTATAAAGATACAATTTTCAGAACTTTATCTTTATACTCGTATATACAATTATTTGAAAATGTGGCTTAAAGTTGTTCAAGTGTATTTAATGCATTTATTTATGTTTTTTTTTGACTTAAGTGCTTTTACCAATACAACTTTTGCAGTTATGTCACCTAAGATATAAATTTTCTGTTAACCAAATATTGTAAAACACCTTAAGTCTATTTAAGAAATTTAAATGCAGGAAATTTTGTGTGGTAAAACATCTTAAGTCGACATAAGCCATCTTACTTTGTTGATTGACATCGAACATAAACCCATCTTAAGATGTTTTACCAAAATAATTTCTTCGTATTTTCTTAAAAAAAAAAACAAATAAATTGATACATAAGATGAGTCATCATCTACTTAAGTTATTTTACCTTTTGCAAGAACCTTAGGAGTATACTTAAGATATTTTACAAACGGTCATAATTTTCTTGTTTTTAAAGATTTATCAACAGGGGTAAGAGAGAAATACAGGTTGTGGACAAAATATGTAAGAAAGCGATAAATACCTAAAACCACTTAAGTCGACTTAAGAGCTCTTCCCTTTTGGGCACAGACTTAATTAACTGATGTGTAAAAAACAAATAATTTATTAGAAACCTTATCAATTTACTTAATCAATCTACTTATTGTAAAATCCCGAACAACAAAACCCCGAGTTGTAAAATCCCGAATGTTAAAATCCCGAATTGTAAAATAAATGTAAATATTCAAAAGTACTCAAGTGAATATTTGTTGTTCTGTGTTTGATAATTTTCAAAATTTCTATTTCCTACTAAACAGTACTAACAATTTTACGAAAATTCAATAATTTTTCAGTTCGTTCGGTATTTTAAAGTTAGGGATTTTGACGTTCGATATTCTACATTTTGAAATTCGGGATTTTTGCGATTCGGGATTTTGACTTTCGGAATTGTGCTACTTTCCTTTTCTCATATGCTCTCTTACTTTATAAAAACCTAAATTAATTGCAGAACACAAAACTTCATATATGTAAATACCAGTGGCGTGGCGTCAATAATTTGAAATTGAAATGGGAAGACGTAACGAAGGTGATTGATCTGCGAAAGTAAACAAAACTTACCTCTTTGTATATTGAACAAAAAAAAATAAGCAGATACATTGAAATTAGTTAAAAAAAAACAACTCTTCCGGTTGCAGTCTATTTTCATAGGAGACAGATAGAGAAGCCTTTCATTAAAACGATTTTTTATTAATAAAATATAAATAGTTTGCTTTTAATTTGATTCCTGCAAGAGAAAATCTGCTAAGCAACAATCTATGCTTTAAAAAAAAAATTAAAGACCAATCAAAAACCCAGACTAAAAACCTAGCTCTAAATTATTTGCATAGCTATCAATTAAGAACAAAACCTTCAACTTCACAACTAACTAAATAAACACTATTTTATTTCAGATGTTTTTAAGAACTCTTTTGATTCTTGTTTAACAACTCTCCAGTTAAATTTTTATTCCAAATCTACCATTTGTTATTAATATTTTACTTGTTGTTATAAAAAAAAAGTCCCATAAAAGAGAATGTTTTTTTTTTTTTGTTTAGATAAAAGTACCCTAAAATCATGTGTCATATTCTTACATTTAACCATACCAAATATTTCAGATTGATAAACCATACCCTTTGCCCCTCTTTAAATGCCTTTATACTAAAAGCCACTAATGTGATTTTGCGAGACTTTTGATATGCTGTAGAAGATGAAATTCTGCAATTATATCTAAAACAATGTTTTATTAATTAATTTTTCACCGCTAACCCATATTAAATTACGCATTTAAATCTTTCCTAGACTATACTGAGCTTAACCAAAAAACAAGCAAACAAAAATAGAAAATGTATTTAACAACTTTCATAGCAAATAAGTCGAAGAAGAGCGTTTTATTTTTCACCCAACAGAACGAATATCAAAAGAAACGGAGTCAAGCAAAGGAATAAAAAACATTCCATTCAATACCAAGTGCCAGTATAACACGAGGAACATCGTCTTTTTTTTTCTATTTTGTTGCGTGTTGGACAAAGAGGATCTAGAAATAAAAATGCTCAGGGAAGAAAGGGATACAAAACAAATTTTATAAGACGGTGAAAGACGTGTTTTATTTCTAAATTAATTCTATCAAATGGCGTTTTTCTTTTTTAACTCTGAGCAGATGACGAAACTGCCAAACAAAAATTCTATGTTTTTTTTTAGCTCAGACATATCAGAGCTCAAAAAGTGCGTTTCTTTTTTCCATCTGAGCTAGCTCAATGCTTAATCGATTAGCTCAGAATAAAATGACCGAGCAAATCGAGCGAAACGCTGAGTGAAGCCAACTTCACTTTTTTTCAGTGATTTGACAGATGAAAGAAATACAGTCGCCCGTCTAAATCAGGTAAACAAAAATGTATTTTAGTAATACACCTATGAAATGACAGTTCAGTGCTCAAATGTGTTTCATAAATAAGTCTGAGGGCTCTGATCATAATATGCTCAGAGCTCTGCTCTGATCGCTCAGCCTCTGCTCAGAGGTTTATTTAGAGCCAAAAAAGAAAAACGCCAAAAGAGGGCGTATGTTCAGCAAAGAGCGAAGCGAAGAATGAATTGACGGTGTTCATTCGGTAGCTTATGTTTGTGTGTTTGGGCGAATTTTATAATTCAATTGGTAGGGTTGCATAGTTTATGTTCATGTTTATTTGATAGTATTTTCCGTACAATTTTTAAAAGGGTAGACGGTAGGTATCGTGTTATATCGACGGCGCGCCGCTGGTACCTACCTACTTCAAAGTTCGAGTAAACGATTTAAAAAAAAAACAATGGATTGTTACCTTCTGATTGACCTTAAAAGACTATGCACATGAGAGCGACCAACGACCGACGAATGAATGGACAAATGGGATTTAAAACATTAATAAACCAAAATT
Organism: Melangyna quadrimaculata; assembly: GCA_949320155.1. Taxonomy (NCBI): domain Eukaryota; kingdom Metazoa; phylum Arthropoda; class Insecta; order Diptera; family Syrphidae; genus Melangyna; species Melangyna quadrimaculata. The sequence goes on along the minus strand of OX439483.1, from coordinate 301,955,089 downwards.
CTTTACAAAATCTAGACAAAATGGAAGATAATTAATTATTGTTTTAAGAGACTAAAATTTTCATTTTATTTGCTAAAACAAGAGAATTTAAGAAAACAATTTGTTCGTCGCGAATAGCCGCAATTCGTTGCGACCAATTTATTTTCTCAAATTTCTCATATTTAAACACATAAAAATTCAGTTTTTTTAATTTTAAAATTAATATTAAATCGAGTTCTACCATTTTTACTAGATTTTATGAAATATTAAGGTTTATTAACGTTTTAATTCCCATTTGTTTATTCATTCGTTGGTCGTTGGTCGCTCTCATGTGGTCCTTAAAAGTACATAGAGCACCAACCTACCTGTTCTGTAAATTTTGAATGACAGGAGCAACAAAAGGCATAATAGGCCAGTCAAAATGTAATTTTTAATTACAAAAATTAAATAGTGGATTTTTTTCTTTTAATCGTTAGAGGGGTTCATAAAGAGTGTTCAGTACGGCCTAGCTCTTTTGCGTTAGCCGCCATTTTGAATTTTCGGAAAATCGGTTTTTGTTAAATAACTCGTTTATTTTCAACTTTTCACTAAAAACGTCCTTAACAAAAGTTGTTTAAAATGTAATTATCTACAACTTTGGTGAAAACAATTTTTTGTCTAAGATTGATAGTTTTCGATATAATCCGGAAATTGTGATTCCAACCCGTTATTTATAGGTTATCCGCGATAAAGGATATTTTTTTAAAAAAACAAAAAGATAAAGTTTTTTTTTTTCAATAATTAAGGGAGCCGTAAGGAGTCATTTACGAACTAGCTTTTTGTGTCTTATGCGTAATTACTCCTGATTAAAATTGATAATTTTCCACTTCAGTTGAAAATCAATGTATCCGAACTAAGACTAGAATTCGTTCGCTGGGTTTTGTTCTAGATTGTAATCAGGATTATTCTTTTTTATTTTGTAGTTGGACCTACACTTAGTTCAAAATTTTCGTTTAAGGTGGAATGTGTGTGTAATGTAAGGCAAATTGTGGGAAAATGTGTGGATGTCGAAAATCCGGGCTGAAATGTTCCGTTTTATGCCAAAACTGCACTAAAGAGCCTTGTGAAAACATAACCGAAATTCGAGACCTACTCGATGATATTGATGATATTTGTGATGATGACAACTCCCTTATGGAATCAACCTATGACATGAGCCGTACTAATTTAAACGTAAATTTTAAAGTAAGTGCAGGTCCATCTCCAAAAAAATAAACGTAAAACAAAAAACAATACAAAATAATCAAAAATCAAAACAAAAAAAATTGCTATCTATCATCTGTGGACTAGGCATCCTGGGGGCTGGGGACACAACCTTAAAAATAAAACGCGCCTGAACCTCTACCAAAACGGTGGTGTGGAAAAGAGTTCTAGTCTTAGTTCGGATAACTTGATTTTCAACTGAAGTCGAAAATTATCAATTTTAATCAAGAGTCGCATAAGTCACAAAAAGCTAGTTCGTAAATGATTTGTTTAACAAAAACATAATTGCTTTAAATTCAAGATGGCGGCCAAAGTTGAAGAGATAGGAGGTCGAATTTTTTTATTTAGACTCCTTACGGCTCCTTTAATTATTGAAAAAAAAAACTTTATCCTTTTGTTTTTATACAAAAATATCCTTTATTGCGGATAACCTATAAATAACGGGTTGGAATCACAATTTCCGGATTATATCGAAAACTATCAATCTTAGACAAAAAATTGTTTCCACCAAAGTTGTAGCTAATTAAATTTTATATAACTTTTGTCAAGGGCGTTTTTAGTGAAAAGTTGAAAATAAACGAGTTATTTAACAAAAACCGAGGGGGTGTCATGACCCCCCCCCCTGGGAGATTCAACTTTCGTTTTTCTATATGAGTTTGTTTAAGTTAGGAGCAAAAGCTAGATCTGTTGTGCTCATGACCCCCCTCTTGAGTCGCATGTTCTATGCATAACTGCTCTCAGTATTGGTAGAACATAAATATTTGGTTGTGTAATAACCCAACGCCCAACTTTCAACAGCAAGGCCCAAAAATTGGCTAGTTAAGCTGCATCATCTTATCACTAACCATGCAGAGTCATGCTGAGTTATAAAACCTTATACAAAGATGATGCTAAGTGGTTTTTGTAATTGTACTCTTTTATTGTGTTATTCATCTTTATTTATATATATCTTTGCTTATATTTACAATACATTTTAAAACACTTTTAAAACTGGTATTTAAAATTTAAAATTAAGTTTCTCCAAGTAATTTGCAAATGTTCCCATATGAAACCTTCATATCGGCACCCAACAGGCAAGAAACAACGTCAAAGTAAATAACAAATTTATTGAATCGGGAAATCGATATTTTTCATCATCTACAAGAATTCCTTAAATTTCTTTTTGGTTTCGTGTATTATTGGTCAAACAGACTTAAATTCATAATCAAAATCATTTGGATATCTCTGACCGCAATGTAATAGCCAGATTCTAAGTGCGATAAAACAACAAACTTACCAATAGCTTTGAAGACAGGTTTTGACGTTGATAGAATCAAAAAAACTTCTGTAATCTATGAAAATGTTGGTCTTTTATTTGTACATATGATATGAACAATTTTTTTTCAGGGAATAAGGGTGATATTTGGAATGCAATATTTTAAGAAAGTTACAATATAGGTACCTACTTCAATTTTCCAAAACCTCAACCAAATTTAAGTAAAAGGAATCTGATGATTGGTGTGGCAGCCATGAAATTGCAATAATTCCAGCCAAATGTAATACTCGGTGGTAGCCAACACAAGTGGTTGTTGTTCATTCAAAACCTTCAATGTTAAATATGACGGAGCGAAAACTATGCAGCCTAACTGCAAGTGTTATCACGAGAAAACACCTTTGAATGAAATTTAATTCTTGACCAGTGTCAAATCTTTCATACAATTTCCCTTCTTACACATATGCAACGAATTGTTGCGGTGATAACGGAGAGGAGAAAAAGAAAGAACCCGAATGAATAAAATCTAACTTGTGTGTGGCTTGTAAAAATGCTAGTTGTCCAAATGCAATTGTAAATGAGAAAAACGTTCATTTGGATGGGCACGATCAGGTGACCTCGGTGGTGCAATGCGTCGTACAACGGCCTCTGAGGTAGCTTGGTCTAGGTTCGAATCCAGTTGACGGCAAAACAATTTAAAATTGGAACTATAGACTAAGCACCACTAAAAGGAATCTGATGATTGGTGTGGCAGCCATGAAATTGCAATAATTCCAGCCAAATGTAATACTCGGTGGTAGCCAACACAAGTGGTTGTTGTTCATTCAAAACCTTCAATTTAAGTATACTGGCTAGGTAAATTATTAGTGTAGCTTTAGCAGAAGGTCCTTCTCTGCGATTCTTTCATTGATCATTTGCTTGCGGTCTTCAGTGGTAGAAAACCAACTTACAGTTAGCCCTCTGTTAGGTGGTTTTCAACCATTCCTGCTTGTTTCCAGAAAGCCTTTTAAGCTTTATCAACAAATTTATGGCGTACTTCAAGGACATATTAACATATAGATTAAACACTAAGAAGCCAAATACATACTTATGTATGTACCTACATTTTTTTTTAACAATAGGTTTCACTAAAATAAAAAAAAATAAAATAAAATTTTTCAGTGTAAGGCTTTATTGGGTTGGTGACCCCCCCCCTGGCTGAAAGTCTGGATCCGCCCTTGCCCTTTTATAATGCCCAACAAACTCCATAAAATTGCTACAATTTTAATTATATTTTTATATCTTAATAACTGAATGAATGTATCCCTATATTTTCGACCATTAGAACCCAAGTTATGCGCCTTTTATTCCAGCCCACTTTTTCTCAATACCTATATTGGACAATCTAACTATGAATAAGAACATAAGTTGAGTCTTTTTCCGTCTTATTTTATTAGCGGTTATAAAACAAAAGACAAGAACAATACAACGCTAGAGAAAAAAGAAATGCAAACTAATTTTGTCTCCATCCAGTGTAAAGCTGCCTACACACCGAACGATATTCGAGCTCGTGTTCATGCATTTACCCCGAACATCGAAGGTTAGTATGTAGAGTCGGCCGATTTTTATCATCGTGAACAAAATCAGTAACCGATTCATTTTTTCTTGTTTTAGCACAATCAACTTAGACTCAAATTGATAAAATTAATCCAAAAAATAGTGCTCTTGGATTATTTTTGTACATGGTAGGGGATACCCCCAGGTATAACATCCCTAAAGACACCAGCCCAAGGACGCGAGTTTAACTCAGGAGGGGGGTGGTTAAAGGTACCCCTTTTTAGATTTTCGTGAATATTTTCACAACCTAGCATGTTAGCGGAAAAGTCTATGCAACAAAATTAGAGACAATTAAATTGTCTACAAAAAAGTTGTGCTCATATTTTCGCTTGGGTTAATAATAAGGGAAATGCGGGGGGGGGGGAGAAAAGTCAACAAATCTGAAAAAAAAACCATTATTACCCGTTTTTTTTTGGCATTCTATAAATAGTACAGTAGAAAATGACCATCAAAACGCATCTGCAGTAGCCTGGTTTTTCTATTTCAAAATTGGTTTAACTGGAAGATGCCTGTCAGAATATTAAAAAAAAAAAATATAATATTTGTGAGAATCAGAAGCAGTCAAAATTAACTTCACGAAAAAACTAATAGTAACCAACATTTGAAAATGAAATCACCAAAAATCCATTCGAGACTCGGAAAACTATCCGCAGTATGATTCTACTTTAACTTTTATCGGCAGTATTCATACTGCCGATGTTGTTTTTGTTATTCATGTAAAATCCTACTATGGAAAGCTACTTTGGAATACTACTATGGATAGCTTTTCCAATAAAACACGGGTATTGTCTTAGATATTGAATGTTTTCTGAGCAATTTACTTGGAAAAAACAAAAAAGGTAACTACGCATTCATTCACTGTTATTTCATCATGTCATGAGGCTGAGAGTGGAGTTAAATTTTCTTTTTTTTTCTATACATCCAAAACTACGAAAAAGTTGATGAATACTTAATTAGGCAATATTTAATTAGCAAGAGTTGTTTTCATACGGGGGGTGCTTTCTCCCCCCCCTCCTTTAGAGAGGAAGGGCATTTTTTTAAATAATATTAAAAAACAACGGCAACACTCACAACTATAAAATTTACCTTTTTTGAAAGCCAGAAATCCGCTCTTTTATTTTTTTTTTTTTTGTAAAAATAACTTTCAAACTTAAAATTAAAAAAAAAAAACAACAAATTAAAATTTTAGCTTTTGATTTTATTTTTAAATTGGGAAATAAGATGCTGAATTGGCTTTTATTATTCACTACCCCAAATAACTCTTTATTGAAAACTAAATGGTTCTATGTCTCCTAGTTTTTGAGAAAATTTAAATTGGCGACGACAATTTTGTTGATGTTATTTTTTGTATAATTTTAATTATCATTATAGTATGTAGTATTTGATACATAGCAGGGTTTCTCTATTGCTTCCAGCAAAACTATGAGAATATTTTTTATTTGTAGGGAATTTAATTTTATTTCACTTTGTCACATTGACTTTGCCTCTATTACACTTGAGTGTTGCCGCTGTTTTTTAATATACTTTAAAAAAAAAATGCCCTTCCTCTCTAAGGGGGGGGGGGGCCTTTATGACAAACGAGTGTGGTATTGTGTTCCTTTAAAAAAAATCGTTATCAGTTTTTGGCGCCGTATGAAAACAGCTCTTGGTAATTAAATTTTGCCTGATAAAGTATACATAGACATACATCAACTTTTTCGTATAGTTTCGGATAAATAGAAAAAAAAGGAAATTATAACTCCACTCTAAGCCTCACGACATGATGAAATAACATTGAATGAATGTTTATTTACTTTTTACTTTCTTTTTTTTCAGACAAATTGGTCAGAAAATATTCAATATCTAAGACTCTCGAACAGTTATAGAACGTAAGCATTGCGTGCTATTTTCATCATGGTTCATCGTGAAAGGATTTAGCAATAGTGGTAATCAACATATAGTTTGGATGGTTTCTGCCAATGTTCAGGGATCGTTCAAATTTTTCTGACGGGATTGAATCATATCACGAGCAAGTACATCATATGGTGCGTAGCCAGCTTAAGAAATGGTGGACTTACATGCATCTGCAAATTTGAAGGAACATAGAGAAACATAATTTTGTAGGCCCAAAAAACGGGGGGAGTATGATAACTACGGCGCCGCAAAATAATAACTGATTTTTGTAGAGAAGTTTTATACCAGCAATTTTTACTATGGGATGGGGGGAGATCTATCTCACCCCGTTTAGGAGGAGGAGGGGCATTTTAGAAAAAAATGACTTAAAATGGAAAACAAAATATTGAAGAACAACGGCAACACCAACAATGGTAAAATTATAGGTGTTTTAAAGCCAGAAACAGGTTATTTTATTATTTGTTTCAACCAAGTTATTTGCGTTAATAGTTTTTGAAAAAATTGCTTTAAAAATCAAAACTTAGCGGGACAGAGGCCCAAAAAAGGGAGTTAAAATCCTTGAACCCGCAAAGCAAGCCATCCAAGATACTTTTGTTAAAGAAACCTATTGACAATAAATTCCGTTTAAATTCGGTTTGAAAAAATCACCCAAAATTGAGGAAATAACCCCCAAATCTTACAAAAACAATTAACATTCGAAATACTTGGATGACATACCTCAATGTTTATATGGCGCGCCGAAATGCTGGGAGCTAGCGTACTCTATTTATGTAAGCAAGCAAAAAAAAATAAAAATCTCATACAAAAGTACTTATAGTAATTTTCAATTTTCTCAAAAACTTGAAGACATAAAACCATTCGGTTTCTTGTGTTCGATTCAGAATTAATATCGGCATTGACCACTAGAAGACAATTTGGCGCTTTATTTCACAATTTTGAAGACAAATAAATGGTATAATACTTTATTGTAAGTGTTGCCGTTGTTTTAAAATCTTTTTTTTTAATTTTAAGTAATTTTTTAGAAAATTACCCCCCCCCCCGCCTAAACGAAGGGAGATAAAGCCCCCTCCCAAATTAAAAATTTCTTGTATTAAATCCTTCTTAAAAATCCGTTTGTATTTTGCGGTCCCCAAAAAACGAGGGTGGAAAGAAACCATCATTAAGATGAACATTTCGTCTTCATACCTAGAATATGGCACTTCCTATTATTGCTGATATATGTAACTTTTTGTTGGCCTTATGTCAATTATTAAAGATGTTATTATTATGTATGTCAAGTTAGCACTTTTTGTTGAAATTCAATAAAGTAAATATGCATAATTGTATGTTTTTTGTAGTAAATTAGTTGTGAAAAAAAAATTTTTTAGCTCTACTATTTTTAAAAGAAAAAATGGTCACGACAGGATCGCGCAAACTTGCTCTCGTAGCTTACAACTTGAATGTAGATTTAAATTGACATTGGGCATATTTAGGGGTTCTATAACATTATGATATCATTAAAAAAAGTTTTAAAAACAATTTAAAATATAAATTATTACTATAAATTAATATAATTTTTTTTAGCTAAAACGGCTAGAGCTCAAAAAAGGTATGCTATCTGATTTGTTTGATAAATATAAATGTATGAAAAAAAATTCAAAAATGTTAGAGCGGTTTTTTTAAATAATTTTGTATATACAGGGTGTCCCATTAACAATGGTCCAAACTGAAATAGGTGATAGGCCAGGTGATGAACTATCTTAATTTGGTAACTTTTCCATACCGAATCATAGCGGTTCTCGAGTAACGGCTATTTTTTGAAATTTGAAAAAACTCTAACTTTGAACCAGTTTTTTGCTCACCCTGTCCGTAATTGATTTTTGTTTTTTACAAATTTTGCATTAAGAAATTCACTTATAATTTCACTAACTTTACTGAGTAAAATATTTTTGATTGGCATCACCATTTGCCTACAAATCATTAGATAATATTGAACTTTGCCAAAATTAAGTTTTGACCTCAATCTTCTGATGAGCCCCCTGAATAAAATTCGTATGGCTCAATACAGGTTTTATATTTCAAAAATTGCCTATTTTTCTGTAGTTTCAAAAAAAGTATTAAACTTGCCAAAGCTATGTTTAAATAGACAGTTATAACCGTTTGAACCCAATCAAACAGGTTCAAAATCAAACAAAAATAAAACATTTTTGTTCAAATATTTCGATAAAATTAGAATTTCACTTCAAATATAACTTCGAAAGAGCTGAATTTTGGTGGAGATCTTCGTTTTGATGTCTTACGCATTTCTTATAAAATACCTTAAATTTTGACAAGGACTGTTAATTTTCTGTGGTGAAAGCGTATAAATCCAGTATTTTTGAAAATTTTTCGAAAACGATCAGGTTTTTTAAGAAGTGTCTTTGGAAAACTTGTAGCTTATAGCCTTCTAAAAAAAACCATTAGGATACATTTTTCCGTTAGACCAATAAATTTTAAGACAAATGTGCGCAAATGCAACAGTGTGGAAAATACCACATCGAAGTATAAAAACACATTTTGTCCCCGTTTTCTCAAAATCTCTTGCTCCAACGAAAAAAGGAGTTTGTCTTTTTTCTGTAGAATTTTATAAGCTACAAGTTTTCCAAAGACACTTCTTAAAAAACCTGACGGTTTTCGAAAAATTTTCAAAAATACTGGATTTATACGCTTTCACCACAGAAAATTAAAAGTCCTTGTCAAAATTTAAGGTATTTTATAAGAAATGCGTAAGACATCAAAACGAAGATCTCCACCAAAATTCAGCTCTTTCGGAGTTATATTTGAAGTGAAATTCTAATTTTATCGAAATATTTGAACAAAAATGTTTTATTTTTGTTTGATTTTGAACCTGTTTGATTGGGTTCGAACGGTTATAACTGTCTATTTAAACATAGCTTTGGCAAGTTTAATACTTTTTTTGAAACTACAGAAAAATAGGCAATTTTTGAAATATAAAACCTGTATTGAGCCATACGAATTTTATTCAGGGGGCTCATCAGAAGATTGAGGTCAAAACTTAATTTTGGCAAAGTTCAATATTATCTAATGATTTGTAGGCAAATGGTGATGCCAATCAAAAATATTTTACTCAGTAAAGTTAGTGAAATTATAAGTGAATTTCTTAATGCAAAATTTGTAAAAAACAAAAATCAATTACGGACAGGGTGAGCAAAAAACTGGTTCAAAGTTAGAGTTTTTTCAAATTTCAAAAAAAAGCCGTTACTTGAGAACCGCTATGATTCGGTATGGAAAAGTTACCAAATTAAGATAGTTCATCACCTGGCCTATCACCAATTTCAGTTTGGACCATTGTTAATGGGACACCCTGTATAAACATTCTTGGAAATTTAAAAAAAAATAAATTTGGTATGCCAACTTTTAGTATTTAATAAAATACAATTTTTCACAAAATTTGAAATAAAATCATTAACCCGTTTTCAAGATATTGAATTTTCCAAAAAAAAAAATTAAATATTTTTTTGAAAATCCAAAAATTATTTTTTTCAAAAATTTGATATGCAAAATTGTTAAAATTGTAAAGGACCTCTTACACAAAAAATTTGGTTCAAATCGGTGTAGCCGTTAAAGAGAAATTTGGAAACCGAAAAATCGGTTCTATCGGTACATTTACCGTTAAAAACCGTTATACATTACCAAAATATCAACTGTCGTAATTATAGTAGCTCGAATTTTTTTTTTAAATCGTTAGAGCCGTTTTTGAAATAAATCAATTTTTGTTTATTGGTTGTATGGTAGGTAGCGTTATTTTTTAAGCTAAAAACAAAATTCAATTTCCCCTCTAGGGAATCCCATAAGAACCTTATGTCCAAATTTTTAAGAAAATCGCTTCAGCCGTTCAGGCTGCAGGTCGAGGTACATACAGACAGACGGACAAATGGACAGACGGACAGACAGAATTGCGAGACCCACTTTTTTCACGTTGTCTATCATCGTAATGTAAGGGAAAATTATTATCTCGATTTTTTTTTGCACGAATCCTAAACTTACTTACTTACTTACTTCTTACTTAGGTCCTCGGACCTATTACGTCCGTGATGTTTCCCTTACGGGACATAGGGCCTCCACTACACCTACGCGCCATCGTGTACGATTTCTTGAAATATATTTCAGCTCTCTCCAACTTTTCCCCAGTCGTGCCGATTCCTGTTCGACCGTTCTTCGCCATGTACTTCTAGGCCGGCCCACTTGTCTTCCCTCCTGTGTGAGCGGGTTCCACTGCATTGCTTGAGATGCAATGCACCGATCGCCTTTTCGAAGCGTATGGCCAATCCACTGCCACTTTCTTCTACGTATAATGGAGTCTATGGGCTCCTGACCCGTTCTCGCATGAAGTTCGGCATTGGAGATACGGTTGGGCCAGAAAATCCTCAAGATGTTTCGTAGACATCTATTAACGAAGGTTTGCAGCTTTCTAGTGACAATTTCAGTGACTTTCCAAGTGCTGCAGCCGTAAAGCAGAACGGATTCAACATTGGAGCGGAACAGTCGTAGCTTGGTCTTTAAGCTAAAAGAGTTGTTTCTCCATATTTTGGACAGCATTCCGAACGCAGCCTTTGCTTTTCTGATTCGGCTGTTTACGTCCAGTTCAGTTCCGCCACCCGTAGAGATAATACTCCCAAGATATTGGAAATCCTCTACCATCTCTACTGGTTGTCCAGAAATATTTACTTGGATTGATGAGGAAGTTCCAAGGCTGATCCTTTTAGTTTTTGCCGAGTTGATCTTAAGCCCTACGATTTCTGCTTCTCTCTCCACCCTTGTTGTCATTTGATGGAGATCCATGATCCTATGAGAGAGTAAGCATACGTCGTCCGCGTAGTCCAGATGTTTGAGGTGAGATTGCAGAGTCCACTGAATTCCTCCATTTCCATTTGACAAAGCTGCGTGCAGTACGTCACTTATCACCAACAGGAATAGTATTGGTGACAGTATACAGCCTTGCCTAACTCCACTTTGGATTTCAAACTCCTCTGACAGCCTACCTTTGTGCAAAACGTGACACCTGGATCCATCATATGTAGCCTTGATAATAGCAATCAATTTATCTGGGATGCCCCTCCTGTGCAAAGCAAGCCAAATAAATTCCCTATTGACACTGTCGAACGCCTTTTCAAAATCGATGAACAGCAGGTGAAGTGGTGATCGATATTCAACGCACTGTTCGATGATGATCCTCAAGGTGTTGATGTGATCAACACAGGAAGATCCAGTGCGGAAACCTGCTTGCTCGGCGTCGAGTGTGTCTTCGAGGTGGTCTTTAATTCGGTCCAATATTATCCTTGCTATTATCTTGGCTACTGCAGGCAGAACGCATATTCCTCTCCAGTTTTCGCACTGTGTGAGATCTCCTTTCTTTGGGAGCTTGACAATCATTCCTTTTTTCCACTCTTCAGGAAAGCTCTCAGCTTCCCAAGCTCTCTTAATAAGTGGGTGCAGTAGCTCGCTCGATGTCGTTGGGGCTGCTCCTAAGAGCTCTGCAGGAATACCGTCAAGTCCAACCGCTTTGTTGTTCTTCAGTGCTTTGATGGCGGTAATAATTTCTTCTTTACTGGGGGGTACGGTGCGTATTCGGGAAATTGTTACTTCGGGTAGCTCAGTGGGAATAGGGTTCACTTCACTTGCGAAAACGCGGTTTAAAACCGCAGAAAAGTGTTCCCTCCACCTTATGAGCTGGTCCTCATCCGAAATTAGCAGGGATCCGTTTGTGTCTTTAACCAGGTGTTGTTTAGAGCTCTGGACACCAGTGAGCTCTTTGGTAATTCTGTAGACGGTCCTACTGTCACACCTACTAGCGGCTTCTTCTGCTTCTGTAGCCAGTGCGTTGATGTAGTTACGCTTATCACGTCGCACACTACGGTGAACTTCCCTCATCTTCATGCGGTACGTAGACTCAAGCTCGTTTCTCCCTGCTGCTGGGGTAGCTGCGATGCGAGCTTTAAGGTGTTTCCTTTCTTCGATCCTTGCCCAAGTTTCGTCGGAAAGCCAAGTACTATTTCTTCCTTGCGCCCTGCCGACTATACTTTCAGCACCGGATATGAACACATTTTTCACAGCACACCAATGATTTTCGATGGATGTGGTTTCCGTGCTGCTGATTGCGTTCAATCCTTGTGAAAGGTGGTCCCCTAGTTGTTGGCGCACTGCAGGATCCTTTAGTCTATCTGTATTAAACTTGGGCATTCGAGTGTTTCCTTGGGATCTCCGAACTGCAGCTGTACGCAATCTTACGGTAGCAACCATCAGATGGTGGTCCCGGGCCATTCCCATGTCAGCACCTCTTCTGTTACGGACGTCCTGGAGACTGCTTCTAAAACGCCGGCTGATCGCGAAGTGGTCAATTTGGTTGGAAGTTGCTTGTCTGTCAGTCGACACCCAACTGACTTTGTGGCACGTCTTATGCTCGAACATGGTCCCTCCAATAACAAGGCCGTTGGCGTTGCAGAAATCGACAAATCGTTCGCCATTGTCGTTTCGGTTACCAACACCATGTTTTCCCATGACATGCCTTAGCCCAGTGTTGTCATTGCCAACCTTGGCATTTAAGTCTCCCATCACCATAACTATATCACCTCGTGGAACGCTATCATAAGCAGCACTCAGCCGGTTATAAAAGGCCTCCTTCTCCTCGTCAGAAGAGAGCAAAGTTGGGGCGTAACACTGTATGATGGTGACGCGACGTACTCTAGTCCGGAACCTGGCTTTCAGGATCCTGTCACCTAAAGGCTCCCAGGAAATTAGGCTTTTGAGAGCTGTTTTGGAAAGCAGCAATCCAACGCCAGATTCCCGAGCGCTTCCAGGTGTTTTTCCGGAATAGAATAGTACAGTGTTACGGGTTGGTGACTTGAACTTCCCCGAACCCAGCCATCTAACTTCACTTATCCCTAAGATGTCCATCCTATACCGCATGAATTCCTTCTCTAGTTGCAGGAATCTGGCATTCTGAGGACCTTCTTTTCCATTGTCAAGAAGCGTCTTCACATTCCAGAAACCAATCTTTGTCCGGGTACAATAGCCAAAAGTCGTCAACGAGTTATCATTAATTATCCGAGGCGTAGTGTTGGTTTCGGTAGCGGGTTGATTTCAGTTACGGAGAATGCTAACTTCCGTAACCTATCCTAGAAAGCTAGGCCTTTTCGCACTTGTAATTTTAGCCTATTTATGTATATTGGGATACATAAATAGTTGCCCGGGGACCACCACGAGGAGGTAAAACAAGCACTTCATCGTGACTGATTGTTGCGCTACTGGCCCAGACCAAGTTCTGAGCAATCAATAGTTTCCCGATCAGGCACGATGCAGGTCGCCCATTGTAATGGCAAGTAGTGCTTACTTGACATCAACTTGGCACTACACTTTCTGGAATTCCAAAAACTAAGTAAGCAGTTCGTTGAAGCTTTTTAATAGTAAATTAGTTGTGGAAAGTAAAAAATTCAATAAAAATGTTTGAGTACTATTTTTAATATTAGAAAAAAAAAAATTGGTATGTAGTGCTAACTTGATATCAATTTGGCACTACACTGTAATTCTAAAAACTAAGTACGCAGTTAATTCAATATTTTTAGTATTAAATTAGTTGTGGAGAGAAATAAATTTTTTTGCCGTAGGTAGTGCTAACATGATACTGGTGAACTCAGCCATTAAAGAACGAAATCCGAAAATATAAACATGCCATTATTTGTAGGTTTTTAGTAGTAAATTAGTTGGGGAGAGAAAAAAGTTCCAACAAATTTTTTTTAAATAAGGGTAGGTAGTGCTAACTTGACACTGGTGAACTCAGCCATTAAAAAAAGAAATTCAAAAATGTAAACATGCCAATATTTGTAGGTTTCTAGTAGTAAATTAGTTGTGGAGAGAAAAAAATTTCAAAAAAATTTTTGCCGTACTTTAAAAAAAAAAAAATAAGGGTAGGTTAGGGTGTTTCATTTTGTAAGGAAAAAAAATAAGATGTAGTATCTTTGCGGAAGTCGCTTACGCCCTGAGTCCTTGCGATGAAAAAGAATTTCAGGAACATTGGTTGTTGTTTAGAGGTTGCACACTTTGATCACTTTTCTAAAAGAGTCAAAAAAACGATTTTACAATGTTAATCGCTTTTATTGGGAGAACTCAATTCACAAAATTGAAAAATATTGAAACTTTACACCATGAGCATAACATTTGTATGATGATGAACATTTTGTTTATATTAATCAAATTTGAACTAGGAAATCCCGTTTTTGTTCGCTTGGTGAAGACTTTCTTGTGATACTCTACTTTCATCAATAATATTTGTTTTTGTTTTTCGTCCCTGGCTGGTTTTTTAAACTTTGTATGCAATTACTATTTCTGTGGTATCATTTACCACTTTTAAAGCGTCACATGTTTCGTTGAAGAATCACTTCCATATTATTTAACTTAATGGAGCCCAAACAATGGTTTGTAACGAAATTCATCATGTATTTTCTATTTAAAACTATTTTTTACCCTTTAATAGTTTCACTTCCTTTTTCCTTGCAGGTTTGATTTCTAAAATTTTAGTCATATTCCCATTATCATCAGCTTAATAATGATCCACCGTTTTGATCTGACAGATATCAAACGGAAAGCAAACAATAAAAACGTTTTTCCGTCCCCTTTAGATAAGTCGTATATTTTAGATGATGTAGTATCAAAAGGCATTCCCAACCCATGACATTGTCATGTACCCCAGGTCAGTTTATATTACTACTTCTGCCATCTGCTCACACCAGTGCATTTCAGCGCAACAAGGAGTATGCCAAGCTAATAATGTTCAAAATCTTAGCGAGTCACTATAGAACTTTAACTCTTTATTAAACACAATTCTGACAGACCCTCTCTCATTGGCCACTGAGGGCACCAATTTACTATCCCAAAGAAGGATTTTTAAAAACTGAGACTTAGTTTTTCCTTTCCATTTTCCTTCTATTGATCATGAAAAACGAATAAGTACAAGAAACTTCATTATTTCATATTCCACTAGTTTTATAAAAAAGTGATCACAATGTGCAACCTCTAAACATTATCCAATCTTCATGAAATTTGGTATATATTTCTTTTACATCGCTTAGACTCGAGGCGTGAGCGACTTCATATGAAAATCACAACTTTGGAAAAATGAAACACCCTAGGGTAGGTAGTGCCAACTTGACACTGCTGAACTCAGCCATTTAAAAACGAAATTCGAAAATGTAAACATGCCATTATTTGAAGCTTTTAAGTAGTAAATTAGTTGTCGAGAGAAAAAAATTCCAAAACATTTTTTGCCGTACTTTTTTGCAGTACGGCAAGAAAAAGTAAGGCAAAAAATTTTAGAATTTTAAATTTGAATGACTAAAATCATAAAACGCTTGATACGGTTTGGATGTTGGCTTGAAAATGGCCTCTAGTGGTCTGTGGTCAGTCACCAACACAAACTCAATTCGTGCAAGATAATAGTAAAACCGTTCTGTCGCCCATACTATTGCCAAACTTGCCTTCTCTGTTTGAGAATATCACCTTTCAACGGATGAGAGACTTGCTTGAAAATGAATTGACCCGCGGAATATAGTTTTGAAACTGAAGAGGCACTGTTCCCAGAGAAACTGGACTAGCATCAGCTTCTCAGCGAGTGCGATCCATAAAGTTGAAATATGAAAATGTCAGACTTTTTGCTAGTGCACCTTTCAGTTTTTGAAAAGCCTGTTGTTGGTCACTAAAAAAAACACAAATCTAATATCATTTTTTATCAATTTCCATAAAGGCTCAGTAACATCACCCATATTTGGAATAAATTTTCCTAAATACGTAAACAGTCCCAAAAAACTTCTAGTTTCCTCTTTAGAGTTAGGTGACCGGAATTCAAGTACCATTTTCACTCTTTCAGGATGCCGAAATGCCAGTGTCAGACAAAATTTGATCCAAAAATGAATTTTTTTTTTAACTTTGAAGGTGCACTTTTTTTTATTAAGAGTAACATTTATTTCACGGAAAATATTGAGGACATGTTTCAGTTCTTTGTTGTGTTTTTCTTCCTCAAGTCCAAAAACTAAGATGTCATCTAAATAGTTGAGAGTATTTTGGCATGAGCATAAAATACTTTCCATCAGTTTCTGGAATATTTTCGGAGCTGGGTTGACCACAGAAAGCAACCTTTTATATCGAAACAATCCCTTATGAGCTATAAAAGTTTTAATTTCTCGTCATATGACTTCCAGTAATCCATTACCTGCATATGCTCTAAATTTGGTTTTTAGATTTCCCAAAATCTGAGGATATGATCGTTATTACTCCCAATCGTTTTCACTCAGTAAATTGAATGGTTGCAAACAATCATACTCATACAAATAACTGTTGTTGTCGTTGCTCGAATTGTTGTCAATAAACTGCATTTTTGAAGTTTCTACTCCCGTCGTCGCTTAGAGTTTGAATTTTACCATGTCATATTTACGATTGTTTGACTTTGTTTTGCACATCTTTCCAAACTGGCCCAATTACCCACATTTGTTCCATTTAGAATCAGCTTCTCAGCGAGTGCGATCCATAAAGTTGAAATATGAAAATGTCAGAATTTTTGCTAGTGCACCTTTCAGTTTTTGAAAAGCCTGTTGTTGGTCACTAAAAAAAACACAAATCTAATATCATTTTTTATCAATTTCCATAAAGGCTCAATAACATCACCCATATTCGGAATAAATTTTCCTAAATTCGTTAACAGTCCCAAAAAACTTCTAGTTTCCTCTTTAGAGTTAGATGACCGAAATTCAAGTACCGTTTTCACTCTTTCAGGATGCCGAAATGCCAGTGTCAGACAGAATTTGATCCAAAAATTAAAGTTTTTTTAACTTGGAAGGTGCACTTTTTTTTTATTAAGAGTAACATTCATTTCACGGAAAATATTGAGGACATGTTTCAGTTCTTTGTTGTGTTTTTCTTCCTCAAGTCCAAAAACTATGATGTCATCTAAATAGTTGAGAGTATTTTGGCATGAGCATAAAATACTTTCCATCAGTTTCTGGAATAATTTCGGAGCTGGGTTGACCACAGAAAGCAACCTTTTATATCGAAACAATCCCTTATGAGCTATAAAAGTTTTAATTGCTCGTCATATGACTTCCAGTAATCCATTACCTGCATATGCTCTAAATTTGGTTTTTAGATTTCCCAAAATCTGAGGATTTGACCGTTATTACTCCCAATCGTTTTCACTCAGTAAATTGAATGGTTGGAAGCAATCATACTCATACAAATAACTGTTGTTGTCGTTGCTCGAATTGTTGTCAATAAACTGAATTTTTGAAGTTTCTACTCCCGTCGTCGCTTAGAGTTTGAATTTTACCATGTCATATCTACGATTGTTTGACTTTGTTTTGCACATCTTTCCAAACTGGCCCAATTACCCACATTTGTTCCATTTAGAATTTCTAACAGGGCAAATAATATAATCATCTCCAGGTGGTCTGTTCGGCCGTATCTGAAACATTCTTTACCAAACCCTAGAAGTCTGGCCCTGTTGTTGTTACTTAACATTTTATTACCTTCATTAGGTAAAATAGAATTAGTCATTGTATATGTTTGACACATTATCTGTTTGACACATTATCTGTTCATGGACAAGACACATCTCTAAAATTTCATCTAGACTATTGACTTTTTCAAGAATTTGTTTTTTTTTTATATCTCCTATACAGCCCACATATAGATTATCTTGTCCATTAGGTTAATACTCAAGGTTTTCTTCTTGGATATTGCCAAAGGAGCACTTACTAGCCTGATTTCGAAGTCTTACCACAAACTTCTTAAGACTTTCCACACCTTTGGCTTGACTGAACGAATCAAATGTCTTTTGAAATATGGAATTTCGTTTTGGCGAAAAATACTTGATTAATTTATCAACTAAAACTGTAAGCATATCCCCAGCAGCACCTTGGTCAACCTCTTCAAGAAGTGCAGCCGGAATATTTAAAATTACATCTTGAAGTTGAAGTCCACCCAAGTGAAGAAGGTTATTTTTCTTTTGACCAGGATATATAATTTCTTTTGACTTGAGATATACTCGTAACTGGAAACTCCGGCATATCTCGTAACTATACATCTTTTTATAACTTTTCTTAAAAACTACATGAACTTGCAAAAACTTTTTTTTTTAAACATATAAATATAAAACGACATATAGTCGTATAAACTTTTTTATAACATATTTTAATCTTTGCATTCACTTTTTTTGCAATCTTTTTTTTTCCATTAAACTTTTTTGCAATCTTTTTTCATATTGTAGTATTTTACTAAGGGTTCGCAAATAAAACATATTTCCTTTATTAAAACTGAAACTGCAATTAATTCACAAAATAAAACGCTTTTTATTTCAAATACTTTTTCTTCTGTTACTTTTATTATAAGCAAGCAGAAGTATGTAACTCTTTATTCACACTGAAATTTATTCATTCACTTTCAAAATCAAACTGCCGCTTTCGGACTTGTGCCCCTCTATTTATATCCGAAAATAAAGGGTTCTAGAATTTCCTAGGGTCTGCTAGATGGTGCTTTCCAAAAAGGTTTCGTCAATTATTCCAGTACGAGCACCAACCGTGATGGATTTAATTATTGATTTCACTCAAAGATGACGCGGAAAGTTGTACTAATGTGTGGTTGTTTACATAACTGGGCATATTCACCACATTGCCCCCCTCTTAGGATTGATCGTACCGATTTAATCCATTATTCCCACCGTTATAACGATGTAAAGGGTCGCAGTGTACTACTTTAAGCTTACCCCTTACTCCTCTCTGAATGCGGTAAACCACATCATTGATTCGCTTCAGAACGGCATATGGGCCTTCCCAGTTTTGTTGTAGTTCTGGTGTCTTGGAATCCCATCGTTGTAGCACGGGCGTCGTTCCGTGTTTTCAACCTATCACTAGCGGTTTTTATGTTTTTCCTTGTCCGTTGATGAATGTCAATGAGTCTTTCTTTGAGGTTATCCACATATTCATCTGACCTTTCCGGTTCCATGGTATGGCATCCAAATTTGACTTCACTGGGCAGCCGTATTGTTGTGCCAAACAGGATTTTCGATGGTGTATGTCCTGTTGAACAATGAACCGCACTTCGATAGGCCATCAAGAACAATGGAATATGGCGGTCCCAGTCTCGTTGGTAGTCACCTACAACCTTGGACAGATGTTCTTTAAGAGTCTTGTTGAATCGTTCTACCATCCCATCAGATTGTGGATGAAGCGGTGTTGTCCTCGTCTTCTTGATGCCAAGGAAAGAGCGAACCTCCTGAAAGATGTTAGATTTGAAGTTCCTTCCTTGGTCAGAATGCAGTTCCAAAGGTACGCCGAACCTGCTCACCCAATTGAAGATAATCTGATCAACAACTGTTTTAGTTTCTAGATTTGGGATGGCAAATGCCTCAGGCCACTTGCTGAAGTAATCCATGACTACAAGGATGTATCAGTTTCCGCTGTTGGTCTCCGGAAACGGACCGGCGACATCTACTGCTATTCTTTCGAAAGGTGTGCCCACATTGTACTGTTGCATTTTACTTTGAAGCTTTCTACCTGGTCCCTTGGTAGCAGCACAAGTATCACATTTTCGGCACCACTTTTCGACATCATCTCTTGCATGTAGCCAGTAGAACCGTTGTCGTATCTTCTCCAGCGTTTTATTGACTCCCAAATGACCTCCAGACGCTCCAACATGCAACTCTCGAAGAACGTCAATCACCTTTGACCTAGGCACTATCAACTGCATCAGATAAGACTTGCCATCTGCAGATTCCCATTTGTGCCTTAGTACTCCTTCTGTTACATGAAGTCAGTCCCACTGTGCCCAATATGCTTTGAGAGCTGGACTTCTATCGCAGATTTCACCCCATTCTGGTTTTTCTCCGTGTTCCTTCCATGCAAGAATGGGTTCTATATCCGAGTCTTCTTGTTGGACAGTCCTCAGTTCTTCATTGCTCCAACCGTAAATGGGATCGGCTCTTATTCGTTGGAAGCAACCGCTTCCTTTTCTTCTTGACGCGTGCAATGCTTACAGTCCTGTTTACACGGTCGTCGAGACAATGCATCTGCGTTTGAATGCAGCTTTCCTCTTCGATGTTGAATTTCGTAGTCGTATGTCTGCAGTCTCTCGATCCATCTTACTACTTGACCTTCTGGATCTTTGAAGTTCAGCAGCCAATTAAGCGCACCATGATCTGTTCGAAGGAGGAACTTCTGTCCATAGATGTACTTATGGAAGTGCTTTGTTGCCAAAATCAAAGCTAGAAGTTCCCTTCTGATCACGCAATAATTGAGCTCTGGCCTCGAGAGCACCTTACTGTAGTAGGCGACGCCTTTTTCTTCTCCTTCATGGACTTGCGACAGTAGAGCTCCAATTCCGACGTTACTGGCATCGGCATCGATGATGAAAGGTTTTCCAGGAGGCGGATAGGTCAGCACAGGAGCATTACACAAACGTAGCTTGAGTTCCTGAAAACTTTTCTCGCACTCACCTGACCATTTGATCGGCTTCCCCTTTTCAGTAAGTTGATGCAAGCTCTTAGCGATTCCAGCAAAGTCCTTCACAAAGCGCCGATAATATGTGGCTAGACCAAGAAAGCTACGGAGCTGATGTTTATCCTGTGGTGTTGGCCAATTCTTCACAGTGTCAACTTTCTCAGGATCAGTCTTTACTCCTACGGATGAGATTATATGTCCTAGGTATTTAACTTCGGTCTTGAAAAGCGCACATTTATCTGGATTAAATTTTAAGTGTGCTTCTCGAAGACTCTGAAATACAGCCTTAAGGTTTTCACAATGCTCGTCAAAAGTTTTTCCATAAACGATGACATCGTCCAAATATACAAGGCATGATTTCCAAGTAAGGCCTCGAAGAACACACTCCATCAGACGCTCAAATGTTGCCGGAGCGTTGCACAGTCCGAATGGCATCACTTTAAACTTCCACAGACCATTTCCGGTTGAGAAAGCTGTCTTCTCTCGATCTTCTGGATGGATTTCTACCTGCCAGTAGCCAAAAAATTGTTGCCGTACTTTTTTTTTTATTGAGGGTAGGTAGTGCTTGACACTGGTGAACTCAGCCATTAAAAAATGAAATTTAAAAATGTAAAGGTGCCATTATTTGAAGCTTTTTATTAGTAAATTATTTGTGGAGAGAAAAAAATTAGCAGTACTTTTTTCTTAAATAAGGGTAGGTAGAGCTAAATTGACATAGGTGGACTCAGCCATTAATAAAGGAAATTCAAAAATGTAAGCAGGCAATTAATTGTAGCTGTTGAGAGAAAAAAATTCCAAACATTTTTTTGCCGTACTTTGTTTTTTAATAATTGTAGGTAGTGCTTACTTGACACTGGTGAACTCAGCCATTAAAAATGGAAATTCGAAAATAAAAACATGCCATTAAATGTAGCTTTTTAGAAGTAAATTAGTTGTGGAGAGAAAAAAATGTGCCCTAAGAAAAGGTAGGTAGTGTTATTTAAGTACTACCTACACTTACTTAAAAAAAAGTACGGCAAAAAATCTTTTGGAATTTTTTCTCTCCACAATTAGTAGTATCTTGGATGGCCGGCTTCGTGGGTTCAATGATTTTAACTCCCTTTTTGGGTCCTCTGTCGCGCTCACGGGAATCCGTAGCTCCGCTTAGGGTATGCTCAGTCGGCAGGCAGGCGCCTATGTTGACAGTTGGTATGCTTTTAGTTTTTTTTTTAATAAATAGTACCTCGTTTGTCCTGCTCCGCGGGTTCAAGGATTTTGTCTCCCTTTTTGGGGACTCTGTCCCGCTAAGTTTTGAGTTTTAAAGTAATTTTTTTCAAGAACTATTAATATAAATAACTTGGTTGAAACAAAACATAAAATAACAAGTCTCTGGCTTCAGGAAACCTATAATTTAAGCATTATTAGTGTTGCCGTTGTTTTTAATTTGTTTCATTTAAGGTCATTCTGTAGAAAATTGCCCCTCCCACCTAAATGGAGGACCATTGGTAAAAAAAACCATAATAATAAAAATTTGTATTAGGTAAGTCCCTCTATAAAAATCCGTTATTATTTTGTTGCGCCGTAGTTATCGTACTCCCCCACATTAATTCTCAAAGTGAAATCACCGTTAATACCAACAAATTATAAAAAAGTAGGTAAAGTAATTTTAATTTTTTTTGTTCGATTCAGAAATAACATAAGCATAAATCACTAAAAACCAATTTAGCACTTCAATTCACAATTTTTAAATTTTTTTTATCAAAATTTTGAGTTGGCGTACAAATTTTTCGAAAATTGTTACATGAATAATTTCATTTAAATTTAGAATTAAAGAATGTCTCTGGCTTCCAAAACGGTAAAGTATTTCATTGTAAGTGTTGCCGTTGTTTTTTTAATATTTTGTTTTCCATTTTAAGTCATTTTTTTCTATTACGCCCCTACCTCCTAAACGGGGTGTAGTAGACCCCTCCTCCCTTGGTAAGAAATGCTTGTATTGAACCCCTCTACAAAAATCCGTTATTATTTTGCGGCGTCGCACTATGGGACCAAATGCTCAAAACTATCTCAAAAATCCATAACTTCTTTATTTATCAATATTATTTTTTGAAATTTTGCACACGTATACTTGAATAACCAAGAATTGAAATTAGGAAAAAATTTTAAATTGAAATGTATTATTTTCTTCGTTTTAAATAATATAAAACATAGAAGTTGTAGATCTTGTTCAATCTATATGTGTTAATCATGTTGAAACAAGAACTATGCGATCGATTTTGATGAAAATTTTTACAGTTTCCTTCTGTTGCCGATGTAAATATTTAAAGGCACTTTTTATAGAATTCGCCCACTGCCACGCCCATTTGTTTGAAATATCATTATTTTACATGCCTAGGAAATCAAACAAAATTAACTGAGTTTTTTTTTAAGTTGGCATGAGAATTGTAATTTTTCCGCCCACTTCTCAGCCGCTTCCTACTGCCTTTTTATGTGTTTCTGAATTCTTTCTTATTCAACGTCCTTTAAAAGAACAAATTTTGTTATTAAGCTTTATAGTCCAAGACCTTATTGGAAAGAAAATTCCTTAAGTAAATGGACTGCGTTCTTAAAAGGTCAGTTTCAATGTAGATACCTAAAGCCTTTTCCTTCGTTTAGGACGATACATCATCTGTCTTCCGTAAAAGATTTCGAAGCTGATTTTTTTGTCGCATCTTTTTGCATAATACTAAGGAAAGTTATAAACGAAGCTTCATCATCATACTCCATTCCACGTTCCTGAATTAATTGCATGTTTTTCCGTTTTCGTGTATTCTCAGAGCATTCTTCATAAGGTTTTGAGGGCCTACCACGTTCTCCAGATATATTTTAACATGTAGAGGTCAAGGAGCTACATGAATCCAGTATACATCTGAAGTCATCATTTAGCCAGAATAGGTTCTCACTCTCAAAGGGATCTGGTTTTCTCTGGGCTTTACCCCATCGTTGCTTACATTTCGAGACCAATTATTTTTGAATACTTTTTAATACTATCACCCCTATTGCGATTTGCGATTGTTGATTGATAGTTGATAAATATTGAAATTCGATAATAAACCACGCAACCGAAAAAAGTTTTGGTCATTGGTAATAATGCAGACCGTTGTGAATTATAAGAAATTGACAAATATCAATGAATAGTTGATCACATTTTCAGTAAATTGCGTTTAAAAATCCAAAATATCATTATTTATCAACTATCAA
Source organism: Melangyna quadrimaculata (assembly GCA_949320155.1). Taxonomy (NCBI): domain Eukaryota; kingdom Metazoa; phylum Arthropoda; class Insecta; order Diptera; family Syrphidae; genus Melangyna; species Melangyna quadrimaculata. Next base: position 301,931,395 of record OX439483.1, on the reverse strand, counting down.
TCAACAATCGCAAATCGCAATAACGGTGTATATCAACGTCGGATTCCGTTATATTAAAATGTTCCATCAAATAATCAACCATTTCACAATATTTTGTACCGTCTTTTATTAATTTACACATGTCGTATCCATCACAAAAGAACTCTTTCATTTTTTTTTTATTTTGGTAAATAAAATAAAGAAGTACCAAATAGATCAAGTGCTTTAATGAGAATAAAAGTTCAATAACCATTATATTATGAATCCTGCCTCTTTTCGCCTACTTTTGTTGTTGCTTTTGATCTTGTTGAGTCAGTTTCCATGATTTGTGCAGCTCTCTTCTTTTGTTAACAGTTAAATTTGAATACAGTTCATACCTAGTTCAATAATATTATTTTCAATGTTAATTTGTAGATGAAGATTGTCTTCCTCTCTGTTTTATTGTGTGACTAACACATATAATCAGGGTGGCCCTAAAACATGAAATTTGTAAATTTTGATCAACTACCTCTGAAATCTTTGTAAATAGTTTTAAAAATAATAATTATTGTTTTTTTTTAATATCAATCTTTGAATTTTTATAACTTTGGTAATAACCGACGAAAAGATTTAAAATTTGGCATAGGTGTGTAATTTAGTATAGAAATTATATTTTAAAATTTTTAAAGAGTTATATTTTTTTTATTCTAGACATACACCATTTTTTTACAATTTTGATTTAGAAGTAAGAAAATAATAGTCTTAGAATTTTTCTAATACACAGTTTTATATATCTTAAAAGTGACTATAGTTGTGTCAAATTTTAATTTTTTTCAGTCGATATTACCAAAGTTATAAGAATTCGAAGTTTTATTTTAAAGACTTATTTTTTTTCTCATGATACATTTTTGCTTCTAAGACACAAAAGCGCAAATATGCGCAAAATTTTATTTTATTTCCTTAATTAACAATATTTTTAGAATACAAAACAAGCAATATCTTAGCGGAGGCAACAGAGAAAACTTCAATTGAAAACAAAACAAAATAAAATATAACGCATTTTACTCATCATATTTTATTATTTTAAAGTTACGTTTAGTTGTAACAAAAGTAACGGTACAGTAATTAAGTCTGTTCAGAAACTTACGAAATAATTGAATTCAAACATTCAATTCTTATAATTAGAAATGATATAAAACATCGAACTGTCACCTTTAAAGTTCATTTTAGGTACTTATAAAAACACAGGATCAAAAAAAAGTATTGTGTCGTAAGGAACCACTTTTCTAGTATGTAAATCCATCATTAGGTTTTTGAAATTACGAAATTCGTCAAAACCATTTTTGAGATAGATTTTATCATTTGGTCCCATAGTGCGCCGTAGTTATCGTACTCTCCCTCGTTTTTTATTGGCTAAGTTCACCAGTGTCAAGTTAGCACTACCTGACCTTATTAAAAAAAAAAAAAATTTTCTCTCTACAACTTTAAATTAAATTATTTTTAGCACCTCATTTATGGGATATTTGAAAAAAATATGTACCATCTGAAAGTTTACCTGGACCTCATAAAAGGTCAACTAGTTTCATTAATTGGTCAGCAACAGATTTTTTTTAAATAAATTTCTAAAGATTTTTAGAGGTCGTAGGTATAAGACTTTTAGCACCTCAATTATGGGATATTCGCAAAAAACGTACACCATTTGAAAGGCGACAGGCTCGCGATAAAAGGTCAACTTCTTTCAGTAATTGGTCAGCCATAGGTTTATTTTAATGAATTTTTAAAGTTTGCATCAAGGTTGGAGTATAAGAGTATACAAGCTAAACAAAATTAAAATTAATAAATAAAAACCTCTGGCTGACCAATTTCTGTAACATGTTGATCTTTTATAAGGATTTAATAACCTTTTAAATGGTTTCTTTTTTTTTGTGTAAATTCGGTAAATGCGGTGCTAAAAGTCTTATACAGTCTTGAAAAACAAAAAAACTTCAAAAATTCATATAAAAAACCTATGGCTTACTGAAACTAGCTGACCTTTTATCACGAGTCAGTGACCTTTCAGTTGGTATCTATTTTTTTTGCCAATATCCCATAAATGAGGTGCTAAATCTGATACGACCTTGAAAAAAAAAACTTGAAAAATTCATAAACAAAAACCTATGGCTTTGAAAAATAAAAACTTCAAAGATTCATATAAGAAACCTGAAACTAGCTGACCTTTTATCACGAGTCAGTGACCTTTCAAATGGTATACTTTTTTGGCGAATATCCCATAAAGGAGGTGCTTAAAGTCTTATACGACCTTGGAAAAATAAAATTTAAAAATTCATTACAAAAAACTAATGCTGACCAATAACTGAAACCTTTGGCCTTTTATGAGCTCATGGTAACCTTTCAGATGGTGTATATTTTTTTGAATACCTTATAAATGAGGTGCTAAAAATAGTTGGTGACCTTGAAAAATGTTTACCATTGATTAAAAATTTGCAATGGCTCACCAATTTCTGAAATTAGTTGACCTTTTTTTAACAATTACTGACCTTATAGATGGCATACTTTTTTTGCGAATATCAAATATATGAGGGGCTAAAGGTTAGGACGTACGTATTGTGCATATCAGGGACTGTTTTAAGTGGTAGTTGTAATGTGTTCTAGTATTGCTATTTAAAATTGGTAGGTAGCTCTTAATCACGTAGTTGTTACTAAACACTCCGCACTTTCTTCGACCAGTTCAACACAAGGTATTTCTACGAATGTCAATTTTCAATCACAGTGTTGGTTCGAATATTTGGTGCCTATTTTAATTTCCAACGATTTATTACTATTCATATTTGTTAGTTAGGATCATCTAGGTAACAGAGGCGTGGCGTCCATTATAACACGATTCCTACCATTTTCCCTTTTAAAAACTGAACGAAAAATACTATCAAATAAACATAAACATAAACTATGCAACCCTACCAATTGATTTATTAAACACACAAACATAATCTACCGAAAAAACACAGTCAATTCATTATCATTCTTCTCTTCGCTCTTTGCTCAACTGCTGAACATACGCTCTCTTTGAAAGAATTAATTTAAAAATAAAACACGTCTTTCACCGCACGGTTGCAAAAGGAGATAAAATTGTACTTTTTTCGACACACTTTACATTGCTAAAGTACACAAATACACTTTTATAAAATTCAGTACACTTTTGCCCTGACTTAACAGCTAATTACTTCAACAAAAAATGTTTTTTTAGAAAACTAAAAATCAAAAATACAGCGCTATTCTGCTATTCCCGTGAACAATAGATCCGATTCATCAATTCGATTCCCTTACGCTCTGTATTTCCATTCTGATATCCGTCGCGTCGGTGAACTACATTATCCCAAGCCAAATTGACATTCACTCAAACAGCTGTTCCCTGTGCATTTGAAAATCTTAAGAAGTTTCAATAAATTGTTTTGGTTGATTTTTTTATTAAAAAAGAAATAAAAACAAATATGGACAGTTTTGGACTTTTTTCCCACTTCCAAATAAAACAAATATTCTTAGTTAAACTAAAAATTGGTTTCTACTCACATTTTCCCAAGCACTAAGCAGATACACAACCAACAATTGAAAACCCGCAACATTTTATATGCGGATCCGAATTGTATAGAAAGAGTCCGTTCACGTTAATAAAATAATACCACGCCGTATTACCGACATTGCCGACGTAAATCCACATTCACTTGAATGAATAGCAGACTAGTAACAAGAGAAAATTCCCCCCGATGAATAGCAGAACAAGGCTGATTAATTCTTTTTTTATTATTATTTTAGTAGAAAATAAACGATAAATAGGTAGTATTGCAGCAACGGAATTAGATTTATGACATTTTAGGTATTTTAATTATTACAAAAAGTTTTGAAGTACCAGCAGATTTTTTTAAATGGGAAAGAATCATGAAATCATGAAAACCTTGAAAAAATAAAATTTAAAAATTCATTACAAAAAAACTAATGCTGACAAATAACTGAAACCTTTGACCTTTTATGAGCTCACGGTAACCTTTCAGATGGTGTATATTTTTTTGAATATCTCATAAATGAGGGGTTAAAAATAGTTGGTGACCTTAAAAACGTTTACCATTGACTAATAATTTTCATTGGCTCACCAATTTCTGAAATTAGTTGACCTTTTTTAACAATTACTGACCTTATAGATGACATACTTTTTTTGCGAATATCAAATATATGAGGGGCTAAAGGTTAGGAGCCAGATAGGAATATGCTATTCTATTTGCTATTCTTTAAGTACGTATTGTGCATATCAGGGACTGATTTAAGTGGTAGTTGTAATGTGTTCCAGTATTGCTATTTGAAATTGGTAGGTAGCTCTTAATCACGTAGTTGTTACTAAACACTCCGCACTTTCTTCGACCAGTTGAACACAAGGTATTTCTACGAATGTCAATTTTCAATCACAGTGTTGGTTCGAATATTTGGTGCCTATTTTAATTTCCAACGATTTATTACTATTCATATTTGTTAGTAAGGGTCATCTAGGTAACAGTGGCGTGGCGTCCATTATAACACGATTCCTACCATTTTCCCTTTTAAAAATTGAACGAAAAATACTATCAAATAAACATAGACATAAACTATGCAACCCTACCAATTGATTTATTAAACACAAAAACATAAGCTACCAAATAAACACAGTCAATTCATTATCATTCTTCTCTTCGCTCTTTGCTCAACTGCTGAACATACGCTCTCTTTGAAAGAATTAATTTAGAAACAAAACACGTCTTTCACCGCACGGTTGCAAAAGGCGATACAATTGTACTTTTTTCGATACACTTGACATTGCTTAAGTACACAAATACACTTTTATAAAGTTCAGTACACTTTTGCCCTGCCTTAACAGCTAATTACTTCAACAAAAAATGTTTTTTTAGAAAACTAAAAATCAAAAATACAGCGCTATTCTGCTATTCCCGTGAACAATAGATCCGATTCATCAATTCGATTCCCTTACGCTCTGTATTTCCATTCTGATATCCGTCGCGTCGGTGAACTACATTATCCCAAGCCAAATTGACATTCACTCAAACAGCTGTTCCCTGTGCATTTGAAAATCTTAAGAAGTTTCAATAAATTGTTTTGGATGATTTTTTTTATTAAAAAAGAAATAAAAACAAATATGGACAGTTTTGGTTTTTTTTTCCCACTTCCAAATAAAACAAATATTCTTAGTTAAACTAAAAATTGGTTTCTACTCACATTTTCACAAGCACTAAGCAGATACACAACCAACAATTGAAAACCCGCAACATTTTATATGCGGATCCGAATTGTATAGAAAGAGTCCGTTCACGTTAATAAAAGAATACCACGCCGTATTACCGACATTGCCGACGTAAATCTACATTCACTTGAATGAATAGCAGACTAGTAACAAGAGAAAATTCCCCCCGATGAATAGCAGAATAAGACTGATTAATTCTTTTTTTATTATTATTTTAGTAGAAAATAAACGATTAATAGGTAGTATTGCAGCAACGGAATTAGATTTAAGACATTTTAGGTATTTAAATTATTACAAAAAGTTACGAATTACCAGCAGATTTTTTTAAATGGGAAAGAATCATGAAATTTTGAAAACCTTGAAAAAATAAAATTTAAAAATTCATTACAAAAAAACTAATGCTGACCAATAACTGAAACCTTTGACCTTTTATGAGCTCACGGTAACCTTTCAGATGGTGTATATTTTTTTGAATACCTCATAAATGAGGTGCTAAAAATAGTTGGTGACCTTGAAAAACGCGTACCATTGATTAAAAATTTTCAATGGCTCACCAATTTCTGAAATTAGTTGACCTTTTTTTAACAATTACTGACCTTATAGATGGCATACTTTTTTTGCGAATATAAAACATATGAGGGGCTAAAGGTTAGGAGCCAGATAGGAATATGCTATTCTATTTGCTTTTCTTTAAGTACGTATTGTGCATATCAGGGACTGTTTAAAGTGGTAGTTGTAATGTGTTCTAAAACTGCTATTTGAAATTGGTAGGTAGCTCTTAATCACGTAGTTGTTACTAAACACTCCGCGCTTTCTTCGACCAGTTCAACACAAGGTATTTCTACGAATGTCAATTTTCAATCGCAGTGTAGGTTCGAATATTTGCTGCCTATTTTAATTTCCAACGATTTATTACTATTCATATTTGTTAGTTAGGATCATCTAGGTAACAGTGGCGTGGCGTCCATTATAACACGATTCCTACCATTTTCCCTTTTAAAAATTGAACGAAAAATACTATCAAATAAACATAAACATAAACTTATAAATTAAATTAATTCTTTGAAAGAATTAATTTAGAAATAAAACACGTCTTTCACCGCACGGTTGCAAAAGGCGATACAATTGTACTTTTTTCGATACACTTGACATTGCTAAAGTACACAAATACACTTTTATAAAATTCAGTACACTTTTGCCCTGCCTTAACAGCTAATTACTTCAACAAAAAATGTTTTTTAGAAAACTAAAAATCAAACATACAGCCCTATTCTGCTATTCCCGTGAACAATAGATCCGATTCATCAATTCGATTCCCTTACGCTCTGTATTTCCATTCTGCTATCCGTCGCGTCGGGTGAACTACATTATCCCAAGCCAAATTGACATTCACTCAAACAGCTGTTCCCTGTGCATTTGAAAATCTTAAGAAGTTTCAGTAAATTGTTTTGGTTGATTTTTTTATTAAAAAAGAAATAAAAACAAATATGGACAGTTTTGGACTTTTTTCCCACTTCCAAATAAAACAAATATTCTTAGTTAAACTAAAAATTGGTTTCTACTCACATTTTCCCAAGCACTAAGCAGATACACAACCAACAATTGAAAACCCGCAACATTTTATATGCGGATCCGAATTGTATAGAAAGAATCCGTCCACGTTAATAAAAGAATACCACGCCGTATTACCGACATTGCCGACGTATATCCACATTCACTTGAATGAATAGCAGACTAGTAACAAGAGAAAATTCCCCCTGATGAATAGCAGAATAAGACTGATTTATTCTTTTTTTTTATTATTTTAGTAGAAAATAAACGATAAATAGGTAGTATTGCAGCAACGGAATTAGATTTAAGACATTTTAGGTATTTTAATTATTACAAAAAGTTGCGATTTACCAGCAGATTTTTTTAAATAAGAAAGAATCATGAAATTTTGAAAACCTTGAAAAAATAAAATTTAAAAATTCATTACAAAAAAACTAATGCTGACCATTAACTGAAACCTTTGACCTTTTATGAGCTCACGGTAACCTTTCAGATGGTGTATATTTTTTTGAATACCTCATAAATGAGGTGCTAAAAATAGTTGGTGACCTTGAAAAACGTTTACCATTGATTAAAAATTTTGAATGGCTCACCAATTTCTGAAATTAGTTGACCTTTTTTTAACAATTACTGACCTTATAGATGGCATACTTTTTTTGCGAATATCAAATATATGAGGGGCTAAAGGTTAGGAGCCAGATAGGAATATGCTATTCTATTTGCTATTCTTTAAGTACGTATTGTGCATATCAGGGACTGTTTTAAGTGGTGGTGTTCTAAAATTGCTATTTGAAATTGGTAGGTAGCTCTTAATCACGTAGTTGTTACTTAACACTCCGCACTTTCTTCGACCAGTTCAACACAAGGTATTTCTACTTATGTCAATTTTCAATCACAGTGTAGGTTCGAATATTTGATGCCTATTTTAATTTCCAACGATTTATTACTATTCATATTTGCTAGTTAGGATCATCTAGGTAACAGTGGCGTGGCGTCCATTATAACACGATTCCTACCATTTTCCCTTTTAAAAATTGAACGAAAAATACTATCAAATAAACATAAACATAAACTATGCAACCCTACCAATTGATTTATTAAACACACAAACATAAGCTACCGAATAAACACAGTCAATTCATTATCATCCTTCACTTCGCTCTTCGCTCAACTGCTGAACATACGCTCTCTTTGAAAGAATTAATTTAGAAATAAAACACGTCTTTCACCGCACGGTTGCAAAAGGCGATACAATTGTACTTTTTTCGATACACTTGACATTGCTAAAGTACACAAATACACTTTTATAAAATTCAGTACACTTTTGCCCTGCCTTAACAGCTAATTACTTCAACAAAAAATGTTTTTTAGAAAACTAAAAATCAAACACTAAAAAACTAAAGAAGTTTCAATAAATTGTTTTGGTTGATTTTTTTATTAAAAAAGAATTAAAAACAAATATGGACAGTTTTTGACTTTTTTCCCACTTCCAAATAAAACAAATATTCTTAGTTAAACCAAAAATTGGTTTCTACTCACATTATCCCAAGCACTAAGCAGATACACAACCAACAATTGAAAACCCGCAACATTTTATATGCGGATCCGAATTGTATAGAAAGAGTCTATTTTAATTTCCAACGATTTATTACTATTCATAGTTGTTAGTTAGAATCATCTAGGTAACAGTGGTGTGGCGTCCATTATAACACGATTCCTACCATTTTCTTTTTTAAAAATTGAACGAAAAATACTATCAAATAAACATAAACATAAACTATGCAACCCTACCAATTGATTTATTAAACACACAAACATAAGCTACCGAATAAACACAGTCAATTCATTATCATTCTTCTCTTCGCTCTTTGCTCAACTGCTGAACATACGCTCTCTTTGAAAGAATTAATTTAGAAATAAAACACGTCTTTCACCGCACGGTTGCAAAAGGCGATACAATTGTACTTTTTTCGATACACTTGACATTGGTAAAGTACACAAATACACTTTTATAAAATTCATTACACTTTTGCCCTGCCTTAACAGCTAATTACTTCAACAAAAAATGTTTTTTAGAAAACTAAAAATCAAACATACAACCCTATTCTGCTATTCCCGTGAACAATAGATCCGATTCATCAATTCGATTCCCTTACGCTCTGTATTTCTATTCTGCTATCCGTCGCGTCGGGTGAACTACATTATCCCAAGCCAAATTGACATTCACTCAAACAGCTGTTCCCTGTGCATTTGAAAATCTTAAGAAGTTTCAATAAATTGTTTTGGTTGATTTTTTTATTAAAAAGGAAATAAAAACAAATATGGACAGTTTTGGATTTTTTTCCTACTTCCAAATAAAACAAATATTCTTAGTTAAACTAAAAATTGGTTTCTACTCACATTTTCCCAAGCACTGAGCAGATACACAACCAACAATTTAAAACCCGCAATATTTTATATGCGGATCCGAATTGTATAGAAAGAGTCCGTTCACGTTAATAAAAGAATACCATCCCGTATTACCGATATTGCCGACGTAAATCCACATTCACTTGAATGAATAGCAGACTAGTAACAAGAGAAAATTCCCCCCAATGAATAGCAGAATAAGGCTGATTAATTCTTTTTTTTATTATTTTAGTAGAAAATAAACGATAAATATGTAGTATTGCAGCAACGGAATTAGATTTAAGAAATTTTAGGTATTTTAATTATTACAAAAAGTTTCGAAGTACCAGCAGATTTTTTTTAAATGGGAAAGAATCATGAAATCATGAAAACCTTGATAAAATAAAATTTAAAATTCATTACAAAAAAACTAATGCTGACCAATAACTGAAACCTTTGAACTTTTATGAGCTCACGGTAACCTTTCAGATGGTGTATATTTTTTTGAATACCTCATAAATGAGGGGCTAAAAATAGTTGGTGACCTTAAAAAACGTTTACCATTGATTAAAAATTTTCAATGGCTCACCAATTTCTGAAATTAGTTGACCTTTTTTTAACAATTACTGACCTTATAGATGGCATACTTTTTTTGCGAATATAAAATATATGAGGGGCTAAAGGTTAGGAGCCAGATAGGAATATGCTATTCTATTTGCTATTCTTTAAGTACGTATTGTGCATATCAGGGACTGTTTTAAGTGGTAGTTGTAATGTGTTCTAAAATTGCTATTTGAAATTGGTAGGTAGCTCTTATTCACGTAGTTGTTACTAAACACTCCGCACTTTCTTCGACCAGTTCAACACAAGGTATTTCTACGAATGTCAATTTTCAATCGCAGTGTAGGTTCGAATATTTGCTGCCTATTTTAATTTCCAACGATTTATTACTATTCATATTTGTTAGTTAGGATCATCTAGGTAACAGTGGCGTGGCGTCCATTATAACACGATTCCTACCATTTTCCCTTTTAAAAATTGAACGAAAAATACTATCAAATAAACATAAACATAAACTATGCCACCCACCCTACCAATTGATTTATTGAACACACAAACATAATCTACCGAATAAACACAGTCAATTCATTATCATTCTTCTCTTCCCTCTTTGCTCAACTGCTGAACATACGCTCTCTTTGAAAGAATTAATTTAGAAATAAAACACGTCTTTCACCGCACGGTTGCAAAAGGCGATACAATTGTACTTTTTTCGATACACTTGACATTGGTAAAGTACACAAATACACTTTTATAAAATTCAGTACACTTTTGCCCTGCCTTAACAGCTAATTACTTCAACAAAAAGTGTTTTTTAGAAAACTAAAAATCAAACATACAGCCCTATTCTGCTATTCCCATGAACAATAGATCCGATTCATCAATTCGATTCCCTTACGCTCTGTATTTCCATTCTGCTATCCGTCGCTATCCAAGCCAAATTGACATTCACTCAAACAGCTGTGCATTTGAAAATCTTAAGAAGTTTCAATAAATTGTTTTGGTTGATTTTTTTATTAAAAAAGAAATAAAAACAAATATGGACAGTTTTGGACTTTTTTCCTACTTCCAAATAAAACAAATTTTCTTAGTTAAACTAAAAATTGGGTTTCTACTCACATTTTCCCTGCACTAAGCAGATACACAACCAACAATTTAAAACCCGCAACATTTTATATGCGGATCCGAATTGTATAGAAAGAGTCCGTTCACATTAATAAAAGAATACCACGCCGTATTACCGACATTGCCGACGTAAATCCACATTCACTTGAATGAATAGCAGACTAGTAACAAGAGAAAATTCCCCCCGATGAATAGCAGAATAAGGCTGATTAATTCTTTTTTTATTATTTTAGTAGAAAATAAACGATAAATATGTAGTATTGCAGCAACGGAATTAGATTTAAGACATTTTAGGTATTTTAATTATTACAAAAAGTTTCGAAGTACCAGCAGATTTTTTTAAATGGGAAAGAATCATGAAATCATGAAAACCTTGATAAAATAAAATTTAAAAATTCATTACAAAAAACTAATGCTGACCAATAACTGAAACCTTTGACCTTTAATGAGCTCACGGTAACCTTTCAGGTGGTGTATATTTTTTTGAATACCTCATAAATGAGGTGCTAAAAATAGTTGGTGACCTTGAAAAACGTTTACCATTGATTAAAAATTTTCAATGGCTCACCAATTTCTGAAATTAGTTGACCTTTTTTTAACAATTACTGACCTTATAGATGGCATACTTTTTTTGCGTATATCAAATATATGAGGGGCTAAAGGTTAGGAGCCAGATAGGAATATGCTATTCTATTTGCTCTTCTTTAAGTACGTATTGTGCATATCAGGGACTGTTTTAAGTGGTAGTTGTAATGTGTTCTAAAATTGCTATTTGAAATTGGTAGGTAGCTCTTAATCACGTAGTTGTTACTAAACACTCCGCACTTTCTTCGACCAGTTCAACACAAGGTATTTCTACGAATGTCAATTTTCAATCACAGTGTAGGTTCGAATATTTGCTGCCTATTTTAATTTCCAACGATTTATTACTATTCATATTTGCTAGTTAGAATCATCTAGGTAACAGTGGCGTGGCGTCCATTATAACACGATTCCTACCATTTTCCCTTTTAAAAATTGAACGAAAAATACTATCAAATAAACATAAACATAAACTATGCCACCCTACCAATTGATTTATTGAACACACAAACATAATCTACCGAATAAACACAGTCAATTCATTATCATTCTTCTTTTCGCTCTTTGCTCAACTGCTGAACATACGCTCTCTTTGAAAGAATTAATTTAGAAATAAAACACGTCTTTCACCGCACGGTTGCAAAAGGCGATACAATTGTACTTTTTTCGATACACTTGACATTGGTAAAGTACACAAATACACTTTTATAAAATTCAGTACACTTTTGCCCTGCCTTAACAGCTAATTACTTCAACAAAAAGTGTTTTTTAGAAAACTAAAAATCAAACATACAGCCCTATTCTGCTATTCCCGTGAACAATAGATCCGATTCATCAATTCGATTCCCTTACGCTCTGTATTTCCATTCTGCTATCCGTCGCTATCCAAGCCAAATTGACATTCACTCAAACAGCTGTGCATTTGAAAATCTTAAGAAGTTTCAATAAATTGGTTTGGTTGATTTTTTTATTAAAAAAGAAATAAAAACAAATATGGACAGTTTTGGACTTTTTTCCTACTTCCAAATAAAACAAATTTTCTTAGTTAAACTAAAAATTGGGTTTCTACTCACATTTTCCCTGCACTAAGCAGATACACAACCAACAATTTAAAACCCGCAACATTTTATATGCGGATCCGAATTGTATAGAAAGAGTCCGTTCACGTTAATAAAAGAATACCACGCCGTATTACCGACATTGCCGACGTAAATCCACATTCACTTGAATGAATAGCAGACTAGTAACAAGAGAAAATTCCCCCCGATGAATAGCAGAATAAGGCTGATTAATTCTTTTTTTTATTATTTTAGTAGAAAATAAACGATAAATATGTAGTATTGCAGCAACGGAATTAGATTTAAGACATTTTAGGTATTTTAATTATTACAAAAAGTTTCGAAGTACCAGCAGATTTTTTTTAAATGGGAAAGAATCATGAAATCATGAAAACCTTGATAAAATAAAATTTAAAAATTCATTACAAAAAACTAATGCTGACCAATAACTGAAACCTTTGACCTTTTATGAGCTCACGGTAACCTTTCAGATGGTGTATATTTTTTTGAATACCTCATAAATGAGGGGCTAAAAATAGTTGGTGACCTTGAAAAACGTTTACCATTGATTAAAAATTTTCAATGGCTCACAATTTCTGAAATTAGTTGACCTTTTTTTTTAACAATTACTGACCTTATAGATGGCATACTTTTTTTGCGAATATAAAATATATGAGGGGCTAAAGGTTAGGAGCCAGATAGGAATATGCTATTCTATTTGCTATTCTTTAAGTACGTATTGTGCATATCAGGGACTGTTTTAAGTGGTAGTTGTAATGTGTTCTAAAATTGCTATTTGAAATTGGTAGGTAGATCTTAATCACGTAGTTGTTACTAAACACTCCGCACTTTCTTCGACCAGTTCAACACAAGGTATTTCTACGAATGTCAATTTTCAATCACAGTGTAGGTTCGAATATTTGCTGCCTATTTTAATTTCCAACGATTTATTACTATTCATATTTGTTAGTTAGGATCACCTAGGTAACAGTGGCGTGGCGTCCATTATAACACGATTCCTACCATTTTCCCTTTTAAAAATTGAACGAAAAATACTATTAAATTAACATAAACATAAACTATGCAACCCTACCAATTGATTTATTAAACACACAAACATAAGCTACCGAATAAACACAGTCAATTCATTATCATTCTTCTCTTCGCTCTTTGCTCAACTGCTGAACATACTCTCTCTTTGAAAGAATTAATTTAGAAATAAAACACGTCTTTCGCTGCACGGTTGCAAAAGGCGATACAATTGTACTTTTTTCGATACACTTGACATTGCTAACGTACACAAATACACTTTTATAAAATTCAGTACACTTTTGCCCTGCCTTAACAGCTAATTACTTCAACAAAAAATGTTTTTTAGAAAACTAAAAATCAAACATACAGCCCTATTCTGCTATTCCCGTGAACAATAGATCCGATTCATCAATTCGATTCCCTTACGCTCTGTATTTCCATTCTGCTATCCGTCGCGTCGGGTGAACTACATTATCCCAAACCAAATTGACATTCACTCAAACAGCTGTTCCCTGTGCATTTGAAAATCTTAAGAAGTTTCAATAAATTGGTTTGGTTGATTTTTTTATTAAAAAAGAAATAAAAACAAATATGGACAGTTTTTGACTTTTTTCCCACTTCCAAATAAAACAAATATTCTTAGTTAAACTAAAAATTTGTTTCTACTCACATTTTCCCAAGCACTAAGCAGATACACAACCAACAATTGAAAACCCGCAACATTTTATATGCAGATCCGAATTGTATAGAAAGAGTCCGTTCACGTTAATAAAAGAATACCACGCCGGCCGTATTACCGAAATCGCCGACGTAAATCCACATTCACTTGAATGAATAGCAGACTAGTAACAAGAGAAAATTCCCCCCGATGAATAGCAGAATAAGGCTGATTAATTCTTTTTTTATTATTATTTTAGTAGAAAATAAACGATAAATAGGTAGTATTGCAGCAAACGGAAACGAAATTTAAAAATTCATTACAAAAAGACTAATGCTGACCAATAACTGAAACCTTTGGCCTTTAATGAGCTCACGGTAACCTTTCAGGTGGTGTATATTTTTTTGAATACCTCATAAATGAGGTGCTAAAAATAGTTGGTGACCTTGAAAAACGTTTACCATTGATTAAAAATTTTCAATGGCTCACCAATTTCTGAAATTAGTTGACCATTTTTTAACAATTACTGACCTTATAGATGGCATACTTTTTTTGCGTTAATCAAATATATGAGGGGCTTAAGGTTAGGAGCCAGATAGGAATATGCTATTCTATTTGCTCTTCTTTAAGTACGTATTGTGCATATCAGGGACTGTTTTAAGTGGTAGTTGTAATGTGTTCTAAAATTGCTATTTGAAATTGGTAGGTAGCTCTTAATCACGTAGTTGTTACTAAACACTCCGCACTTTCTTCGACCAGTTCAACACAAGGTATTTCTACGAATGTCAATTTTCAATCACAGTGTAGGTTCGAATATTTGCTGCCTATTTTAATTTCCAACGATTTATTACTATTCATATTTGCTAGTTAGAATCATCTAGGTAACAGTGGCGTGGCGTCCATTATAACACGATTCCTACCATTTTCCCTTTTAAAAATTGAACGAAAAATACTATCAAATAAACATAAACATAAACTATGCCACCCTACCAATTGATTTATTGAACACACAAACAAAATCTACCGAATAAACACAGTCAATTCATTATCATTCTTCTCTTCGCTCTTTGCTCAACTGCTGAACATACGCTCTCTTTGAAAGAATTAATTTAGAAATAAAACACGTCTTTCACCGCACGGTTGCAAAAGGCGATACAATTGTACTTTTTTCGATACACTTGACATTGGTAAAGTACACAAATACACTTTTATAAAATTCAGTACACTTTTGCCCTGCCTTAACAGCTAATTGCTTCAACAAAAAATGTTTTTTAGAAAACTAAAAATCAAACATACAGCCCTATTCTGCTATTCCCGTGAACAATAGATCCGATTCATCAATTCGATTCCCTTACGCTCTATATTTCCATTCTGGTATCCGTCGCGTTGGGTGAACTTCATTATCCCAAGCCAAATTGACATTCACTCAAACAGCTGTGCATTCGAAAATCTTAAGAAGTTTCAATAAATTGTTTTGGTTGATTTTTTTATTAAAAAAGAAATAAAAACAAATATGGACAATTTTGGATTTTTTTCCTACTTCCAAATAAAACAAATTTTCTTAGTTAAACTAAAAATTGGGTTTCTACTCACATTTTCCCAAGCACTTAGCAGATACACAACCAACAATTTAAAACCCGCAACATTTTATATGCGGATCCGAATTGTATAGGAAGAGTCCGTTCACGTTAATAAAAGAATACCACGCCGGCCGTATTACCGACATTGCCGACGTAAATCCACATTCACTTGAATGAATAGCAGACTAGTAACAAGAGAAAATTCCCCCCGATGAATAGCAGAATAAGGCTGATTAATTCTTTTTTTTTATTATTTTAGTAGAAAATAAACGATAAATATGTAGTATTGCAGCAACGGAATTAGATTTAAGACATTTTAGGTATTTTAATTATTACAAAAAGTTTCGAAGTACCAGCAGATGTTTTTAAATGGGAAAGAATCATAATCCTGATGAGTGGATCTAAGAATTGTACTTTAATCTTAGAATGGCTACAAAATTTAATTTTGTTCAATTTATTGCATTTTTAGAAAAAAAAAATTGAATTTGACCCTCCCGTTACATAATAATTTATTTAAAATTCATTTATTATACTGCCGTCCTAAGTAAAAAGGGCACATCTCCATTTTTGTAGTTTTGAGATAAATGCGTTTTAATGTTTTTGGTTTCTTTGAAATCCATACGAAAATGGATTTATGCCCATATTCAATCGTGAATTTGCGCCATTTGCAGTTGGAATTATGATTTTTTTTGTTCACACAAAAATAAGACACTGTTTAACGATTCCAAATATACCTCAAACTCGATTTTTGATTTTTGGCGCTTAGGCCCTTTTTACTTAGGATGGCAGTATATCACATAAACGTTTTTTTTTTAATGTTACTTGACAACATAAGTGAGTACCTTTTGATTACATTCATGTAGCAAAACGCTCTTTCACTAATGGCATTGCTTGCTGGTAATGAAAGAGCACGTAAAGCAAGTTCACTTTTCCAAAGTGAAATGGTTGTGTTCTAAATAAGATAATTTTTTGTCCTTAAGGTTGAAATTTAGTTTTATTGTACGGGGAGAAAAAACCGCAAACATCTCGAAAAATATGAGATATCGCAAACTGAAATTTTGGCTCGCGAACTTTTAAAAATATCGCGCGTTTCGCGATATATCGCGCAATCTCCAAGCCCAGCGGTATGTTTTAATTTTTTTTTTATTTTAAAATATGCTGTTGTTTGTTTATTAAACTTCATAAACATTGATTTATTGAAAAAAAATCAAAAAGTACAATTCGATACACTTTTTTTTAACATTCGATACATTACCGAAAGACGCTTTCTCATCCCTGTTTCACCGTCTTATAAAAGTTGTTTTGTATGCCTTTCTTCTCTGAGCATTTTTGTTTCTAGATCCTCTTTTTCCAACACGCAACAACATAGGAAAAATAAGACGCTTTTCTAGCCGGCATAATTTGTATTATATTACACAGGCCTACAAAATAAAAAAAAGAGTTTGATGCCGCCGTAACTGATATCAAATTTTGTTGTCCATTGTCAATGAATACGAATAACGGTATTTTTAAGTCAAAGCTACGTACAGTTTTGTTTTAACACTCGCTTACATTTTTTTCGCAAATGTGGTAAAGATTTAATTAATTTAGTTTTATTAATTTAATTTCATATTTTTGACCTGTTTAAATTAAAGTCCAAACCCATTTTGTGTTATCTGTGGTGAATCCACAGCGAAAACTTTTTTTTTTTTAATTTTAGCTGCCGCTGGTTTTCCAATTTATCTTCTAATCTATAGGTTTTTCGCCAAAAGTTGTCATTGGCTTTTATTAGTCGCAATATCTTGCAACTGATGTGTTATTCGTAAAAATGAGACAAAATATTTCTTCTAGATAATATTAATATCTACAAAAAAGATTCAAAAACCACGAGACGAGAAAGGTCTTGGTCTCGCATGACGAGACGGAGAAGAGGCGAGAGTGCCTTCTAAGGTGCCAGTTATAGCTATCATTGGAAACCATCATTATAAATGTTAGCTGTTGATTTTGAGACCCTTCGAAAGTATAATCATTAAATATTTTAATGCAGAAAGATAGCTTACGACTTCAAAATTATTTCTCATCCAAAAAAAATTCATTTTGACCCATATCTTCCCCATAACGTAACTTTTAATTTGTTCAATGATCATTGGTAAGGTAGTTCATCATTGAAAAATTAAAAGTCATTTTATGAGAAAAGTTGTGCCAAATTGAATATTTTTTTATCTGAAAATAATAATTAAGTCAATAAGCTTAACTTTGGCATCAAAAAAATCATTTATTTTTTCTTCAAAATTTCTCAAAATTGACAATTAATATTTTCAATGATGAATTTCAATGATAGCTATAACTGGCCCCTAAGCAACCGAGACGAGACTGTGTATTTGGACCGAAATTTAGAGAGAGTTCAATAATCCAATTTCAGTTAAATATTTATTTTCTTCTGCACATATTCAAACTATAATCGAAAATATTTCGTTCCAATAATCATCAGTTTGTACGGAAATCGTATTTTTCGTAGACGAGACTTAATTATATGAGACTCATACGAGACCGAGACGAGACTGAAAATTTCCGATTTTAACGAGACCGAGACGAGACTAACAAAAGTCTCGCAGAGTCTCGTCTCGTGGACAGCCCAATTTTCCACTATTTGTGATTTCTTGAAATAATGACATAATACAAATTAGGCCTGCTAGAAAAATATATAATTAATGCAAGCTTATATAGGGCTACATTATGTTTAAATTTTGCTCATACAAGTAGTAGTAGTAACAGTGATTTTATTGACATTAAATTTAGATACATAAATATATAATTTAATACAAATTTGCACGAAAAAGGAGTTCTTTATATAAAATTTCTTCGTAGAGTTTTTAGTTTATGAGTTCCAATGAAATAAAAAGAAAAAAATACAAAAACAATATTGGATGTTTATTTTAAAATGCTTCGTTGGTGATTTGTTGGCGATATTTAATGGCAGATTTCAGATAGTGATAGAGAACTTTCCAATTTTCTCCATTCAGGGTGCGAATAGTTTCATCCGATGACAGAGTGGTTTTACCCCATGGTGCTCTTCGAATTGAGTTTAGGACGGGACAGATTCCAATAAAATGAAGTATGTCTTCTGTGCTACGCAGGTTGCACAAAGTGCATTCAGTACTTACATTGTTTCTATAAGGCACGTAGTTTAGCTTGATTAGCTCACCTCTGGCTTTAAATATCGTTGATATAAAATCCAGACTATATTGGTCATCGAAGTAGTTTTTTTCACAAAGATCTTGTTCCAGTAGCTTATAAGTGTTTCTTGTTTGGCTTTGGTAACTTCGTGTTTTATACGCAATTCTTGTCGCTTCTTCAATTTTCATTAAGAGAACCTGAAGGTTAACGCCCAACGGACTAAAAAAAAAAATAATTATTTTTTTCTATAAGGGGTTACATAATGTACAAACCCTGCATTCAGTTATTTTCAAAAATATGAACCGTTTAGGAGTTATACTTGAAAAACGGGTATTTTCTACATTTTACGTTTTTTGAAATGTCGATATCTTCTTAACAGTGAGTCGTAGGAAAAAAATTGTCATAAATTGTTTTCTTCGAAATTGCAAAATCTACAAGTTTTGAATGAAATACTTTTCGATAGCATTTAACGTTTCGGAGTTATATGCGAAAACCTGATATTTTTGACATTTAACCTTGAATGGCGGCTTTAGCGGCAAAGGTGCGAAGTGGCAAAGTGAATATTCGGAAAGAACACCCTTAAATCGATAAAAATGAAAAGTCTACAAAACTACTCCAAAACTTTCCAAGCAAATCCATTTTTTTTGCGCCCAAATGACTTGACTACTCTACTCGTGTTATACTGGCATTTGGTATGGAATGGAATGTTTTTTATTCCTTTGCTTGACTCCGTTTCTCTTAATATTTGATCTGTTGGGTGAAAAATAAGACGGCTTTCACACAAGGAAACTGAGTTGCCAGAAACTGGCTAGTTTGATGGCGAGAAGGGTGTGAGGGGAGATCTTTTGTGTTCCTTTTACGCCCTTCTCGCCTAAACGTAAAATCGCCGGCAACTCAGTTTCCTTGTGTGAAAGGGGTCTAACACGCTCTTCTTCGACTTATTTGCTATGAAAATTGTTAAATACATTTTCCATTTTGGTTTGCTTGTTTTTTGGTTAAGCTTAGTATAGTCCAGGAAGGATTTAAATTCATAATTTAATATAGGTAAGCTGTGAAAAATGAATTCATAAAATATTATTTTAGGTACAATTGCAGAATTTCATCTTCTACAGCATATACAAAGTCTCGCAAAATCACAGCAGTGGCTTCTGGTATAAAGGCATTAAAAGAGGGCAAAGGGTTTATCAATCTGAAATATTTGGTATGGTTAAATGTAAGAACGCTGGATCTAAAAAAAAAAAAACTATTCTTTTTAAGCAAGTTAAATATTAAGAAAAAATGACAGATTTGGAATAAAAGTTTCATTAGGGTGTTGTTTAGGGTGACCAAATCTTCAACTTTTAAAAAGAGGACAATGAAATCAAGAGAAAAATCATTTTCGTTAATAAAAATAAAACGAATATTGGCTTTCATAAGCTAGTGTGTTTTATTTGAAACAAAAAAAAACGTTATAAAATAAGAATAACTTCATACACATAAAAAACAACTTAAACATTAAAAAATAAAGTTAAAGAAAGCAAAATATATGTACATACATATATTATATTTATTATACACTTTACAGGTTGAAATATGTATGTTACTGTTCTTCAGAACTTAAAATATACTTTTCATTTGAGGAAATTTTTCTTAAAAGTATAGGTTTTCCTATCAAATATTCATAATTTTGGGCACAAGACATACTTTCGAAATTATGTTTACATTGATTTATAGCTTTTACTGCTTCGACATTAAGTTGATTTCTTTCATTTGTCCATTGACTAGATATAAGTGAAAAAATTCTTTCGACATTAGCATTATGAGCCGGTATAGCAAAAACAAACTGACATATTAATAAAAGTTCACTGTAATGTTCAGAAATAGAATGAGCCTTAAAATATTGCTACCATCTTTGATAAACTTGAAGTTCCTGAAATTCTTTACCATTTAAATGATTCTGAACGAAGGTTTTTAAATTAAAAAACTGGTCAAACAGCTTTGGCTCATTTATTTTAATTTTTTTGGTTTGTAAATAAACTAATCCTTCCTCTAAATCCTTCCAATTTAAAATCGTTTTTAAAGACATCCATTTGAAAAATTCAAATTCTTTAAGAGCTACCGACCATTTTTCTAAATACTCCAAAGATCTTTTATAAACTTGGCAGTAACTTCGTTTACTTTGCATTCTTCAGTGCACTTTTTAAAAATTTCTTTTACACTCATTGGAATATATTTTTCACTAATTCTTTCATTCAGAGTATTTTCAATAGAATTAGTTTCTTTTATCCATGACAGCTATTTGTGTATTATAGATAAACATTAAGGAGTGCAAAAACCACAGATAAGCTTCATTAATACTATTTTCAAAAAACATTTTAAGAAGGAATGGTGGATTTTTAATTGACAAAAAGTAAGATTTAGGGCCTTCAAACAATTTTAAAACCCTCTCAACGGCTGGGTACAGCGATAACCAACGAGTTTTTGAATGAGTAGGCAAATTTTTATATTCAATGTCAACGTATTGACAAAATTCTTTTAACTTTTTAGTGCGAACAGAATATATGGAAAAATGATTATAAATTTTCATAATAAGGCTCTCCAGTCAAATCCAAATTGAATATTGTTCTGAAGTATATGAGCAGAGCACCAAACACCTATAAGTTGGGAAGATCATTTGATTTTAATTTAAAATAAACATTATTTTGTCCTCCCCGTTTATACCCGCCAAAACTCGTATTGCAATTATCTCCGGACATAGCTATGCATTTACTTTTAAGTTTATGTTTTTCTAAAGAACTTAACAACAATCCTGATATAGTGTCTGATGTTTCGTCTTTAGTTGTTTTCAAATCAATGACTTTTACACTGATTCCTGTATCCGCATTAAAATACTGCAACAGAACGGGGAAAAGTTTTTGATTGCCGTGGTTACTGGCGTCAGTTGAAATAGATAAAAAGCAAGTCTTCTCTATGTCCTCCAAGATATTTGGTATGGATAATGGGGCCAATACATTTCGAATTATAGCTTCTGTTTTGGTGCGTGCACTAGAAATATGCTTGGCTATTTTGGAATCTGGCAAAATATATCTCAATAGCTTGTGGCTGCAGCCAGTAGATCTATAGTAAAAATGATGAGCTATAGTGTGGTAAGCTAATGTACCCTCCGCTGCAGAGACTTGTTCATCAAGTTTTCTGAACTTTGGAGTGAAAAATTCTGCGAACTTATTTGAGGAACTAGCGCTTGCACTTCGAATTGCCTTTCTATGCTTTTCAGTTTGTAGATGTTGGTCCAAGTCAGATTTCCCTTTGTTTGCAATTGAAAATGAAGAATTACAGCACGCACAAAACACATAATGATTATTTTTTTCATCCTTTTGTGAAAACATTGGATATTTTTCTTTTAATTCATCGTTGAATATACACTTTCGCTTAGGCATTTTAACAAAAAAATAAATTTACTTTGCGGCACTTGAATATTGTTTGTTTTGATTTGCATTGAGTAGAGGAACTCTTTTAACGGTATGAACATGAACTGTCAAACAAAGAAAAAAATCAATCGTTCAGGTGTTCACTCGTTAAATATTGTTTATGATACGTTCCAGGTTCAAGCTATTACAAAAATGGCTGTGTTCAATCAGAGACAGCCAATAATAATAATAATGAAAAAGTAAAATTGTAGAAATATGTACCTATTTATGCGGTAAGAAATTAGAAAAGAGGACAAAATGGAATATTTTTCAAAAAGAAAGAGGACGGATATTTTTAATTCAAAAAGAGGACTGGTCCGGTAAAAAGTGGACGTCTGGTAGGCCTAGTGTTGTTAAACAAGAATCAAGAGTTCCTAAAAATTCTGTAATGAAATAGTGTTTATTTAGTTAATTGTGAAGTTGAAGGTTTTGTTCTTTATTTTTTGTTTGATAGCTATGTAAATACTTCAGAGCTAGGTTTTTAGTCTTGGTTTTTTATTGGTTTTTAATTTTTTTTAAAGCACAGATTGTTGCTTAACGGATTTTCTCTTGGAGGAATCAAATGAATTAAGCAAACTATGTAGCTTTTATTAATTAAATATCGTTTTAATGAAAGGCCACTATATGCGTCCTTTGAAAATAGACTTCAAACGGGAGAGTTGTTTTTTAACTAATTTTAATGTATTTTCTTGTTTTTTTTTGTTCAAGATACAAAGAGGTAAGTTTTGTTTACTTTCGCAGATCAATCATTTTCGCTACGTCTACCCATTTCAAATTATTGACGCCACTCCACTGCTAGGTACAGAAAACATGTTCAACTTCTATCTGATTTTAAAATTTAAATAAAACGTACATATATAACCTATTACCCGCATAGAATAAGCGCACTTGGTTGTGTTGCCTCAACGACTTTTCATGCAATTTCAATTGAACGTCGAACAGAAACCTACATTTTTGAGCATTGAATTTATGATTTTTCAACCATTTTTTTTTTAATTACTCAACTGCGACAAAAATTGTTAAGCCTTTTGGCTCCAAAAGTGAGGAATATTTAGAAAAAGTTCAAATTTTAATAACAAAAGTATGCATTTGGCAGAAATTACCCTCGGTATTCGGTAAGAAACAACAAAATTAAAAAAGTGTCGATAATAAAAAAGCCAGCTGATAAACGGGCTACGTCTAAGGAAAAAACTATTTGAATCGAAAAGACCATTCAATAATGATTTGTTGGTAGTTCTGATTTTTTCTTAAAACAGTCCCTGGTGCATAGTACATATACAGATTTATAATAAAAGTGAACGATACTGTTAAGAGAATAGAAGACCTCCTTTTTTAACAATTCCACAAAATAATAGTACAGAGTTCTTATACTGCACATATTTTTGAAACTCTCTTAAAATTAGTATTGACAGCTCATCGTGATGCAATTATTTTAATTATTTTTGAGCTTTTCATGTTTTAGCGAAAGCTGCAAAAATTGGGTAGGTTACTTGCTGAACACAAAGTTGTAGTTGTAGCTGCAGCACAAATTTGAAGTATGATTAACTTTGTGCCACACCATACATTTGTATATAAAAAGTATAGTAATATCACAAATAATTGTTTACAGATGTCTTATGGCTAAAACAGATGTGCAGCAAGTCTGCACGCATTTATGCATGCAGTGCTGCACACAAAACACATGTGCATAGTTTTTGACTTTCATGATGCATATGTATGTCAAATCAAAACATGAAAACACAGTCTTGCCGATGTGACGCGATAGTGCTTTTTTGGCACGAGATTTTCTTCATTGGAAGATGGCACGAAATTCAATATAGCAGTTTTATAATCTCCATTATTTGACTTTAAGGATAATTTAACTTTTAACAAAATAAGTGCGAACTTTGATCAAATTATATGAAAGTTTGTCTAAATGACTTACAAATTAGTAGAAACTTCCATTTGTGGACAAGACACGAATGGTTCAAGTGATATTTTTTGTTGTAGGTACTTTCTTCACTCACGTTTTTATATTAATTTTTTAGAAAAAGTAAAAAAAAAATAGTTTTTGGTTTTTGTAATTTTGGCACCAAAATATTTCTTCGAGCGGTAACAATGGCTCCATGGATTACAAAAAAAAAACACGAAGACAAACAAACAACAAAAAAAACAAATTTACTCTTAAATGAAATAATTTGCCTGCAAATATCAATTCGAAACTCGGTCGCAGTCTCATTGCAAATTAAATTAACCCGCATTTTATTATTATTTTTATATTTTCTGGAATAAACAAACCAATCGACGTGGCACAAAACAGATGATAATTTTCAATTTTTTAATTTTAACATTTTTTTATGCTCAACCAGACGCTCTTGAGCCATTTTTTCGGGTTAGGTACGAATCATCGACAAAAAAAAAGGTCGACTAGTCAAAGTGTCGACTTATATCGACTTTTTTGAAATTTAAAATTTTTTGGTCGACAAAAAAAATGTTGACATTATAAAATCTCGACTTAACACAATTTCGACTGCCATACCTTTTCGATATTTTTTTTTGTACGAAATGCCGACTTTTATATGATCGACTTTCATAATCTCGACAAAAAAATGTTGACGTGTTCAGTGTTCAGCCTAAAACAATTGCATAACAGGTGGTTAAAGACGATGCGAAACCAGCCAGTGAGAGATTTTAACTGTCGACATTTTGATAGTTGCCATTTTGATCACATTATGGTTTATGGATGTTAACAAGTGCGCGTGCGTTTGTAAACATCATTCCATAAAGCATAATCCGATCAAAATGTCGACTATCAAAATGTCGACTATTAAAATGTCCATCAACGAAATGTCGAAATGTAGTAGCCCGTAGCGTAATGGTTAGTGCGTTCGACTGTCACGCTGGAGGTCTGGGATCGCTTCCCAGCCTCGTCCACCTAAAAACTAAAAAAGTTTTTTTCAGGCTACTGCCTCTTGCGAGGAATTGACAAATCCTCCAAGAGTATCACTTGTCACGAATAAGTGCTTCTCGTCTAGCCGTTCGGATTCGCCATAAAACTGTAGGTCCCTTCCATTCCTGTCGAAAGGCGCAGACAGGAATGGTTGCGAGTTGTTGGTCACTAGGCCCTGGTTCTTCATGAGCCGTTGTGCCACCCGATTTATTTATTTAATTTTCAACGAAATGGCGACTATCAGAATCTCGATTATTAAAATGTCGATTAAGTCGATATTTTGAAAGTCGAAATTTTGAAAATCGCATCTTAAAAAATCGGTCTAGTTTTTTCGACATTTTGTTCAGTCGGTCTTTTAACCAGTCGACATTTTATCTGTCGAGATTTTGAAAGTCGATCTTATGGAGTCGATGTTTTGAAATTCGACATATCGTACCCAATCCATTTTTTTCGAATTACCCCTTGCCGAGAACATTTTTGTAACAAGTTTAACACATTAAAAAAAAAAACATAAGTATATTAACAAAAAAAACTTGTAACCCAGGGACTGTTTTATAAGTGGTAGTTGTTATGTTTTCTGGTAGTTGCTATTTGCCTAGTACGCTTCTGATGTGAAACGAAAAATCCCATACAAAAATGACATGACGAAATCATAAACGAAGAAATTTCGTTGTGTTTTTCGTTTTGCAGTACGCTGTTCGACCAGCGAAATTGATGATTATACCAGATTGTTTTGACATCTATCCACTCTCTTTTCGCACAGAATTAATTTACCGGACCATTAATTGTGTGTGGAAAAATGACATTTAGGTTTGTTCGTGTTTTTATTTGTTGTTACTTTCATTACAGCATGTCTTTTGTTTGATTTTTTCGTTAAAATTTGTTTTATTTTTTTTGCAATTTGTGCAACACTCCATGAAAATTCGTCCGCTGTCTTTTCGTAAGCACTTCGTTGTCTTTTTGGAGACCACAGGAAAATTTCGTTTCGCATCAGCAGCATACTAGGCTTTACAATGTTACTTTTTTCATTTTTGTTACACTTTTTGCCATAAAATAGTATTGTCAATTTCTGTTTTCAATTTTTGTTCAAGTACAACTTGCAACAATTTTCTTATCTGTGGGTTTTATTTCACATTACTGATAGAAACTACTTTGCTCTACATGCTCGCCGAACATGCTCATGCTCGCCATATTTTCGTCGTCTGTGGGGTGGTTCGCGAACCGCTCGCCGTTGGCGGAAAATTTCGATTTTCTCGTGTTCATTTCATTCTATGTTCGTCGTGTATGGGAATGATCGCGAGCAATTCTCTTTTTTTCAGCGTATATCACCGGCTTCACATCGCGGAAGAAAAACAATGCCAACGGTCAGCCAGGATTTTTTTTTCTTTTTCGCACATGTTTACGCTTTGAAGAATCAACACGAAATGAATGTTCGCCAAATATGTTCGTCGTTTATGGGGTAAAGCAAACGAGCATGTTCGGCGAACATGTTCGTCGTTTATGGCTGCTTTAGCTAAATTATAATGATTGTTGCGAGAACAAACTCGTATTGAATCGCTTTTCCAAAAATTACATATTTTTTAATTCATATTTTGCAACTTTTATTAGAAAGTATTTCAGCTAGCGCGGTAAAATTACCCTGGGTAAGAACAACAAAATTAAGAAAGTGTCGATAAAATAGCCAACCGATAAACGGATACGTCTATGAAAAATACTATTTAAATAGAAACGAATATTTTAATAATAATAATTTTAACTATATGCCTGCAAGACCTCAGGTCTTTTAAATGCAATACACGGCACTAGTTAGAAGGAATAGAAGAAAAGGAAAAAAAAAAAATTATCTCATGAAATTCCACGGGTGGCATCCAGATGAAACTGGGGAATATAGAAAAGAATGCTACCTAGACTGGGGCTCGAACTCACACGTCCAGGTTAGCAGTCAAACACTATTTTTTTTCTTTTTTTTTTAAATTCATTTTTATTTTTCATTTTTCTTATAATTATCTTAAAGCTAGAGAAAAATTCATGAAAAACTAGCCTACTTATCAATATCTTAAAAATAACTTACTGGCCCCAAGCGGGCGCTCTAAATTAAACAATAACTTAATGCTAATGCCTTTCGGCCTACGAACTACTTACAAATAATATCTTTTCATGGTTTTATTTTTTCCAAGAAAGATTTTTAAAAAAACTTGGAAACTCTATCATTTTTTTTATATATTTTTATTTAAAAGCTAATTAAAACTAATTAAAAATAATTAAAACTAATTAAAACTACTAAACTTTACTTAAAACTACTATAAAACTACTTACAACTACCTTAAAACTAGCACAGCCAAAGCAAGCATTTAAAATTTTGTTATTTTTTTTTTGGATTTTATAATTTTTTTGTCGAAGACACTGCCTCTCAAACAACCGAATCTTTTCCATTTGAGATGGGGCAACGTTGAACCACACCGGGCATCCATAGGCAATCATTGGCCGGATAAGGGCCATGTAGCAAATCACCTTAACCCCGCTGTCAAGACGGCTGCTATAAAACAACCGTTTTGTCAGGGCAAAAGCTCCCCTGGCTCTGGTTAGAGCAGCAATTATATGTCTGTCGAAATACAAATACTGATCCATCCAGATGCCAAGGTACTTTACTACACTTTTATTCGCCAGTGGATGTCCATGTGGCCCTACGATCACGAGCTTGCGCCAGTTCTTTCCTGTATCCCTAGAGGCTCCATGCAATGGAGTCCTGAACAGAATAGTTTCGGATTTCTGAAAGTTGATTTTCAACTTCCAGTCATCTCAATATCGCTGAATCTTGTCGAAGTCACGCTGCAAGAGAATTCTGATGACTTCAACTGTTGGAGCTGTTCTGTACGCAATTAGATCGTCAGCATACGCTATGGCATGGGGCTAGACTACCTATCAGATCGCTGGTGTAAATACTGAAGAGAATCGGTGAGTTCACCGCTCCCTGCTGAAGACCATTTTTAATTTCAAAGGTTGCGGTAGAAGTTACATTGCCAATTTTGACAACAAACTTTCTACCATTGAGCATATCATAAAGCATATATAAACGTGGTTTACTTATGCCCAGTCTGGGTAGCTTTAGATACAGACCTTCTAACCATACGGTGTCGAAAGCTTTCTCCAAGTCAACCAGACAAGCACCCGTACACTGTCTTTTAGATTTGTTCCATTGGACATCAGAAACGAGCTAAGACGCGGCATGAATGGTGTCATGTCCCGCCTTAAAGCCGAACTGATTGTCCGGTATGATATTGTTGTCCTCCGCCCACTTGGACAGAGCTCTATTTAAAACTTTCTCAAATACCTTACTGATACTCGGAAGAAGACTTATCGACCGGAGATTCGCCGGATTGGAGTTGTCCTTTCCCTTTTTCGAGAGAGGATGAACCACAGCTGTCTTCCACCGCCCTGGATAATATGCATTATTCAGAGCGTTGTTAAACGTGTGGCATAAATGTCAACTGCTTCCTGAGGCAGATGTCGCAGTACAACGTTGGATATACCATCGATTCCTGCTGACTTCTTTTTCTTTAATGAAGCGAAGATGAGCTGGAGCTCAACTTTCGAAATTAACAGGAAATTAGCCCCGTATCGCTCGGCGATGGTGGCGTTTGCCAAGTGTTCTTCATTGAACCCGGTGAAACCGAGGTTCTCTGATCGCCATTGCGTCATTTGATTTCGAAGGTAGAAGTGGTGAAGCAAGGCTCTGTTTTACAGGGCATGGTTCCGGCGAATGCTAGCATTCACCTTGCACACTTCCTGGAAAGCAGCCCCCACAGCCTTCACGAGGATCTTCGATTATAAAGAGGTCATCGTCCAAGACGGCTTCCTCTGGATCTATGCCTGCTATCAGAAGTACGTCTCTGTTCTCTGTCGTTCTCTGAAGCTTAAGACACGGAAGTTCGTTTTGATCATTTCGTCTAAATATTTTATTAATTTGAGGAAACATACGCGGGTCGCTAGAATTAACGGCCCGAATTTTGTTGTCCCAATACAAATTAATAGACAGCCTGTAATTTTCCTTGATCAATTGGTTGATGTTTTTAATTGACGACTTCAGTGTCCTAATCTCCAGAACGTGTATGTCAGTAAAACGTCTGTACAAGAGTTTCAGTCTTGTCAAAAGTCCACTTTTTTGTCTGTGTAGTGCGTCGATGGTCGCGTTGCGGTATATATCTGTGGCTTCGCGTTCTTTGTATTTTGGTATTGTTTTTTCCATTGTTCGTTGGATTGTACTGTCCATCTTTTCCAAGTAATCGTCAATTTCAGTATTTGTTAAATTCCTGTCGTTTGGTGGGGATATGTTGTTCGTTCGTAGTTCACTCGATAAAGCGCTGGTGAATCGTGGCCAGCGAGTCTTACTGTAATTGTAAGAATGCACTGGCACATACTCCTCCAATTCCACGAGCTCGTTCGGAAGTTGAATTACGGCCGCAAGTCCGCAGTGGTCACTGTCGTACTCTATCGTTCGTAAACAGTTTCTTGGTCGTTGACCCACAGTGTCAGTAATTGTCAGTCTTGAGTCCTTAAGCAATAGATCCAGATAGGAACCGCTTCTTGGAAACGAAGGCCTATCAGTAGCCAGAAGGTCGAGCATATACTCAACGTTGTATTGACACTTCCAATTAAATAGATGGCTGCCTCTCGGATTTTGTATTTGATTTCCCCAATCTACATGTTTGGCATTCAAATCACCGGCCATGAGATAGTAATTCTCTTCCTAGTTCAATTGTAAGCATTGAAAAAGTTTTTCGAGCTCTGTTAAAAATTCAGTTGGCTGAGGTGATTCCGGTGCATAAGCCTTAATCGCATACATCCGCTTCCCATGTTTGAGAGGAATGCATACGATACACGCCTCAAGCAACCGAAATCTGCGTACTTCACTATTATATATTACTCTTCCCCCAAAAGTGGAGTTGGGCCGATTTCTTCGCACGATATTGTAATTATTGTTAGTCAATTTATGTTTCTGGTTCAGCTTAGTTTCGCTGGCCATAAACACATCAGGACTTTGATCTTTCAACAATTGGAACAGATTTGTTCTACGTTCGGTCCTAATCAATGAATTAACATTCACAGCAAGGGTCTTAAAGGGCCTCTCCGGCAGCGCGCCCTTAACCTATAAAGTGCGTTAAGCTCGGCAAAGCAGAGTAGATATTGTCCAGCCTTTTCGCCTGCTCACTTATCTGGTTTTGAAGTCCTGCTATTTGACTCTGAATGGCCAGTAGCAAACCTCTATTTCGGCCTGTGCGTCCGGAGCCTAAGGCACGAGGGCCGGTAGGGCTGCATTTGGCGCAGACTGTACCGTGTTTCCCTTTCCTGACGCCATTTGGGCGTAGGAAATTTGGGGATTAACGGAAATTGTTGTTTAAGGACGCGTTGGTGGGCGTCTCACTACCTATGCTTGCCTTGCCGCTTTTTTATGTTTCAATTGCTGAAATGTCGGACATCCCCGATAGTTTGCAGGGTGCCCGTCGCCTCGGTAAAGTGCACATTTAAGTTGGGTCAATTCGACCCGTTTCTGCCCGAGCTTTCACTCTCCTACAATGTGGTTCTCACCACACTTGACGCAGCGTGACTGCATTTCGCAGTTTGCTGCAGCGTGGCCGAACCTTTGGCAGCGCATGCATTGAAGCATGTCGCCGCGCCTTTTTAATTTGTCCCATGTGTGTTGTTGAGGACGGAAATACTCCTCAAACTATCCAGTTTGCTGCTGGGCGAAAGCTGTACTAGGAAAAACGGAAGGTTCCGTTTCTCCCGGCTGGCTCTAACTGTAGCGAACGGCTTAACCCCGATAAACTCGAGATCGTCGCTTGCTTTTCGACGGAGCTCATTTAAGAGCACCTTAGGTTCCGTGCAGGAATCTATGCCCTTTAGGAGGACCGTTTGAAACTTTTCTATTTTCGGAGTAAAACTGAAGAACTCAGTTGTTGTTTCTTTTAATAAATCTTTTATTTTTTTATATTGTTCCAAAGTGGAACATTGAATGGAATGCCTATCTTTATTTAATCTTTTAATAAAAAAGTTTTCACCTATGGCCGACTTACATAGTTATATGGTATCTTCTAACTCCATCTTGTATGCATTGATGGGTGGCACTTTTTTTTTTTTTTTTTTTTGGGCAGCTGTGGCTGCTGCTGTTGACTCTGCTGCTGTTGTATCTGCTGCTGTTGATTTTGCTGCTGCTGATTCTGCTGCTGCTGCTGCTGGGCACCCACTGGCGCCTGTAGGGATTTATTTTGTTGGCGCTCCTGGACTTCTCTCTGTCGGCGCGCTTCTTGTTTTTCTTTCACCGCCAATATTAGAGAAGTGAGCTGGCCTTGAAGGTGCTCTATTTCCCCTTGTACTGCACCGATTTGAGCTTGAAGTTGTTGCTCTTCTATTTCCTCTTCTGATGATGCCTCTGGTGAGGTAAGGTCCACAAACTGGTTGCTGTCACCTGTTGTATACTGTCCCTCTCCCCCCTCGGACATGTACACGATGTCTTCGTCGGACGGCGAGGTGTTTAGTTGCCTTTGAATTTTGGCTGCTGCTGTTGTTTTTGCTGTGCGCGCCGTCTCCTTCCCTTCGGCTCGCAGCTTAGCTGAAGTGCTTGTGGAGCGACGCTTGACGAGGTTCGGCACATAGCGAATCCTCCTTCTCCTCTTTTTGGTAAATTCGGCGGTTGGTGCCGTTGCCGGTATTGTTTTGGTTGCGGTGTTATCTTTCGATGTACCTGCTGCTGGTTGTTTTGTTGTTACGGTGTCATCATTCGATGTCTTCGCTGTTGACTTTGCCGTTGTTTTTGAAACATCTTTCCATGCCCCAGTTACAAACGCCGTTGAATTTGTTGCTGGGATACTACCTTTCGATGGTCCCGCAACGTCATCGTCTTTCATCGGTTGCCGTAAATCCCTTTTTATTATCTGTGCCACTTCCCGGTTATAAAAAAAGCAGATAAAAATTCGGACCCCGACCGGGATTCGAACTTGCCTTCTTCCACAGTGCGGTCTGCCACTTTTTTTTTAAATTCATTTTTATTTTCATTTGAATTATAACTACCTTAATGCTAGACAAAAATTCATAAAAACTAGCCTACTTATCAATATCTTACAACTAACTTACTGGCCCTAGGCGGGCGCTCTAAGTTAAACAATATCCTAATACTAATGCCTTTCGGCCTAAGCACTAATTATATACTAATATCTTTCTAGTTTTATTTTTCACCAAGAAAGATTGCAAAAAAACTTGGTATCCATATCATTTTCTTTTATTTTTTATATAAAACTTCTGCGGTCTGCCACCCTACCACTGTGCTATCGCACTATATGAGAAAAGCTTGTCTTTAGTTCAAATAATACTCTTACACACACGATTCTAGTTTAAAATTCTGCGAAAGTCAATACGTCTACACTGCTTCACAGATCGATATCGACTGAGTCAAACACTATATCCACTGTGCCATTGCCACCCGCAATTTTGTTCAATAATGATTTGTAGTTCTGATTTTTTCTTAAAACAGTCCCTGCTGTGACCCCTGACACCGTATGTGATAACACATCCATTTTTTTACCCAGTTATAGGCATATAAAAGCTCCATACAAAGTGCCACTTGTTTATATTTAAAAAAAAAGTGTGGGAGTGACCAATTATTTTTTGCAGAAATGGTATGACCCATTAGAGGTGCATCGCCTGACATTCTATTTTTGTTTTTTTTTCCGAAAATCGAAAGTCAGTCGGCTAACTTCGTGGTGGGAAAATTTTGGGATAGCGTTGGATTTCTTTTTGACATCAGCTGTTTGGTTCGTCAGCCTCAGCTGGTTTTTCCTTAGCCATTACATCACCACGAACAAATCCAGATAATACCTTTTGCGACGCACCCGAACGCGGGCGCCAAAATTCATTCGCCATTATTTTGTTGAAGAAATTTGGCATTTGCATTTCTCTTAATTTACATCCTGGTCCTTTCTTCGCTTTTTTTTACGTTTTTTTTTTTCTTGTGTTACTTGGGCTGTGTGCATTATCCCCTTCAGCAACGATCGAGAGTTCGAGACAGTGCACTGCAGTGCATTGATATTGTTTTTTTTTATGTTTTGATGGATATTTTTTTATGTCGTCTGAGGTTTGCCACACACAAGAACAAAAATATGATCTTTCTCCTTGTATTAGTGGGATTGACCGACGGACAGATTTATGTGGGTAGGTATTAAGACTGTGTTGCGTTGGTAGTTACATGTTACATAATCCTAACGACGGAAGGAATTTCCTTATGATTTTTTTTTTTTTTAATTTGGATAAGGGACACATTTAATGAATGAGTATGCAGTTGGAGCACATGAATTTGTCTTAATATTTTATTAGTTAATGCAGGTGAGGGACAAACTGCGATGTGGCCTGGGTATGGAACTACATATTTGTTGTTAGTTTTATTGATAATCAAAGGAGAATGGGCAAAAATATATGGGACCTGGGGCCTGTACCAAGAAACAACAAGTCTTGTACAAGAGGTAATTTTTAACAAATAACAATTAATTGTGTACCACAAAGCTACAAGTAAATTTCAAACTTTACTATTGTACAAAAATTAAGCAGTATGGAAATTACAAGTCTTTTTCTCATTCTGTACCACAAACTTACAAGTGTACAAAATATGTGTTAAAATGTTCGGTAAATTAAACGCATTTCAGTTCTGTACCAAGAAACTACAAGTTTACAATTCTACAAACATTAGCTTAACAAGAATATTTTACAAGTAACTATCATTTCTGTACCACAAAGATTTTTGCTACAATTGTAAATTATGAAAATTTCCCTTTTTTGTACAATTCACTTGTAGATTTCTTGTTGTATAAATTTAAAGCATGATATCAATAACGATCGATGCTTTCAAGAAAGAAAATATTGATATAGTTCTTTTTTGATTTAATACATTTTACCAAAAATGTTTTAATTAATAAACAAAATATTGTTTGTATGTATGATCAATTGCACATAGTTTAAGATAGTTTTCGTCAAAATTGAATCTTTACACATATTTATATTGCTTTAAACAAGTGTAAGGTAATATAAAAGTGATAATGAATTAATATGGCATCACTAGCGATGATTTTATAAAATATTATTGTGGTCTTCTTTCAATATGATGATGTATGAGTTCATCTTGATTGATCAATATGACCGCTTTCACACAAGGAAACTGAATTGCCAGAAACTAGCTTGATTTAAGGCGAGAAGGGTGTGAGCGGAGATTTTTTGTCTTCCTTTTACGCCATTCTCAACAAAAAACTTAAAATCGACGGCAACTTAGTTCCCTTGTGTGATTTTGAAATTATTGCGAGGTCTAAAAACTTTTACAACATCTTACCCATTTTAATTGGAAAAGTGAATTCCTTTTTTTTGTATGATTTGTGAGCTATAATTGTTTTTTAAAGTAAATAAAATAGTACTAAATGTTTTCGGAAGACGAAGGTTTCGGTGTATTTGAAGATTCAGTGTTGTACAGAAAAGTGCGAAGTTTTAAATCCCGAGCACATCCTTTTGAAGAGCTGGACGATGGAGAATTTTACTCCAGAAATTAAATACTGTGATTCAGTTTTATTTTTAATTTCAAACTAAACTCACTTTTAGTTCAGTCCCGTAGTCTGTCCAACTGAATCCAAACTTAACTTTGTTGCTTCAGCACCAGTACACGATTAAGGAGCATCAGGCAAGCACTTAGTCTCTCCCACAATAGTCGCTCTTAACTGTGAGAATATTAACTATGTTCATGAGAGAATTTTCCATTCGGAAGATATGTACACCATTCACCAGTTTCAGCTTTCGATGATGCAGAATGCAGTAGTGTGGAAGGTCGAGACGTTTTCAGTTATTCCAACAATATAAGATTTCTTTAATATAACTTTGCCGCATACTTTTAATGTCACCCCACACAATTGATCCGGCATTGTAGAGCTCTTGGGCGAATGGGACTTTTTTAATATCTTTTTTCACTTTTAATAGATTAATTTTCTATAAACTGATTATAAAAATTCTTCTTCAGAGAGTCAAACAAAATTAAAATCATAAACAAAACAAATGTGACTTCTGACTGGCATTTCCCAATAAGCAATTTGATAGTTGGTAAACAGAAAAAAAAGGTTTAAAATTTTGAAATTGTTAGTAAATTGCAAAATCTTTAGAAAATTACTTACTAGTAAATTGCTTACCCCTTCACAACAGGGGCCTATTTCAGCGCTACTACATCAGTTACATCAACTACATCATACAACTACTTTCTACAACTACACCAGCTACATTTTTCTGTTTCACATATCCCACTGGAAGTGTTGTATGATGTAGCTGGATGATGTAGACCTAGACCCCGACTACACCATTCTTTTTTTCCGTTGTTTTATCTTTCGTCTTTAATGGTGGATTTACATGTATCTGCATTTGGGTTCTGCACAAAAAAAGGGATGCCAAATACAAAATGTATATTTGTTAGATAGAGAGAAAAGATCAAAATGCAGAAAAACTTTGTTTCTGCATGATAGGAAAGTGCCATAATGCTGAAATGAAGAAGAACATGTTCATGTTCTTAATGGTTCCCTTTCAGTCGCTCGGATTTTTTGTATGCATCTGTCCTGCTCTACTTTCTGCATTATACAGACGCAAATACATGTTAATCCACCATAAGTTAGCAAGATACGATTTGGATACAAATGATTGAATTGGATAATAGTTTTTCGTAATTGAGTATAATTTATATACGAGTATATTTGACCCTGTTTAGATTGGGAAGATTGAGTACGGACTGGTGAGTACCACCGTGTTTACATTACAAACTATGAGGTGCCCCAAAATGCATTGAAACAACAACAACTTCCATATTGAAAGAACAACAGAGCAGACTCGTGAGTCCGGTGTTTATATTTTCTACATGCCTCACGAGACCACTTACTCCGCACGTCTCTTTCCTACAAACTGGCGTAAGTCCGTGCACAAACTTCCCAATCTAAACAGGGTCTTTGAGAATGAAGTGATTAAAAAACTTTTTGTTTTATCACAAAATAACCCCAAAATCCATGAACGTCAAAATAACGAAAGAAAATTAATAATTCAAAATATAGGCTTAACTACATAGGCCTACTTTTGTACAAGAGAACAAAAGTGAGAAATAAATATCTATTCTGAAGATACGTGAAGTGTAGTTCCGCTGAAGTTGAGTGCGGTCTTGCCTTAGGTGTTCAAAGAAGGCAAAATATATATTTAAAACGTCTGAAGAGAAATGTCAACAACAGCTGACTTCAAATTTACATTTTACGTTGAATTGTTCGAGATAACATATCTCAGTGCAAAGTGAACGAGGAACTTGAAAAGACACAAATAAAAAAAAAGCAAATCAAAAATGGATTTCGATATAAATATTTTCGACGAAGATTTTGAAGTCAACATAAGAATTGAAAGAAGACCGAAAGTGTATTTACAACGAGTCAATTTTCACCGACTATACAAAAAATCAAAAGATAAAACATACATTTTTTGAATTTCTTATGTTTAAATACAAAAAAAAAAATACTTACATTCGTATATTTTCTTTTAAATGCAGCAATTTTATTCTGTTACAGCAATCACAGCAAATATTTTTATTGTGAAAATGTAACAAAAAATTACAGTAAGTTGTGCTACAACAATGTAGTATCAAAAGCTGTGAAACAGAATCATACTTTTTTCCAATATTTCCAGTCGATTCTCCAATGCTACATTGACGTACTACACCTGAAAAACCAATGTATGTTTGAAACAGAAATGATGTAATACAACTGTTATACTACTACATTGTAGCTGATGTAGTAGCGGAGAAATAGGCCCCAGGTTGTTTAAAATTTTGCGACATTGTTTTTATTAGTAACACAACTTCGCAAATAGGTTCAATTAAATTCCGAGCTAATGAGCGTACAGCCAACAAATTTATGTGAAATGAAATTTCTGCATTTTAACAGTTAACATTATTTTTACATACATTATAGTTATGTAATTTTTGTATAACACTTTTTTTGTCTACCCTGTTTGTTTTCTGGCAATCGTTAATATTAGTTAAACAGAGAAAACATGATGAAGAAAAGTGTCAACTTAACTTTAGATCAATAAATTTCATCTCTCTTTCAATCTCTAATTTTAAAGAGAGAATCAAACTCCATTCTGAAAATTTGTTCACAATTATTTCCAAAATAAGCATTGATAACGACGTGTAACTACAAAATATTGAAAATTATTTAATAAATCTCTTAAAATTCTACTTGTAACTACTTAACAATTTTCAATTCGTAGGTAGAATTTTTCAAACTGTTTTACAATGAATTGTTAACTATTACAAGCACTTGTAGCTTTGTGGTACAGAATCGGAAAATTTTCAAATTTCCAACTTGTTACAGCACGCTTTTTCCCTTGTAAAATTTGAAGTTTACTTGTAAGTTTGTTGTACACAATTAATACCTTTTGTTTGTTAAAAATCGCTTCTTGTACAAGACTTGTACAAGAATGCAAGTGCAAATCGTCATGTCGTGACAACTTAATTGTACAAATGAATTGTACTAAAAAGGGAAATTTGAATATTCTAGCATGTTTAACAAGTTTCT
Source organism: Melangyna quadrimaculata (assembly GCA_949320155.1). NCBI lineage: Eukaryota > Metazoa > Arthropoda > Insecta > Diptera > Syrphidae > Melangyna > Melangyna quadrimaculata. The sequence goes on along the minus strand of OX439483.1, from coordinate 301,893,467 downwards.
TTGTTGTACAGTATTGATTATTACTTGTAAAATCTGGATTGTTAACACAGGATTGTAGAATTGTAAGCTTGTAGTCTTATGGTACAGGCCCCTGGTGTTCCTAGTGCCGAGAAACGAGACCTTTATAAACTGTGGAGTGTACCAACGTACGAGTATTTTTTGTCTTAAACAATGGAAGTTGGCTAAAATAAGCGACTGTTAAGCGATTTATTCGCCAACCATGATATTGTTCGCTATAATTGGCCATTGGTAAAAAACTTCCTTTATTTTGGGGTCTATTCAGTTCATCGAAAGTGACCGATACTGTCATTTTGGAACATTATTGCAATTGAGACTTTTAATTTCGATATCAATAAATATGCACCTATAAACCTTCATACTCAGATTAATTTTTTTTAGACATAAGACCAAATGTAAATGTAAATGCCCGGCGAACTTCGTACCGCCTATAACAGTTAATGAAAACATTTATGTAATTATGATTTTATTAACGTAAAAAAATTAATTGAATACAAAAAATTTATTACGCTAAAAGTAAATTATGACGTAAGAAAAAGTTCATATAAGTACAATAATAAATTTTGTAATGGCAACTTGTCATAAGAACGGTGTGTTTCAAAATATTTGTTGCAGTTGCCTAGTATCAGTCTAAGTTAAATTTCACCTTTTGTAGGCGCGTTAAATCTGTATTCGTGTGCTCCTCAGCTGATCGGTTATCTGCTCTGATCACGACTTTGCAATTATCATTTGGCTTGTGCTCCAACGCAGTCTTGAACAGCAGGTCTTGAAGAATTCCTCTTTTCATTGATGTATTGATCTTATTTATGCTGTTGTTTTTCAAGAGGTTCCAATAATCCAATTCTATGGTGGATCTGGCCTCGAATCTTTAAATTCGAAAGTCAGTATGTACTGTTTTATATATAACCACAGATTTTTGAAAACGTTAGCATGTCTTATTTATTTTAGGCTGCGCGTACAGTAGTGCGACAAAGCGATGTGATGCGAGAAAAATATTTACATTTATTCATATAGACGTGGGCACAGTGAAGCGATATTTGCTGCCAGTGTTGCGATTTTCTCACATACTTATCGCAAGCATCACGTTTACAAACTCTTTTGACCACTTTTGCTCGAATCTCAAATACCTTCTCGCATCACATCGCTTTGTCGCACTACTGTACGCAGAGCCTTAGAGATAAGAACCGAGCCTAACAAAATTTCCCCAACTGTAATTGATCCTATCTACATTACATACATGCATTTAAGAAAATTTTGATCTTTAATTTTATCTTTTGAATAAAGTTAAAAATTAATCTTTTGAAGAAAATTAACATCAATAACCTTGAATGTTGGATTAATTCTATGTTCATCGATAATGTCTGTCCCAAATGAAGCCATTTGAAAACAACAATCGTATTTTTGTGATGTGTTCGCTAGAAAATGGCGTGATTCTGGTGTTTCGCCATGAATTAATATGTAGTGGTTTGTCCTTTATTCTGAAATTCTGTGATTTTCTGTGCATTTTAGTCCCATGTTCCGTCAATTTCATTTTTGTATAGGTATATGAACTTGACAGGACTGCGAACCAAAAAATCGAAAAAAAATCACAGAAACTCAAAGAAAAGGAACAGACCTTATGAACGCAATGTCTCAGGTGGTGGAGTCAGTAATGACAATTTCACTTTCTTATTAAGGCAGCACAATCCAGGCATTTGTCCAGTAAACTTCAGTGCGCCACAATCACAATGCTCGCAAAAAACGCCAACGTCCATATGACCAATATGAACAACGGATACAGACCTAATGAACGCCATGTCTCAGGTGGTGGAGTCAGTAATGAAAATTTCACTTTCTTATTAAGGCAGCACAATCCAGGCATTTCTCCAGTAAACTTTAGTGCGCCACAATCACAATGCTCGCAAACAACGCCAAAGTCCATATGACCGATATGAACAACGGAAACGAACTGTAGTCATCGGTGCAATCATATAGAACTACTGCTCTACACTTCGATTATTTCTTCTTGTATCGAAGGTTATCTCGTTGTTGATTTGATTTCTATTGGTCGGACTGCAAAGATTATGACGTTTTGACTTAAAGAAAATGACAGAGCATCATGTAATATATTTTTTAAGTTTATTGAAGTGGTAATACCTCTGAAAAAATAAACGGGAAAATCACTATTTTCAAGTCCCCAACCCCGACAAAGGCTGAAAAAGAAACCTCCCAAAATTTGCTGTGGGCTCTTGGTCTATTATTTTTGTCTTTGTTATTGTGTTGCGCGAAGTCAGGCCATACCAACGCGGCGCTGTTCTCGTGGTATATATCTGGATTGATTTGCAATGTTCCCTAATTGCATTACGGCTTTGTTGGGAAAGATTATAGAACTTCAGGGTCGCGTCATATTAAAAATTGTGATATCACTCGCACTAAATGGACAAATCAACCGTTATTCATACCGGTATTCGCTTTTTTTTCAAAACAACTTTAAATAAAATCAATTTGACAGTTTTTTATATTATTGTTCTATGTATATATTTTTTTACATTTCAATTAAAGTATCTTCTATATATAGGATTTGAATATGCTATTTTACCACTATTTCCGTTATATTTTCTGGGTTTTTAAAAGTTATTCTGCTGTTCGGGGCGGAGACGAATCCAACAAAAAAGAGATCATAAAAATCTGTCCAACAGTTCTTGAGTTATAAGTGTTGTAACTAACACGACTTTGTTTTATATATATAGATTTTCGTACCATGTTCTTTTCATTACTAATTTTATTTTTAAGCTTGGTTCGTACCAATACCTTTACACATAGTTGCGTGATGTATATAAGTAATTTTAATTTATAAAATAAAGATAAAATATCTAATTGCAAATTCTCGCGAATTTTTGGTATTAGGTCTTTTTTTAAATTCTAAAATTGTACGATCTAGTGAATTAAAAGTTTATGTCTATGTAGATGAATTTAAATAAAAACAAGAACTATAAGGCCGTGTGTCAATTGCGTTAAAAGTTTGTTAAATTTGATCCATTGAATAAGAAACAGAGGAAGAGGCTTTTGTCACATGTACAGTGTACGTGAGTGAAGCATCAAAATAAATAAAAAAAAATATCTGAAACTCACCTGTCATTTTGCCTAACTGAAAAAAAGTGTGTTAATAATTTGAGATTGTAAATTAACGAAAAATAGACTTTAAAACTAAATAAAAAAGTGAAATAAAAGTGATTATTGGAAACAATTGATATATTTCATTAAAAAAAATATAAAAAAAACATGCGGTGCTGCCATAAATCCTGTAAAAACACCTATAATAAGTAGAAAAAAAAAGTTTCACAATTAAGTTTTGGCTCATATAACACAAAAAGTAATTTGAAGTGATGTTTGTAAGGGAAATACATTATCTTAGAATACTTTTTAATTGATATTTTATCGAATTTTTCCATAAAAAAATTAAATTTGTTGAAAATAAAAATATACTTATCATGTAATTTCTTAAACTGACCTGTCAAATGAGAAATTCTTTTACAGTGACGGATTATTTTTTTGTGGGAAACGGCAAGGCGCTCAAAACCGTTGAGCGCCCTTAGTGCAGAGTTATTCTTCTACGTTTTAGTTTTGGATATAATTTATGTATTTAAAATAGAAAATATTTGTAAGTTATTTCTGTGGTTACCCTCTCTATCGTGTCGGTTTTGTTTTTCGGCAAGAAATGTTTGTGTCCAGTTATATTAAATTTGTTTACTTGAACAAAAGCTCAAATAACTACAAGATATTTTTATACTGCTTCAAGAAATAACGAAAAGTAAGAACTAAATTAACAAAAATAGTTAATTTCAGAGGAATGTAACTACAGAGATAAAATATACATAATTTCAAACTATTTGACTAAGGAAAATATCTGTGATAGTATTATCTATTATATGGCTTTGGGCCATCACACACAGGCTCAATTTCGAAGTGGACTAAACTGGGGAAATGAAAGTTTGTAGGCGAGGTAGTTGAAGAGTGAGGAATGAAAAGACTAAAATGTTCATACTTGTTTTGAGCGGACTAATAAAGTTTAATTACTAATAAATACACAGTTGTTCGTTTCTAGACAAAAAAAAAAAAAACAAATCTATTGTCAAGCAAAACTGAAAATTTTAAAAGGAAATTTGTTTTTTTTTTTTTGATTCTCAAACTGAGAGTAATAATACAATTAAAGCCGGTTTATGTACACAGAATTTTCAGCCAGCTTTGCTCACCCCGTTTGCGATTGAAGGAAAAGTTAGTCTGGATTTAGTTAAGTTTAAAATTGAGCCAGTGTGTGATGGCCCATTTTCACTAAAGTTAAAACTAAAAATTATATTTTCAATTATCCATTTTCAATTTTCAGGTTTCTGTAATAGGTGAGTTTTATTTTATTACTTCAAGCGTGCTTTGTTCGTTATTTTTCTAATCCAGCTCAGCAAATAAATCCAAAAAACAGGAGCTCGTTTAAATTTTAACAAGTGGACAAATTTTGACGTTTGTATTAAGCTTCTTGCACATTTCGTACACCATCGACCTTTTATACCTGAACTGCTAGGAGCCAACATCACGATGGTTCCGTTTATTAAAAAAAAATAGATACACCAGTAATTTGAAAACGACTTAGGCCTAATTTATTCACTCAAATTTGAACATAACTTTGCGATTTTTACTGTCAACTTGAGAAGTTGACTGTTCTCTCGAAAGTGACGTTTTCAACTTTTGATTTTCAACTCTGGAGTTGATCAACGAAATAGTAGAAGTTAAAGGACTTCCACACTAGCCCACTGTGTATTAATACATGTCAAAAAAGTGATAAACAAACTGTGTAGAATAGTGTCGAAACAAAATATGACAGCCCAGCCTACACTACCCGACATTCTATCCCACACGATTTAAAATTCTATCCCACATTCTATCACACCTGTTTTTAGGTTAAGGTAATGTATTAATACAAGCAAGTGTGGAAGCAAAATATGAAAAGTCATTTCTCTCCCACAAATTTAGCAGTCGCGTGGAATTCTTTCCCACTTTCAATTTGACATGTATAAATACACAGTGCACAGAGCTCTGTTTTAATTGAAATAATAAAATAAAAAATGTTTCGTGCAAATTACCTACTTCTGGGAGAATTGGGCGTCATCTTTTTGGAGCAGCGAAGATGATGCAGAGGAAGAAAATGTATCCCTTGAAGGGCAGCAATATAAAATGCTTCCCCGTGTTGGTATCGATAAAAAGGACGACCATGATTTCGTTTTCTCCTCTCAAAAGCAACGACAATTATGGTTTTTTATTTAATGAAGGATTCATTGCCTTTTGACGAGAGACGTTACGGAAAATATCGGTTTAAAAAAACAAAAACAGGTTCTCGTCCGTTCACCGAAATCAAGCATCTTCGGGCGCGGTTAGTACTTAGATGGAAGACCGTATGAGCATTGAGTTTTATTTTTTTCTTGGTATTCTTTTGACTCCGCGCTTCAGAATGAATAATCCATTCCAATTTTTCGGAATAAATAAAAATTCGACAATAATGATTTATCCCGAGATTTTTCTTTGAATAAGGAAACACAAAATTCTTATTCCAAATATTTTGAATATCTTAAATAATTAAAGAAACATATTCACACTCAAATGCAAAATTATTCTAATGCAAGCCAAAAGTGTCGTCTTGTGTGTTATGCTTAACAAATGAGAATGACGAACGACTAGCAGTCTAGGTATACTAGGTTCATGACTGCCGCTATCAAAATGCAATTTCCGCGTTCAAGATGGTATCCAAAGCGATTTGGACAGATCTGTGTTGTAATTCCTCTGAAAAAAGCTACTGTAAACAAAAAATCAAGGTATCTAAACATTTTTGGATAGGTTGACACCGTCTCGGATAGGTTGACACCGTCTCGGATAGGTTCCTTTATCGCAAGGAACGTTTGTTTTAAAATATTCCATTTAATGCAATTGACACAGCAAAGCCCTCCAATTTTATTCACCCCTATAAAAGTGGATCAAATTTAACTGGGATCAAATATAATCAAAATTTTAACGCAATTGACACACGGCCTTAGGCCCCTTTGGTTAAATTTGATCCCAGTTAAATTTGATCCGTTTTTATAGGGGTAAATAAAATTGAAGGGTTTTGCTGTGTTAATTGCATTAAATGGAATTGTTTAAAACATACATTTCCTATCGACGTTCCTTGCGTCGGAACCTATCCGAGACGTTGGATACCTTGATTTGTTTTTCAATAGCTTTTTTCAGAAGGAATTACAACACAAACCTATCCAAATCGCTTTGGATATGATCTTGAACGCGGAAAGTGGCAGTCATGATGAACCTAATATACCTGGACTGCTAGTCGATCGTCATTATCATTTGTTAAGCATGACACACAAGACGCCATTTTCAACTTTTGGTTTGCATTAGAATAATTTTGCATTTGAGTGTGAATATGTTTCTTTATTCATTTTATATATTCAAAATATTTGGAATAAGAATTTTGTGTTTCCTTATTCAATTAAATACTCGGGATAAACCATTATTGTCGATTTTTTATTTATTCCGAATGATTGGAATGGATTTTTCATTCCATCTGAAGCGCGGATTCAAAAGAATACCAATACAAAAAACTCAATGCTCATGCGGTCCTCCATCTAAGTACTAACGACGCCCGAAGATGCTTGATTTCGGTGATCGAACGATTACCTGTTTTTGTTTTCTTAAACCGAAATTTTCCGTAATTGTCGTTGTTTTTGAGAGGCGAGAACGATAAATGAAATCATGGTCGTCCTTTTTATCGATACCAACACGGGGAAGCATTTTATATTGCCGCCTTTCAAGGGATGAATTTTCTTCCTCTGCAACATCTTCGCTGCTCCAAACACATGACGCCCAATTCTCTCAGAAGTAGGTAAACTTATTATTTTGTTTATATTTTGCGGGGGAGGCAGTTAAATTATTGTTTATATAGTATTTCTTCTTCTTTCTTTCTTCTACACCCCCTGACCGCGCTTGCCAACTCATGCTCGATTCACAATGCGGCGTGAAAACGCGACGTGAGCGTGACGAGAACTCGTCGTAGTTGTCAAGCCGATTTCAAATCATGTAAGTATACGACGAAACGCCAGGGTATGCACAATGAAACGTTTCTCGTCGTCACGTCACGCCGGAGTTGGGAAAATTGAAAAAAAAAAACGCTCTCGTCGATGTTTTTTATGTTTTTTTTTATATTTGACTGATGGTGAATTTTGTGAAATTGTAGAAAAGAATAAAGAAAACAACAGATAAGTGTAAATTAACAAAAATAAATATAAAATTTGTTGGCAATGAAATTACATTTATAGATCTAATTGTGTTGACAATATTATAATGTTGTATTTGTTGTATTATTTTAATTTCTTTGCATTTTTAGCCGAAAATCATTTCACCAGCCCAATGGACAAACACAATTACAATATTTAAATAATTAAAGTAATTTCAGTTTGATTTTGTTCATTATTTTGAACGCACACTGCACAGCAAGAACAAAAATAATAAATAATTTAACGCTGTCAAAAAACTCGTCGTCAAGAAACTCGTCGCATTGTGAATTGGGGAACGATTTTATAACTAGAAAAAAAAATGTCAGCGATTCACGTCACGCTCTCTTCACGTTTTTACGTCGCATTGTGAATCGAGCTTCACTCCGCCACCTTCACGTTTCGTTTGTGCAGCGTATTTAATATTCCAACTTTCCAATAGACGAGACGTCAGTGCAGTGGTAAGCAAGCATAAAGAAAAACCGAAAAAAAACAACAACGACGCGGTTTTTAGCTCACACAGCTAGAGTAGAAACGATTATTATGAATGATCAGTATGTGTGCTTTGGGCATGCAATGAGGACGGTCATGGTGGAGTGAACGATATTTTGCAGGGCATTACAACAACAATTTATGTATGTTGTTCAGTGGGTTAGAACCAGTAAGAATAATTCAAAGTAATACTACGTGTCTACCTAAAGATAATCCGGATTAAAAAGAGTAGATTAAAAATTAATCTTGAAGTGTTTTCACCAGAGAAAAAAAGATTAGTTTTAGAATAAAAATAAGGAACTTAATTGCAATCTGCAAGTGTAAGATATTTTAGGTCTTTAAAAAAATAGGAGTACGAATATGAAAGGAGGAATACGGGAGTACGATGGTGTTGAAAGTAGTACAATACTCCTATGAGAGTATTTTCGGCAACACTGGGTCACCATCACTTTTCGTTTGTGCAGCGAATTCAATTTTCAATATTCCAACCTTCCAATAGACGTCAGTGCAGTCTGCAGTGGTAATGGTAAGCTGGTAAGCAAGCATGAAGAAAAACCGAAAAAAAAACAACAACAGCTCACACAGCCACAGCCAGAGGCCCAGAGTAGAAACGATTATTAATTTTATGAACGATCAGTGTGCTGTGCTTTGGGCATGCAATGAGGACGGTCATTACAAGTAATTACAACAACAGAATGGTAGAGAATGGTCGAATTTCGACCACTGGGCGGTACTAGTGTCTTTAAATATAAAAAATGTTATTGCAATTAGATATTTTTTCTTTTATAAAACTAAAATTAGTTTTATACAGCACGCAACTATGTTTAGGTAAGGAAGGTACGAACCAAGTTTAACAATGATTTTCGAGAGTAAGCATTAATTAAATTTTTGCTTTTGTATTTCAATAATAGGGTTTTGGTTATTTAAAATACGGTATTTCTATTATAGTTTCATCCTTTCATCTATGTCCTCATGAGTCGAGTCATGAGCACCAATTTAACCAACATTTTAACGCAATTGACACACGTCCTTAGGCTAAGCGCGCATATGAAATTTTAACAAAATTAAATTGTTGAATGACAAGTTTATCGCGCAAATGAGCAACTCCAAAGGCAATCAACGAAAAAAACCAACACACAGATAACACTTATTTTTTTTCAACACGATAACACAACCAGTAGGTACGATTTTAAGCACACATTACCGCCATTGAAAGGGCGTGTACATGACGTGTGAACGTCATGTACATATTTAAATAAATTTAAATTTCTTCCAAAACAAAAATTAACTTTAAAAACAATGAAATGGACCGCACGGACTGAGAAAATATATGTCAAATCAAAACGTACCCATGAGAAAAAATATATTATTTTGTACGTCAGTATACTACCTAGCTCGTCACACTTTATGCAGCATTCGAATAAAATGCACTAATACATACTTCACCCAGAAACTATTTAGTTGAATGTGCGTTTAATCATGTAGGATACAGACACTTTTTTCAGTTTGAGCAACAATAAAATCTTCGAAATCAACAGATGAAAGAGAAAACTAATTAATTTCAGATTTAAGGCGGTTCTCCTCCCTCAGAATTTTTGTTGAAAGGGAAATATTGACTCCATTTGTTTTCCCTTTTGTACCTACAGAAAATAATGCAACGATTTTGTTGAATGTCCTCGGACTTACATATTATCATTGAACAATAACATATAGAAGTGGACACCGAACATTACTCAATCTACAAAGCGCTGCTGTGAATCGGTGGTGACAATACAAATATAATATTTCCTTGTTTTATCATTCAATTTCCAAGCCATTAGGGATCAAAAAAGTCCTATTGTATTTTATTGAACACGTGCAGATTAAAAGGGATATTTTCGTCTGCCATAAAAGGAAGACAACAATAGTTATTTTGTTTGTCTGGTGTGTCAGCCAAGGTTGCACATTCGGTAGACAAAAAAAAAAGGATTTGTAAGATTTTTTTTTTAATTTTGTTTTCTATCGAAAAATTTAAATGTATTATTGGCGCTTGCTTGGAATTGGGGATGATGACGATTACATGCTTTAATTTTGTCATTTTTTTTATTTCATGAGCTTAGCAAAGGAAGCATTTTTGTTTTAGGTACCTATAGGTATGTAATGTAGGTAGGTATATCATATTTTGTGTCTTGGTGAACTTTATGTTTAATAATATTGATTGATAGGGACTTACAATTTTATTATTTACTAAGGAACCAACATATGTAGGTACCTATGTAGATATACATAAATAGGAAATATAATATGTGGGAAGGTGGGTAAGTACCTATCTACCTATAAAGGCAGATATTGTTTTATGTAAATGCACAGATCTTGATGTTTGGGAAATGCAAAGAAAAATATTCAAGCAAGTAGGCTTTCCAGCTCTAGGCCCATTAATTAATATTACCATGTAATATGTAATAACCTGTTAATAAGAAATAATAATAATAGGAACAACTTTCATATTTTATTTGTAAGCAATTAATAACTAATTCGTTATTGATTTTTTCTGTTTTGAACAATTTGGTTTTGGTATAAAACTAAACTTTTTTCTTTTTAAGTTAATTTTAGGTGTTTTAATGTATACCTAATGATAAACCACTTTACCTAGATAGGTATACATATTTAATTTGTAATTTATTTTAATTATTTTTTTTATACAATGTTCCTTAGTATTTATTAAGTTATAAAATCATAATATGCACACCTAACGTGTGCAAAAAAGATTAAGCGTGTAGGTTGAATCGATAGACAAGGAAAAAATCATATTGGAGAAGGGGGGTATATTCTCCCCGTTTATGCAGGAGGTTAATTTATTTTTTTATTAGGTATCTTGAAAATTAATAGAATAATCCAGTTTTCAGTGTTTGACTAAAAATGTATAAGAAGTTTGAAAACAAAAATGTGTAGTACCTGCCTACCTACTTCATTTCGAACAATTATTAAATAAAGAAATATTTTAAATTTTGAAATTCCTATTGGAAGTTATTGTAATTGCTGTGATTTGTCGATTTGAAAATGTTGACATATATTAACGTTTTGGGGTCTCTAAGAATCAGAATCCGTCGTTTTTAGAAAGATGACTGTATGTACGTACGTTCGGGGTACTTTTTACGTCACTGAATATAGATATCGACTTCGGATGGATTTTAGTTTACAGATTATAATGTCATAACGTGCTGAAAAGATTTTCTTACAAATTCAGCATACCATTTTTTTACTACAGCAATTTGAAAATTTTCCGGCTATGTAGTAGAATATGATTTCTAAAAAAATTCAAACTTATTCCACGACATAAGGGGCCAGTTACGTATGGCGATTAGCAAAAACCATCAGTACAAATTTTCTTTTGGATAATTTCATGTGTTAATAGGCTAGTCAAAAAACCTTTTAGTAAGGAAGAATTGCGTTCACGGGTTTTTATTTTTGATTATGTTTGTCTGGAACTTCAGCTTGCTCAAAACACAAAATTAGACCAAATTCACCCATGCATTTCTGAGAGAATGGTCACACTGGTCATTTTTCAATGTTTTTGGTATAACTCCTAAACTAAACTGAATTTGAGAATTGAGAAAAAAAAAAATGTCAGCGATTCACGTCACGCTCTCTTCACGTTTTTACGTCGCATTGTGAATCGAGCTTCACTCCGCCACCTTCACGTTTCGTTTGTGCAGCGTATTTAATATTCCAACTTTCCAATAGACGAGACGTCAGTGCAGTGGTAAGCAAGCATAAAGAAAAACCGAAAAAAAACAACAACGACGCGGTTTTTAGCTCACACAGCTAGAGTAGAAACGATTATTATGAATGATCAGTATGTGTGCTTTGGGCATGCAATGAGGACGGTCATGGTGGAGTGAACGATATTTTGCAGGGCATTACAACAACAATTTATGTATGTTGTTCAGTGGGTTAGAACCAGTAAGAATAATTCAAAGTAATACTACGTGTCTACCTAAAGATAATCCGGATTAAAAAGAGTAGATTAAAAAGAGTAGATTAAAAATTAATCTTGAAGTGTTTTCACCAGAGAAAAAAAGATTAGTTTTAGAATAAAAATAAGGAACTTAATTGCAATCTGCAAGTGTAAGATATTTTAGGTCTTTAAAAAAATAGGAGTACGAATATGAAAGGAGGAATACGGGAGTACGATGGTGTTGAAAGTAGTACAATACTCCTATGAGAGTATTTTCGGCAACACTGGGTCACCATCACTTTTCGTTTGTGCAGCGAATTCAATTTTCAATATTCCAACCTTCCAATAGACGTCAGTGCAGTCTGCAGTGGTAATGGTAAGCTGGTAAGCAAGCATGAAGAAAAACCGAAAAAAAAACAACAACAGCTCACACAGCCACAGCCAGAGGCCCAGAGTAGAAACGATTATTAATTTTATGAACGATCAGTGTGCTGTGCTTTGGGCATGCAATGAGGACGGTCATTACAAGTAATTACAACAACAGAATGGTAGAGAATGGTCGAATTTCGACCACTGGGCGGTACTAGTGTCTTTAAATATAAAAAATGTTATTGCAATTAGATATTTTTTCTTTTATAAAACTAAAATTAGTTTTATACAGCACGCAACTATGTTTAGGTAAGGAAGGTACGAACCAAGTTTAACAATGATTTTCGAAAGTAAGCATTAATTAAATTTTTGCTTTTGTATTTCAATAATAGGGTTTTGGTTATTTAAAATACGGTATTTCTATTATAGTTTCATCCTTTCATCTATGTCCTCATGAGTCGAGTCATGAGCACCAATTTAACCAACATTTTAACGCAATTGACACACGTCCTTAGGCTAAGCGCGCATATGAAATTTTAACAAAATTAAATTGTTGAATGACAAGTTTATCGCGCAAATGAGCAACTCCAAAGGCAATCAACGAAAAAAACCAACACACAGATAACACTTATTTTTTTTTCAACACGATAACACAACCAGTAGGTACGATTTTAAGCACACATTACCGCTATTGAAAGGGCGTGTACATGACGTGTGAACGTCATGTACATATTTAAATAAATTTAAATTTCTCCCAAAACAAAAATTAACTTTAAAAACAATGAAATGGACCGCACGGACTGAGAAAATATATGTCAAATCAAAACGTACCCATGAGAAAAAATATATTATTTTGTACGTAAGTATACTACCTAGCTCGTCACACTTTATGCAGCATTCGAATAAAATGCACTAATACATACTTCACCCAGAAACTATTTAGTTGAATGTGCGTTTAAGGATACAGATACTTTTTTCAGTTTGAGCAACAATAAAATCTTCGAAATCAATAAAATCTTTTCAATGTTTTTGGTATAACTCCTAAACTAAACTGAATTTGAGAATTTACCTCAAAACACTTTTTGTGGGAAATAAGATTTTCTACCATAATTGACACCTAAAAAAAATCAGAAAATCGTTGATTTTTAATTTTTTTTATAAAATGCTCATAACTTTTGTTTGGCTAAAGATAGTGGGAAGGCATAGGCCAATAAAAAAAGGAGAGACTCAAGTCAATAATATGGTGCTAAGAAATTTGTTTGTTATTTTTGCTTTTTTTGCTCGTAAGTCTCTTTTTTAGTTGCAATGCATTGGTACTATATGGCAAGTTTTCCATTCTTCAAATAATTTGATGTCGAGATGTTGATCAAATTAGTCATTACGATAATAGAGAATACGAAAAATGTGGGTCCCGCAATTTTATCTTTCTATCTGTTTATTTGTATGCAATCAGGCCTGCAGACTGTACAGATGGGTCGATTTATTTAAAACTTGGTAAGTTGTGTTTTTTTTAGGTATGTTATATAAAGAATATTGGATTTTTTTTTTTGTTGACCGAAAATAACGGTACCTGCCATACAACAGTTTTTACACATTTGCGGCTTTATCGTTAACGACTTCACTGATTTAAATGAAATTTGGTACATGATAGATTTTTAACAATCCAACATTTAAAAAAAATTAATATTCAAAGAAAACAATTTTTTTTTATTTTTTTAGGTATATAATGTATATTTTTTGAGAATAGGCTAATGATTTTCTTTTTAATTTTGTTGTTAAATAAGTATTTACATTTATGACATATTAAAAACATTTTTCTTCTCATACGTATATTGAAAGTTTTTTTTAATCTGTTAGTACCTTAAAAAATATTTTATTTCTTGAATTAATTTCTTAAAACCTACTACTTTAGATCAAAGCTTAATCTATTTTTGAAAATAATCATCTTCATCGATTATGTCATCGATGGCTTCATTTATATCTTCTTCAGATAAATGTTTATCAGTTTCGTTTCCACAAGTCTGCCCTGCACATTCCTTACAGAATATGGAACATTTCAATCCTAGTTTTTTGCAACTGCATATCCCGTGACAGCCTTTGGTACAGCCGCATGAAACTTGTTGCAGTAAATCTTGAGGTGCAGGAGGCAGAGTTCCACATATTGGCATTAATCCATTTTTTGTTGCTTTCCAACCCCACTGACGAGGATCTAACCTATTTCCTTTCCACTGCTGAATCTGTAGGTATGTTCGCTGACCATGCAATCTTGCACTGTCTGCTGTCGGTGTTAGTTGGCAAAGCTTAAATGTTGGACTCTTTGAAACATTGGTGAAGGTTTTTAAACGACACTTGCCTAGGTTTGTGATTTTTGAATCGGCGCCGTATAATAGCGCTATAATTGATACAGTAGCGTTTTCAATTTGTTCTGCACATGCGTTGTCTTTCAAAAACACTCCGAACTCATTCTCTAGGTTTTTAAAATATTTTACGAAGAATTTCATAAACTTCTTTTTTCCAATTTTGTAAAATGTATCCGAACCACTAAAAGCATGAATTAAGCCAACAGGGCAATCTGCAATAAAACACCTTTCATAAATACGCGCAGTGTTTTTATGAACTTGCGTTACACAAAAACTTATTAAATGTTGTATGGCAGGTACCGTTATTTTTGGTCAACAAAAAAAAATCCAATATTCTTTATTCTTTTACAGACGGACAGATAAAATTGCGGGAACCACATTTTTCGTATTCTCTATTATCGTAATGACTAATTTGATCGAAATCTCGACATCAATTTATTTCAAGAATGGAAAACTTGCCATATAGTACCAATGCATTGCAACTTAAAAAGAGACAAAAATAACAAAAAAAATTTTATTTTTAAGTGGGTATATTTTCGCCAATTTTGGTGCACCATATTATAGACTTGAGTCTCTCCTTTTTTTTATTGGCCTATGTCTTCCCACTATCTTTAGCCAAACAAAAGTTATGAGCATTTTAGTAAACAAATTTTTCTGTTTAAATTTTTTTATAAATTTTTTTAAACTGTCAATTATGGTAGAAAATCTAATTTCCCACAAAAGTGTTTAGAGGTAAATTCTCAAATTCAGCTTAGTTTAGGAGTTATACCAAAAACATTGAAAAATGACCAGTGTGACCATTCTCTCAGAAATGCATGGGTGAATTTGGTCTAATTTTGGTCCCACCACTTTTGTAAGAAACAGCTATTTTTGTATCCATTGCGTTTAACAGGTGGACAACTATGCAAAACTATTTCATATAGCCTAGTAAAACGCTTTTACCACTTAAATGCATTTTAAATGAACTCACCACAACAACCAACAAAAGTCTGTCCGAACTCGCCACAACAACCAACAAAAGTCTGTCCGACCACTGGTTTTGTAAAGAGGGCAGTCTAATCTTTCATTTGATACCCCATTTATAAAAATCCATCATGGTTTAGGTATCCTACACCAAAAATGCAACCGAAAAAGTGCGTTTTCTACCCATTGGCACCTGAAAAACCTTGTCCGACCAGCGGTTTTGTTAATGTTAAGACTAAAGCTATGAATTGGCATCATTCTTTTCTGAAGCCGCGATGAGATAAGTAAACCTACGGTCGCCTCCCGTCTTAGTATTATGTATATATTTATAAATCCAAAAAATACAAAAATTGGTTTTACTCTACCTACCACCCACTTCTTAAATAAGCCCTTTCAATTCAATAAAATGCATATGCCTTATGCAGGTACATATGTAAGTACCTAACTATTCTCATTGGGTCATCACACGCTGGCTCATTTTTTTTTTATTTCAATTTGTAGTTTTGTATAACAACAGAACAGATTGTTTTGTTTACCTATAAACAAATAATTTTGTCTGCATTGGTAATTAAATTTTGTTATTCCAATCGCAACAATGAATAACATTTTATTCCTTTCATTCCTCACTCTTCACATCCCTTGCCAAAAAACTTTGATTTCCCCAGGTTAGTCTGGTTCAAAATTGACCCAGTACATAATGACCTATTTGTTTCTCAATACATTTCTACGTAGAAAATATTTATACAAATTTTGAATCTAAACGCAAAACTCATGAAATTAAAAAAAAATAAGTCAAATGGAACAATCCTAATAACGCTATGAAATTGCTAGCAACAATTTTATTTGATGGATACGTAACCTATGTATGTTACATACATAGATACATTATAAATACGAAACAACGGAGGAATTTTGTTAACTTAAAAAAGCAGACTGTCTCGTTTGTGTGTGCTTTGGTAAAATAAATCTAAGATCATACATATGTTTGATACTAATTTGCCTGGACTTAAAGAAAGTAAGTTTTTTTTGTAAAAAATAATTTTTTTTTAATAAGAAGATGAAGAAATTTAAATATTAAAATATTGCAATTACTTCTGCTTTAAGTGGAGTGAATGAATAAAATTCAATTAAAAAGTACAAGTGACCTCAACTACAGAAATAATTGTGTTTCGCCCAAGGTACAACAGTGGGCTCTTCAGTCAGTCTGTTATACCCTACTAAGACACAAATTTTGGTCGATGTTTACCGACTCTTATAAAAATCACAGCAAGAAGATACTGTGAATTTTATTATTCTAGGGGAATTTGTTTAAATCCGTGCACCCAGAAAATAAATACCCGTGGTCAGGTTTTTTATAATAAGAAGATGGAGAAATTTAAATATTAAAATATTGAAATTACTTCTGTTTAAAGTGGAGTGAATGAATAAAATTCAATTAAAAAGTACAAGTGACCTCAACTCCAGAAATAATTGTGTTTCGCCCAAGGTACAACAGTGGGCTCTTCAGTCAGTCTGTTATACCCTACTAAGACACAAATTTTGGTCGATGTTTACCGACTCTTATAAAAATCACAGCAAAAAGATACTGTGAATTTTATTATTCTAGGGGAATTTGTTTAAATTCGTGCACCCAGAATAATAAAATTCACAGTATCTTTTTGCTGTGATTTTTATAAGAGTCGGTAACCATCGACCAAAATTTGTGTCTTAGTAGGGTAACCAGACTGACTGAAGAGCCCACTGTTGTACCTTGGGCGAAACACAATTATTTCTGGAGTTGAGGTCACTTGTACTTTTTAATTGAATTTTATTCATTCACTCCACTTAAAACAGAAGTAATTTCAATATTTAAATTTCTTCATCTTCTTATTATAAAAAACCTGACCACGGGTATTTATTTTCTGGGTGCACGAATTTGAACAAATTCCCCTAGAATAATAAAATTCACAGTATCTTTTTGCTGTGATTTTTATAAGAGTCGGTAAACATCGACCAAAATTTGTGTCTTAGTAGGGTATAACAGACTAACTGAAGAGCCCACTGTTGTACCTTGGGCGAAACACAATTATTTCTGGGGTTGAGGTCACTTGTACTTTTAATTGAATTTTATTCATTCACTCCACTTAAAACAGAAGTAATTTCAATATTTTAATATTTGAATTTCTTCATCTTCTTATTATAAAAAACCTGACCACGGGTATTTATTTTCTGGGTGCACGAATTTAAAAAATTATGTATGGTATGTTCCTCCATAATAATTCGGAGGTTATTTTTTTATTAAACACATAAATAAGCTTATTTCTAATCAAACTAGGGATGGCGGTTTTGTCAAAATAACCGGTTTTCGGTTTTTTATAGAAAAAAATGTGTTGTGTAAAACCGTGCTAGCTGTGAATGTGAATGAAAGTGTCTAAGAAAAACAACTAACTATTTCACCTTCCTATATTCCTACCCCTACACTATGCTATCGCTTGGAAATGGAGAACATACCCAGTACACAAACAGGCAGGTTATGTGAGACAACAAGGAATTGCTCATGTAAGCTCTGAATGTGAAAAGAATTGTCTAATGCTCCACTTATACGATTGTCAAATTGGGAGTATTTCTGTCATTAAACTGACAAAAGCATGAATTTGCTAATTCTTTTGTCAGTATACTGAGATAACATTGCCAATCTGTCAGTCGTGATAATGAAGTATTAGTAAAAAAAAAAACAAAAACATACCTATGTTATATGTATACAGGGTGTCCGGTCATTCATGTGACATACTTTGGCATGTGATTTTTGTTCATATTGTAAGAAAAAAATTGTTCCACAGTAAAGTCTGATTTTCAACTTTGACATCACTTTTTGAGGATTTAATAAAGGTAAACTTTGGTGTACCCTGACCCCTGTTAAGGTTAATTTCTCTATCAGTGCTAATGGTAGGGACCTCATTTTAGATTTTTTTTTTTAGTAGAAATGATAGCCTTTAAAATTACGTTTAAGTTAAGCCGATATGTGTTTAGGGTTGGCAGATATTCAATTTTAAATGGTGTTCAATTTTTCTTGCCCGGGCAAAATTTTGACTTTGAAGTAAATTTTTTTCAAAAAATGCAAAATAACATAAAGTTTTATTATTTTAAACTGAACAAAACAATAATAAAAAAAAACTCATTAATAAGTGCACCCGAAAACCCATACATTTTATGATACTTGGGAAAATCTAAACCCCGTAAGAAATCGAATTTTGGGTTTTTTACCTACTTTTATTGCAGCACCTGTTTGATTGGGTTCAAACGGTTATAACTGTCTATTTAAACATAGCTTTGGCAAGTTTTATACCTTTTTAAGAACTACAGAAAAATAAGCAATTTTTGAAATATAAAACCTGTATTGAGCCATATGAATTTTGTTCAGGGATCTCTTCTGAAGATTGAGGTCAAAATTTATTTTGCAAAGTTTTTTTTTTTTTTTTTTAGTACGCGCACTCAAGGGGTTTTTGGTACCCTTAAATTGTTAAATTAAACACAGTGCGAGCGTTAGGAAAACAGGGAAGGATTAAAGAGGAAATGCCGATGCACATTGGTTCTGAACCTTTGAATATCGAAATGGAAGGGAAAAATAGAGCCGGGTAAAGCATTCCACATTCGGGTAGTTTGGCTAAAAAAAGAATCTGTATACTTGACCGTACGTCCGAAGTTGGGCTCAAGGGTAAACTGATGTGCATTCCTGAAAGTACGAGTATTACGGTTGAATTCTTTTAGGGGCGGAATGCAACTGGATATTTCAGTAGAGCACTGCTTATAAAAATAACGGTAAAACAACGAAAGACATGAAACATTGCGGCGGTGTTCGAGAGTTGCAAATGCTTCCGTTATATTTCTGTCACCTATCATTTTCATAGCTCTTCTTTGTATCCTATCCAAAAGACACAAGTGGGTTGATGGAGCACCTGCCCAAACATGGGAATTGTACTCGAGTTTTGGACGGATAAAGGCTTTATATATAACAGCCAGATTAGATGGGGTGAAAAATTTCTTGCATCGCCGTAGAAAACCCAAACACTTAGCAGCATTTTTGTGGTCATTCCACACAAGGTGGTCTGTGATAAACATACCGAGTACTGAAAGCTTTTCGGTTTCCACAATGCAAGTGCCACTCATGGATAGTTCAATATTAACTAATGAATTTTAGGCAAATGGTGATGCCAATGAAAAATATTTTACTCAGTTAAGTTAGTGGAACTATAAGTTAATGCTTTAATGCAAAATTTGTAAAAAAAAAAACAAAAATCAATTGTGGACAGGGTGAGCAAAAAACCGGTTCAAAGTACGATTTTTTTTTTCAAATTTCAAAAAATAGCCCTTACTCGAGAACTGCTATGATTCGGTATGGAAAAGTTAAATTTCTCATAGGGTATGCCCTGGCCTTTCACCAGTTCTTAGTTTGGACCATTGTTAATGGGACACCCTGTATATGTACCTTGATAGGTTCATCTACAGATCAGACTTAATCTCAATTTATTTTTAAATTTTGGTACACGAATTTGATTTCGGTATAATTGTGTTTACCGAGGCTTTTCTTTGGGACATTAGAAAAAAAAATTAGACATAAATTCCTACAAAGTTCGGAAAAGTTATATACAGGGTTTTTGTTTTTGAATCAGCTTATGAATTTTTGAGTAAAAGTGCCCATCGACCCTAGCTACGCGTCTATTAAAAAGAGGCGGTAAAAGGTCACGAAGCATGGTATTTCGCTGATTTTGATCAAACAAAAATCGTCGACCAATGAAACATGACGTTAATATTTCAATTATTGAATGTTTGAATTTTCAACAACCACTTGAGTGGGCTACCACCATTGTATTTGGCTGGAATTATTGCAATTTCATGGCTGCCACACCAATCATCAGATTCCTTTCAGTGGTGCTTAGTCTTTATGTTCAATTTTTAATTTATAAATTAGTGCCGTCAATTGGAATCGAACCTAGACCAGCTACCTCTGAGGCCTATGCACTACGCATTGCGCCACCGAGGTCACCTGATCATGCCCATCCAATGTAAGGTTTTGTCTTTATAAATTGCATATTGAGACAACTAGTTGTGTTATCACACAAAAAGCCCAATTTAGTTAATATTTCAATTTATCATTGAAAATTAGGATCAAAAGCGTACCTACAAATATCTGGGGTGAAAGGGTGTTTTAAAGGTAGGGGGGGGGGTTGCAGAATTAAGAATGGGGTGTGGATTTATGTTGACAAAAAGTTTATAAAATAGTGTCAATGAAATTGTGAAAAAATGTGAGACTTGTCATGATAACGAAGTTATGAAGAGGGAAGACGGGTGGTTTTTGAGGAGGGGTCAGGGGGTATTCAAACCACAAAAAATTATTTTGGGGTAACCTACGCATATGGCACATCGTTTGTCCACTTTTTTGCACAATTTCACTGACACTATTTTATATACTTTTTCATTATAAGTCCACACCCCATTCTTCAATCTACAACCCCCCCCCCTACTGTAAAAACACCTTTCACCCCAGATATTTGTAAGCACGCTTTTGATCCTATATTTCAATGATAAATTGAAATATTTACGTCATGTTTCATTAGTCGACGATTTTTGTTTGATCAAAATCAGCGAAATACCGTGCTTCGTGACCTTTGACCCCCTCTTTTTAATAGACGCGGAGCTAGGATCGATGGTGTACTTCTACTCAAAAATTCATTACACCATAAAAAAGCTGATTCAAAAACAAAAACCCTGTATATAATTTTTGTATTTTATAACCTTTCATTTGATACTTCCTTTATAAATATCAAAAAATAATTGCCCAAGTTATGGTTATTTACGAATATTTTATGTATAGGTATATAATTGTGTATCACTAGTTTTTTTTTTAATTTTTTTAAAGCGATAAAAATCAAATTTTGATTTTTTTATTCAAACACCCCCACTTTGTTCCTGTTAGATTAACAAATAGAAAATTATTTACATACTTACTAGTAGGTAGCAGGTCGCCAAAGGCGCTATGTTATTTAATGTGAGTCAGGGCTGAGCGTAAATACCTATATATGTACATAGATTAGTTGACTACCTCAATCTTCACTTAAAAAAAGTAGTTATTTAAATGATGTGGCAACCCTTCAAATTTTACTCAATTTAGGCTTATTAAAGTTAGTTTTTTTTTTTGTAAAAAGTTAATTTTTTCCTGGTACAAAATTTAATTATTTTAATAACTTTAATTTTTTTTTTTTTTGTAAAAAAGTTTCTTTTTTGTAAAAAGTTGATTTTTTTTTTAAAAAAGTTAATTTTTGATTGTAAAAAAGTTAATTTTTTTTTGTAAAAAAGTTAATTTTTTTTTTGTACAAAAGTTAATTTTTTTCCTCAATAAATTTTAAACAAATATTTAGGCACATTAAAATAGGTGAGCGACATTTTAATAGACGTATCTTAATTTGAAAATTCTTTCCAGTAGAAATGAAGTTAGGATTTTTTAAAACTCCAAATAGAAAATTGGTAGGCGATTGTCGACCATGAACCAAACAGAGAATTTCAAAGAAATTTCCCCAATTTTTAATTACCAAGAGTAACGATTTAGGTAATACCTAGATGCCCTTAAGACTCAACAACATGGTCACATAGTGGTAAGTTATAAGTTTAAATTTCTCACTGAAAATCCTAAATAATGGTAGCCATCATTCCTATTAATTTCAAATTTCTAAACTAACACCTTAAAAAGACAAAAATCAGCGAAAAATAATCATAAACATTTAATTAAAATTTGGGTAGGTCTAGGTACCTACCTACCTACAAGTTTCTACCTAGATATGAATACAAATTATATACACCCATACCTACATTACTAGGTTAATATAAAAAAGCGACATACCTAGCTAACTACCTACCACGAGCCATACTCATCAAAAAACATCATCGTCATCAAACTCATAAATTATTGCATCACTCATATTCTTACCAACACACCTAAATATCTAGAAAGCAAAAAAAAACAATCTACCTACCTATTATGCCTTGACCTCCACGCACCGCTCGCCACGCCGCCGCCACCATTGTCTTCTTGCACACAAGACACCCAAAGCTGTAAAAAAAAACCATCCCTTCCTCTTTAACCACACAAATACCAACAAACCAAGGAGAACACTCAACATTTTATTTCACACTTTTTAATTCTCTGCACTTTTGCAAAGAAAAGTAACCGACAAAAAAATGTAAACCAACAAAAAACATCCCTTCTACCTATTTCACTCTAACTGTTATAAATTAGGCTATTCCTTTCCTATTCTTGCAAATAATTCTGCACAAAATTCAAATGTCTCCGTGAGATAGGGTTGTGGAATTTAATGAAATTCTTTTGCCCACTGAATGAAGATGTCAGTCCATTCGACATTCACCATGATAGTACTATGTATTTCATATACAAGGCCGGAAGGAACATATTTATAATAATGGTTGTTGTATATGATAGAGTGACACAAGGACATTAGCCACCTAGTGGCAGTTTGGCTGGGTGTCCTTCTATATGTTATTATTCAACGATATTATTCTATGTGATACAAACTGCGAAACTGGCTTGGGGCGATCGTTGAGT
This sequence comes from Melangyna quadrimaculata, assembly GCA_949320155.1. NCBI lineage: Eukaryota > Metazoa > Arthropoda > Insecta > Diptera > Syrphidae > Melangyna > Melangyna quadrimaculata. The sequence continues at coordinate 301,870,445 of OX439483.1, read as the reverse complement.
TTGTGTTACAAATTGATAAGCGAAGTTCATTTAAGGGTAGGTTTCCCTAGCATTTTGACAGTGGTTCGTTAACTAATTGTTACATAACGTTTATATTATAAAAGATAATTCAAAAAAAATATACATTTCTGTATAGATAATAAACATACTCACGTATCCTCATTCTTAAAATTATATAAGGAAATATATTACAACTTTTATAAGAAAATAAAGCGATGACTTTTCTATCTAAAAATATATTTTCAATTTCTTGAAAATATATGTCTTTTAACTTACTTTTGCAACTCTAGTTTCCACATTTTTATTTTATTTTTAATAAAAGAAAACGAAATAATAAACTGAATGTATATGCATGTGTTGACATAATTAAAAAAAAAATGTTTCACAGGTGACAAAACCAAAAATCTCCCAAATACTTTGTTTTTTTCTTAAATTGTTTTAAAATAAAAAGCTCTGTGTATTTTTAAAAAATATAAATTTTGTTCTCATGACAAGCTTATGTGTTTATTAATGGAGCTATAGTTTTAAAAAAATTCAAAAATATTATTTTGAAACCTAAAATCGAGTGCCGATCTGCATCCCGCTGTGAGCGGACGTGTGTGCGCGAGTGGTGGAAATACCTTACAAAATACCCATTGCATTCAATTACACAGTGCTCTTCCCTTACTATAAAAATAAAAAAATTAAATACCCACCCTCACCATCTTTTACAATAAAATATAAAAAAAAAATAATAATAATCTAATTGCGCCGCGAAATACAAAAAAAAAAAAAAATAACCCACAATCATCATACAACATCATAGTGCAAGTGCCAGTGCCAGTGCAAAAAACAACAACAACAAAAAAGTGCACCCGTGTACGAAGATGATGATGCACAAGCAACAATCACCACAGCACAGCGGTAAATTTTCTATCTCTCCTTCCCACTTCACTCACAGTGCTTTGACTTCGTCATTATATGCAGTGTATGTATCATCTCATATAATGCTTGTAATTGACTAAGCCAAAGCATATCAGATAAATTGCTGTTATTGATTTTGTGTATCCAGGGGCGGATCAGTACACTGCTTTTTTAGGCATAACACTAGTAGTATTGTACTGTGAAGTCATTTGGGGCCCAAACTTGATATCAGCATAGATAACTGTCTGATTTGGATTTTTATGTCTGTTTATTGTAATGGTGGGTGAATTTAGGGTTGACTACAGCAACATTCGGTGACTGAGGCAGAATTTTTGTGCTGCATATGTCCATACTGTGAAAAACAGGCCAGCTGTTTTGGCACTAAGTGAAACCCAGGTAGGGGAAAATACCGATCACTCGGAATTCAGCCTACATGGTTATAGCTTAGTGCCTCTATTTTTTCCACACCATGGTCTCGCCGTGTATGTTCGCAGTGATGTAGCTTATCAGCTTCAACCACAATATGGTTCATGTTTGAATACGAACTTTAATTTCATGTGGTTTAAATTCACCATCCATAAGCGCATCATCCATACTTGTTTTATTTATCGTAGTCCTAGTTTGGATAGTAATTCGACTTCCAACGAATTCGATGCACTATCCGACTCCATCCAGAGAATTATTTCCCATTTTCCGCACAGTGAAATCGTTGTTACGGGCGATTTCAATGTACATAATTCTTCGTGGCTACGCTATTCGGGTCAGACAACACCCGAAGGAAGGTATGTCGAGATTTTTGCTGAGATAAACAACCTAACTCAGCTGGTCGACGAGCCTACTCGGATTCCTGACGTTGCAGGTCAATCCGCCAACACTCTAGATTTGTTTCTTACCTCTGACCCTGATAAATACACTATAAGTGTATTATCGCCTCTAGGCACATCAGACCATTGTGTCATATCTGCGAATTTCTCGTGCCACCAAAACACAGTTAAAGAAAAAACTCCCAAGAGAACCGTTTGGCAGTATGAGAAAGCCAACTGGGACGGTCTCAATGTTTTCTTCAGGAACTTTAACTGGTCACTATGCTTCCTCGATAGTGACGTAGATTCCAGTGCAGATATGATTACAAACTTAATTCTTTGTGGAATGAGAAATTTTATCCCGAATAGGGTGAAACCTATCAAACCCAAAGAAAACTCATGGTTTGATTCGAGCTGTAAAGAGGTTATTAGTGTTAGAGAAGTAAGCTTCCGAAGTTATAAAGCCAACCCTACTGAGGAAACCGGAAAAAGTTTCAACAAGCTAGAAAGACCTGTAACGTTCATATTCGACGAACCAAATTTTTACATGATCAAAAATTACGGCAAAAATTCTACAATGTCCCAAAGGTAGTAAAAATTTTTGGTCATTTGTAAAAAACATACGAAACACCACCTCATCCTCGGTTCCAACGCTCGTCTTCAACGATACTCCTTTTGTCAGCTCAATCGATAAAGCCAATTTGCTTGCAGCACAGTTTGCTGTTAATTCGTCGCTGCCTGAAAGTGTTATGACTCCTCCTGTACTTGAGAGCGCAAATGATTCTATGGGACAAATCTTCTTCCGCACTCGTGCAGTTGCCAGAGTTCTGAAAGATCTCGATATACACAAATCCGCTGGCCCGGATAGTATCCCTCCCATTGTTCTGAAGAGGTGTTCTTCAACGCTGGCAAAACCACTGCGTAAGCTTTTCCATCTGTCCTACTCTACTGGTCTCTTTCCGAGTGGATGGAAAACAGCATTTGTCCAGCCTGTCCCTAAAAAAGGCGTGTCTTCTTCCCCCTCCAACTATCGGCCAATTGCGCTTACGTCCCTTCTTTCCAAGGTCATGGAAACGCTGATTAATTTTCAGCTAAAGAAATATCTCGAAGAACGAAAGCTTCTTAATGACCGGCAGTACGGCTTTCGTAGCAATAGGTCCACTGGTGATCTGATGGTATATCTCACCGAACAATGGCACAAATCTTTACATCGTTTTGGAGAAAGTAAGATTATTGCGCTTGATATTTCTAAAGCATTTGATAGAGTTTGGCATCAAGCTCTCTTATCGAAAATGCGTGCATTTGGTATCGATGAATCTCCTCTTCGTTGGATTAGAAATTACCTTTCGGACCGTTCAATACAAGTTGTATTGGATGGTTTCAAGTCTGAAATTCACAAAATAAATGCTGGTGTGCCCCAGGGCTCCGTTCTGTCTCCGACTCTCTTCCTTATATTCATAAACGATCTTTTATCTGAAACTTCTAATCCATTAAATTGTTTCGCTGACGACAGTACCCTCAGCTTTTCATAATCGTTCTTAGATTCACATCCATGTCCTTCGGATGTGGAACTTGAACGGCAGCGTATGATAAGCTCATTAAATTCTGATCTCGACAGCATTGTCCAATGGGGAATTAAAAATCGTGTAGAATTTAATGCTTCAAAAACTCAATGCTGTCTACTGTCGTTAAAACAAAACCCACCCCCCATGCCACTATCCATGAGTGGCACTTGCATTGAGGAAACCGAAAAGCTTTCAGTCCTCGGTATGTGTGTCACAGACCACCTTTTATGGAACGACCACATATTCGACATCGCCAAAAATGCTGCTAAGTGTTTAGGTTTTCTCCGTCGATGCAAGAAATTTTTCTCCCCTTCTGATCTGGCTGTGATCTACAAAGCCTTTATTCGTCCAAAACTTGAGTATAACTCTCACATTTGGGCAGGTGCTCCAATAACCCACTTGAGTTTATTGGATAGAATCGAAAAGAGAGCTCTTAAAATGATAGGTGAAAGAACTATAACGGAAACATTCTCATCTCTTGAGCACCGTCGAAATGTTTCATGTCTTTCGTTATTTTACCGTTATTTCCATAAACAATGCTCTAATGAAATAGCCAGTTGCATTCCTCCCCTCAAACAATTCAACCGTAATACTCGCGCTTCTAGGAATGCCCATCAGTTTACCCTTGAGCCCAATTTCGGACGTACTGTTAAGTACAGAGATTCTTTCTTTAGTAGCACTACTCGAATGTGGAATGCTCTACCCAGCTCAATTTTCCCCTCCCATTGTGATCTACAGACGTTCAAAACCAATGTGCATCGGTATCTCCTTTTAAATCCCCTCCAATCTACCTAATCGCTCGTGCTGTGTATATCATCTTAAGGGTAGTCACAACCCCTTTTGCACGCGCTCAATATAAAAAAAAAAAAAAAAAAAAAAAATTTAATAAGTTGATATTTTCAACCTTGCTGTAATTAAGGCAGAGTCTTAAGGGTAGGTTTCCTTTGAATTTTGATGGAAGTGCGTTTACTGATTGTTATATAACTTTTTTATTTGTGAAGCTAATTTGTTGAAATTTGGTTTATACACAGCTTACAAATATACGCACATACGTATATCATTAAAAATCATATAAATATTAAATTCACTACTTTTATGAGGAAAAGAATTGATTTATTTTTTTTTTAAACTGGGAAAAATGAGTTCTAAATAGTGGGCATCTATTTAAATCAATTTTGTAATAATTTTTGTTTTTGATTTATGAGAATAAAAAACATATTGTAAATGCTAAACGTTTCAAAAAGAAAAAAAGCTTGAAAAAACAAAATTATTTGAAATCGTTGAAACTGTATCACTTTAAATGAACGTTTTTAAGTATAACTTTTATATTTTTTATTTTCAATGAAATAAAAAAAATATAATAGAACATGACTTAACGCATACAGGGAATTGATTCGGATTTATATATTGTTTGTTTAAGAGGGTTTTTTAACAGAAAAATAATAATATTACCATTTTTGTACTTGAAAGTCATGGGCGTCCCAGGTTTAATATTTTTGATGTTCATTTTAATAATTGGTCTATTGAATTATATAAAATCTATGCATTAAAAAAAAAAATTATTTAATTTACACATTAAAAAGGGCAATCTAATATTTTCAGATGTGCAATGTTATTGTGAAGGAAGGAGAACCTTCACAAATTTAAGGTATTTTTATTATTTTTTTTTTGATATTTTTTTTATTAGATCCAATTAAAAAGAAGTCCAAACAATCATTAGTTTTGTATATAAATTTTTGAAAAGAGGCCTTTTTTGCGTTTTTTTTAACAAACAAATTCTTTCCACACGCACACAAGGAAGCTGCAGTTCACAAGAATTCCACTTCAGTATCAGCGCCAACTCTCTTTACAAAAAAAACAAATATCGCACATGCGCTCTCATATATTTTGTTCTGTTTTTTGCATATATATTTTTTCACAGCCGAACTAGAGTATATAAAAAAATCTTTTGTTGAATATAGTTTTTTCTTCAGCTGACCACCAAGAACGGTGGTTGGCAGAAAAATTATGTGATGGATGGTGGGAGATACAGGTATATGATACAAATGCTCTTTTCATCATGAGCATCATCATTCATGAACAAAAAAATGCAAGAGTAATTCGATGCATTGTCGTGGATCGGTCGTCGTCGTTGTTCGTGCCAGGGTAGGTAGATTTAAGATATTTTTTTTATTTGTTTATTCATTTAGGGTCGGTGCTCGGTGGTTTAAATTCGCAAGAAATTTGGAAGTACGCGGTGCTTCTGCATTTTTGTTTTAAAAGAGGGGTTAGTTTTTTTGTTTGTATGTACGTGAAATATGCTATTATATTATTATGAATGAATGATTTCAATTCATCAAAAATTTAGTAGAGCGTTTGTAGGTCAGTTATATATACTGTATCCATTTTTGTCTATTCAGTGTTTTTCTTTTAGAAATGGGTTCGATTTTACAGGAAAAAACTGGTTTCTACTTTTGTTTTTATATTTTAGCAAAGATTTATGAATGGATGTATGGGTGGTAGTGTGGTTGAAAATACAATTATGCAACACAAGATCATCAATATCTGCGACACTTGCCTCTATGTAAGTTAGATACATAATATACTTACACAAAAATAGGAATGTTTTGAGATATTGTGGTTTCCGGACATTCGCTTTTAAAAGGATACCTCACCTTTTTGTTTTAATGTGGGGAATGTTGAAGCACCTTTACAAAAATATAAAGTTTAATATGCAAATGAATGAATGATTTTAATTTGGTGGAAAATGTCCATGTTTTTTGATTTTTAGTATTGTTTTTATTTTTCAAAGAAACGGATACTTTTAATCTCTTTTTGGTGATTTTATTGGATTTGAACAAAAAGAAAAAATAATTTATAAACAATGAAATCAAGATTTGAATTTTTGTGATAAGTTTATAGTGTTGTGCTGATTGCAGTTATTTACAAAAAAAAAGAGTGCCAGTGCACTTATATAGTGTTTGTTCTGATCGTAAGATACATTTTAAAATAAAAATAAAGAGAAATTAAAAAATGCCTAAAACACCAATGTTTGGAGCTCGTAAAATGAAACATGGTTAATGGTTTAATAACAAAAAGAATTATGGAAGAAGGTATATAATTTTGTTTTAATAGTTTCACGTTTTATGAACATGTTTTAGGTACATATTTGTTTTGTGTTTTATCCTGCTTTTGAAGGTACCTGGCTATTTTTATTATTTTTCCGCATACCTATCATGGGTGTTTGTAGTTGACTTCAAATGTATTTTGTCCAGTCTAGTTATTTGTGCTTTCACTTGATTTACATATACCGTTATGTACAAAATAATAAGACCATTCAAAATAGGTTTAAATTTTATATGACAACTCTAGTATCATAATTCAAAAGGCTCTACTATCAACAAACACCTATCAACTTGCTCTGATTTTTTGATTGTAATCAGTCTCACGCACAAAATCTGAGTCAAATTTGCAGATCCGTATATTTCGGAGGATCTACCCTTCTTTTTACTAACACCAGTACAATTGGCAGCTGTTATTTTGACAAGAACTGCTTGTTTTATTAATTAAATTCAGTAGGGAAAGAATTTGTTGTGAAAATAAAAAGATTAAAAAGGAATAATTGGAAATCTTTCCCATTACTATAAGATCTGATGAACCAACAAAATGTAGGTACCAGAACCTTACCCACTTGAATTTGTATCGAAAAAAACCACCGCCATTGCCTCATAAAATTCATTCAAGAAAAAAGAAAACAAAAATGTCTTTTCTTCCACGCCGACGAACGCCAGTCAGTCTAAGGTAGCGCAATATCAATACGTACCTACCAGTATCATCTCAATACGTCCAATTTTCATAACCAATTTTCTTCGAAAAATACTGAAAAAAAAAAAAATTTAAATTTGTTCCCAAAATTCAATTGGATAGGTACCTACAATTTATTTTTTATTTTGGTTAGATATCAATGTTTATTAAATTTTGAAATGAGACCAATTCCAGAATTTTTTCCTATACATTTCAATAAAAAAAAATAATCAATATCGGAGCAAGTTCGCCAGGTTGCGTAATAAAATACTTGTACGCCTTCACTATACCTACTATGATTCTTTTATTTTTACCAGCCCCACGAAAACAATTCTCAAAACAAAATTTAAATAGAAACAAATGCACCCAGGCATTATAGGTACATAGAATAAAGCAATACATATTCAAGAAAAATCATCTCCATGGACAACAGAAAAATGCACTTGCTACTTCATAAAATTCGAACGATATGCAAAGGACAACGACAAAATATTTACCTAAATGTACAACAAAAAAAAAACAAAAACCTGTTTATCATGAGTAAACGTTGCTCACCCATGTAACTTGCTTAATGCTTCTTTTTTTATTTCATTGGTTGCTTGTGCGTACTCTATTCCTCGCTCTCAGAGAAAATAAATCAAGAGACAAGTTTAAGTAATTGGAAATACTGACTTTTTAATAATGAAAAGAATTTTTTTTTCACTAATACGTTCAAATGCATTTACATGAGTTCTGAGTTTGCTTCTGCGTGAGACCTACCCTTAACCCTTTTTATTTTTTTTTTTTTTATTTTTTTCGTTATTTTTTGAACATGAGTTAATTAACAAAAAATTAATTACTCGTATAAGTATGTTTTTTTAATTTAAATTTTGGAAAGGTGACCTGTTTCGCGTTTTTTAACAAAAAATTGCTCAGTAAACGCAAACAAGGAAGTTTATAGTTTATAAGAACTCCACTGCAATATCAGCGCTAACAAACTCTCTTTTTCTCTTTACAAAAGAAATCCACTTGCAGACTTTTTTTCATAAAATAGTTTTTTTCTTTTTTTTCGATTTCTCATTTCCTCACAGGCAGAAAAAAAACTGTTCATGGATGTGCACTGATTTTTTTTATGCAGTGTACATAATATGTATGTAGGTAGGTAGAGATATTTTTGTTCAGTCAAGAATCACGATTGTTTTGTATGCAATTTGCGTTAGGTCATGATACTATGAATGTTTCATATCGTGGCAGGAGTCAACGTGGATAAAGAAGTAAAGGTACATTATAGCACATGTGCACTCATATATTTTGTTTTTCTTTTTTTTTTCTGCTTGTGGTGGCTTACATAGCGTAAATGATTTGAATGTGTCGTAGCACTTATGTACCTAAGTATTTTAGTTCGTATGATTTCACTGGAATATTGCGCGGGAAGGGTGGTAAAAGGAAAGCAGTGAAAGGGGTAATGTATTGTCTTTTTCTAGATTATTTTCTCACCTTTACTTTGCAAAAACTATATCACGCATGCACTTCGTGAACTATACAAATAGTTATTCAATATGATTTTATTTTTCAATGAATTGAATACTTTTTGATTTGTAGATGATGATTTTTATAATTTGATATTCGCAGTGAATTCAAAAATTCGTACGACAAAAAAAAAAAAAAAAAAAACAATTACAAAATTGTTGTGACAAAGTTTTGTGCATTTGAAAAAAAAACAATAGATTTGTGGTAATTTTAATTGTAATCAGCTGATTGAAACATAAACAATTCAAACCAAAACAATTTGCGACACGGACAATTTTCATTCGATTTGTTTTGTTCAAGGCTACAGAATGCCAAACAATAAGAGATAATCCATAATATTCGGATTAAAAAAAGGAAATATCATTAAAAAAAAAGAATTGTAGAAGGTAATTGTTATTATGCATTATTTTGTTATTTTGAATCATAAGCAGGTAGACAGTAGGTGGGTTGCAAAAAAAAATATTTGGTGTCTCAATAAATTCATAATTCAATATCAAAATTAGGGTTATTTTAATCAAATTTAGTCTGTGGGTACTCGTATCTACTTACAGGTATATCTATTTATGAAAGAAGTTTATGTACATATATATAGGGTTTTCCAATAAGCGGTGTTATTTTGATATCGAAATGTTTATGAATGATGTTTATGAAAAAGGACGCGGTGTTTTTGTTTCTTTTAGCGAGTTTTTTTATAAACTTGTTTCTTATAAGCATTTTGTTCCTATAAAAGTACCTACTAAGTAGGTAATATTATATAGAATTTGTATTTGTTTTTTGGTAAAATGTACCTGTATATAGTACCTACTAAACGAGTCGAGATAGACCCCCATCCCATGATAAGAAATGCTTTGTTTTGACCCTCTAAAAAAACCGGTATCAATATTTGGGACAAGAGTTATCGTACTCTCACTGCAAACTTTTTTCTAAATCTAATTTCCCACATCATCGATATCAGAGCAATTCCCCCAGGTTTCGAAATAAAATACACTCCTCGTCAACTGAATACGCACAAACATTTTTGAATATATTTTATCCATTTTTTTCAAACAGTGATGGTTATTATGCCATCTGTTGATGGTAAAAATTTTCGTAACATATAAATAACAGAATTTCAAAGTTTTATCCAAAAACAACCGTGAGTTTTTCCTTCAACCACTTCCAAAGTGTAACTTATGCAAAGTAGACGTTTTTTTTTTGAGTCAACTGAATAGGTACAAAAATTAAAATTGGTATTGGAATGGAATGAAACAAGTTTTTGTTTAAGTTTAGTAGTGGGTACTTCCACCTTTATTTTTAATTACTTCGTAAATTCGATCCGGCATAGAATCGTATAGCTTTTTAATGTAATTTAACGAAATTTCGCTCCACGCTAATTTGATTGCAGAAATTAAGGTTTCTTTGTCTTCGAACTGACGACCACCCTCATAAACTTTGCGTACTAACCATCCCCAGACATTTTCTATGATGTTTAGATCAGGTGAGTACGGCGGCCATTGAAGCAACTGCACTTGTTGCTCCTCTATCCATGCTTTTATTATGCGCGCTGAGTGAATAGGCGCATTATCATGTTGGTAGGTCCAGTTTATGGGTCCAAAGATGTTAGAAAATTTAGGAAAATTTCTTTCCAAAATTACTTTATACCCAGCTGCTGTCATTCTTGATGTTACAACCTCGAGCTCAACTGTTCCATAATAACTGACTGCTCCCCATATCATGACACCTCCTTCACGACTATGATGGCACTTTAAAAATCTTTTTTCTTTTTTTAAGTCGTGAAAATAGAAGTTGAACCCATCAGGGCCATCGTAATTAAACTTTTTTTCATCTGAAAAAACCACGTGATACCATTCTTTTTTCCAACTCATGTGAAGTCTTGAAAAATCTAATCGCAACATTTTCCGTCTCTCGTCAAGTGGTGGTTTTTTCTTAAGTTTCATTCGTTTAAGATGGCTTGAGTTGTTGATTACTCTTAATACTGTTGAGCAACTTGCGTTTACTTTTTGTTTTATTTTTGCCACAGAATCAGAAGAATTTGATGCACATCTTAAAATTCTTCGTCTCTCAGCTGCTGTTGTTGCTGTTTTCTTACGTCCCTTCATGTTTTTGCCGTATGCATCTTTATTTTTCAAGTAAGAATAAACTACATTAAAACTTCGGCCAACTTTATCAGCTATTGCACGTCCAGTTAGGCCTTGGTCTCTAAGTAAATCGATTTTAGCTTTTTCAACACTGTTAAGACACGTAGATCTACCCATTTTTCTTAAAATTTGAAATCAAGAATTAAATTTTACTGAAAACACTAAAATCGTTAATTTAAACTGTCAAGCACTCCAAAAAACTTATAAACAACGAAGAAAATGGCGTTGTACCTATTCAGTTGACTAAAAAAAAACTCCTACTTTGCATATAAAACACTTTGCAAATGGTTGAAGAAAAACTCACGGTTGTTTTTGGATAATTTTTTCGGAATTATCTGCTTAACATCTTAAGGGAATAGTTAGCATCAACAGATGGCATAATAACCATCACTGTTTGGAAAAAATGGATAAAGTATATTAAAAAATGTTTGTGCGTATTCAGTTGACGAGGAGTGTACTAGTGAGCCCACTCCAATTCTTTTGTTTTTACCAGTTCCACGACAAGAATTCTGAAAAAAAAATTAAAATAGAAAACAAAATCTTTTCAATTATTAGAAAATGTCGACCAACAAAAGAAATTCAAGAAAATACATCTCCATGGATAACAAAAATATACCCGCTTGCTTTATAAGATTCGAACCATATGCAAAACACAACGACAAAATATCTAGGTAGCTAGATACCTGTCTAGCCAACAAAAAAAAACAAGAACCTGTTTACAAACAAAATCAAGAAAAAATATCTCCATCGACAGCAGAAATACGCACTTGCTTTATAAAATTCGAACCATATGCAAAAGACAACAACAAATCTACCTAACTAGACTTAAAAAAAAAACAGTTTGTCATGCAATGTTGTTCATCACTTATCTTGCTGTGTGAATGTGTATACCCATTTCTTTGATTGGCTGCTTGTGCGTAAATCTATCCCTCGCTCTAAAAGAGAAAAAAAGATCAAGAGGCTAATGAAGAGAGTTATACTACGTTTCCACCAGACACTAATCCGAGATTTAGCAAGATTATCACAAATCTCCTTGAAATCTACAAGATTTACCATACAAATTTTAATCTCCTCAAATGAAGATTTCAAATAAAACTCATTCAAGTCTACTTGGAAACATTAGTTTGTCAAGTCAAATAAACTTTGTTTTCAGAGAATAATTGTGGAACCGACCCATTTTCGTTTATTGGCAGATGGAAATGTAAACAAAAACTATCTATCTCACTTCCACTTCATACCAAAAAAATGGAACACCATTTGAATGTTTTGCGATAATCCTCATTTTGTTCTGTGGGAACACCAAACAAATCTCATTACCGAAATCTCGGTGTAGTGATTGGTGGAAACGTAGTATAACGTTCTTTGACTAATACATTGAAAAGCATTTACATGAGTTTTGAGTTCGCTTCTGAAGGGAACCTACCCTTAAAGGTTAGACCCTTAGAAGACCAAATAGAGGAACTGCCCTTGTTGGAAAAAAGTGAAGCAGTTTTTAAAATGGTGTGAGGTCTCACAAACACAAAGGCATTACAGCAGGGACGGAGTGCTCTTTGAAGGCAACTCACTAGGGCGACATCAGAATAGTCATTTCTGTTATTTTCCGAAGTTGTTTTAGTGGAATGTTCTAAAAAAAAAGAGTACGTGCGTGAAGCAATTTGTCAATCTGAAATGTCAAATCGCTAGTGTGATTTTAAAAAAGAACAATAAAAAAGTGTTACAAATTTAGACACATATATATAAAAAAAACTTTGAAAAGACAAACCTTTTCAAGTGAATAAAATAGACATTTGTAGTTCTTTAGCAAACCAACAAAAAAACAGTAAGTGCGGTAAGAGCATTTCCTCTCACAAGTGAGTTTTATTATATTTTTCTCAAAGCAAGTGTTGTTAACTGTTTGTATTATTTATGTAGATTAATTAACTATCGAAGGACATATTATTTATAATGGATTAAACTTTAAACATGAACCATGAAGAACCAAATATGAACTGATAGACACCTTACTGAACAGACAAATTAACATTGAAATATGAACTTATAAGTTGGCGACGGAACAAATAGATATTTTATTACTAACTCAAAACGTAAAAAATCGATTTTATAACAAAAAATAATTTCCTGATAAGAAGGGCGCTTAACAGATAGTGGCGCCTTTCAACCACCAATATAATCTCATGCACACCTGTTAACGAGAATTTCAGTTTGACAGTTCTGGTTCTTAAATTCTAACAAAAAAATTATGTGCACATTTTCAACTAAATTATAATATTCTTGACTTAATTTAAATTGTAACCCATTCTAAATATATTGTTTAATAGTTCATCAATCTAAAGACAAAAACATTACACCACTTTTTTGAGAAAAATATAATAAAATTCACTTGTGAAAGGAAAGCCTTTTATCCATCTTGTTTTGTTGATTTCCACACCCCTGAACAATGCACTTCATGTTTTTTTTTAATTTATAAGAAGATCACCACAATGTCTATCTAATGCACTTTAAATTATTTGTTTTTTTTCAAAGTAATTGTTATATTATTTTGGGTTTTAACTTGTACCAATTTTTTTTTCCTTGTTTTTTCTAATCACACGCTAACGATTTGACACTTCTGGTTCTCAAAAATTGCTTCACTCACGTACACTGTATATGTGACAAATACCTCTTCCTCTATTTCTTCTTCTATGGTTAGACCGCACTAGTGGAACTGCACTGCAGCGGAACTGCGATTCACAATAATTTGTATGAAATTTTCTGAAGTTCAGTTGCCGCTTGGTGCGATATAGGTCATACAATTTTATATAAATAATGTTTTGCCGTGTCATGAAGTGTAGTTCCGCTGCAGTTGTGTGCGGTCTTACCTTAAACCCAATTTTATGAGATAAACGAACGTCGAGAAGACTTCCACAACAGATTAAAAACCCATAAAGTGTGGGAGAGTGTAATGCTAGGTTTTGTCATTGAAAGACACAGACAGGGTGAGTTATACTTGCTCTCTACTGCTACTTTATTCGCTTTTTGTTTTGGTAAAAGCTACCCTGTTTTGTCAAAGTGTGCGTCAATTTGCGTCTTTCAATGACAAGTGGAAACCTAGCATAAGTTGAAAAAACTATTAAGTATAACTATAATTTACATAGGTACAAAAAATAATGAATTTTGTCTAATTTAATGTTGTTCTTATTTCTATTGATGCAAAATGTGCGCGTAAACAAACAACAATATGTAATCAATCAATTAAATTAATCAAAAACCCTGATGAACTGACTTGCATTGTAAAAATGCGTTTTCTAGCTTATTCGAAAACAAGAAGACGTGAAACGAAATATATTTGGTCAGTTTATATTTTTGAGATCTTTAAAAGAATTCTTATAGTTTGCTGTCAAATACTGAAGAAAAAACGTTTTGGACTCGTTCACTCAATTTTTGACCGAGGAATACCTATTTCTGAGTGCAATGCATATAAATTCACCAAATAAGTCCGGATTGGATCTAATTCAGTTTTTAGTTGCTAGATAAATAAAGAGAGTAGGGAAATATGAATTTCAAAGCTCAATCAGTTTATTTCGCTAAAATATCTGTTGAAATTTCACTTCCTCGCATTTTTTCTTATCACTATTGGTGTTTGGTGCAAATTCCAAAAGAATGGTCGTGCGATGGTGTTTGCGACCACTTTTGACGCATGGTAGCGCTTATGAGCGAACGCTATTAGGACACACATTTTGGTAGCGCTACCAACAAGCGACGCGACCGACCAAAGCTCATCGCTGGGTAGCGCGACGACTGCCCATTTAGACTATCTCCATAAATAAACCACCTAAAGATACAAATCCTCGGCTGTTATTACGGTTTGCCAACAGCTGAATGACATTTCTAGACTGAGGAGCTGTGCGAAGCAGTGGCGATTCCTGGTCCTTAGTATTGGCTTAGCTACGTGGTCTGGGGAAGGTTAAAATAAAAAAAAAAAAATAATACTTTTTTTTTAATTTTATTGATAACGACAATTAATAAAAAACCGTTAATAAATTATATGTACAGAATAAAAGTTTAAAAATTTATCGATACATAAATTCGCTTCGTCGCGTCGTTCGACGGAAAAAATATTTTCGCCGACTTTGTTGTGGTCAAAGTAGGACACTTAAGTTGGCACTGATTTTTGTACACGTACTTTGAACCCTTAACTATCATAAAATATAATGTTTATGCTTTAGGTCTATATTTGTATCTAAGTATCTAATTCAGACGTCGTTTCAAACGTGGTTACGTTTTTCTTCAGGTCTCAAAAACATAGTTATTAATATTTTATAGCTTCAATTCTTAAAAATTATAAAATATGTACTTCCAATTTTTTTCTTATAAAAATAATATTAAGGTTTAATCCTCTTTTGGTTGTGTTTTGGTTTTTGAGTGCAACTATTATTCTTTTTAATATTAAGAAATGTCTTGAAAAAGACGTTTTTTTTAAATCAAAAGTTTTAATAATAATAAATATTTCAAACTAAATTTATTATATTTTGAATAATATTTCAAAATATTTTAAATAATTCTAACCCACAAAACAAGTTAAATGTAAATTCTTAGTTTTAGATTATTGCCTTTCAATGAGTTGACCCCATATGCTGCTAAGTCACGAAGAGGGAATAATTATTATCCTAAAATATAGTTATAATATTTATATCTTTTTTTAAGCAACTTTGGTACTGAATTTAAAAGTTCCGAAAACTGTTCACTTGGCTTAAAAAAGATGTAAATATTATAACTATATTTTATGATTTTATGGTTCTAAGTACGTGTACAAAAATCAGTGCCAACTTAGGTGTCCTACTTTGACCACCGCAATGTTTGCATCATAATTGTGTTGCACTTAGTTAACATCATATTTCTTGCCAAAACTATTTCACCGATTTGGATCGAATTTCGTCTTGTAGTTTTATAGAGTCTAGACTATTTGATTCCAAATTTTTAGAAGATTTGGACAATATTTGACCTATTTTTTGAGTGCTTCAAATTTACTTATTTTATTTATTTCCACAGTTGTGGAAAGGAAAAATAAAAAAAATCGTTGATTTTTTTTTTCAAATTAAGAACAAAATCAACAAAAGTTAAATAGTCTAGGCAAATTAGGATAAAATTGAATTAAATGTGGATGTAACATAAAGGATCTTCGATTTTTGTGGCATTCGAACAGAAATAATATAAGCAACGAGAATATGAGGTTGCTCCCGCTCACAAAGGTGTGCTATTTTCAGGAAAAATAAAACGTGCAAGAAAGTGCATTATTCACTCCCTGTTTGTTGTTATTTTCCTATATAACTTTGTAAATATGCATCTAAGGAAAAAAACATCAAAACAAATTTTGTTTGTTTTAAAATTCTCCACAAGATGGCATTTATATTAAACTTTCTGATGTTATACTTATGTTTGTTGCTATACAGAGTTGAAGTCAGAAAAAATCTGTTAAAAGCAGAGTAGTTTTGAAACGCTAAACTGACAGATACAAAATGGTACAATTCTACTATAAATGTGGACTCAAGTACTCTAGGGATGTACAAAATAAAATATTGAAACCCGATTCAAATGGCTCTAATAGGTACGTACTCGTACTCGAAACCCTTAACTATCGTAAAGTAAAGCGATTTTCGACCCCCCTCTAACTTCAGTACAAATAAATTGATATAAATTACTTGGAGCACTTCTGATTACCGTAGATTGATGAAATTTAGTACAGCGCTAGGGCTTAAAGTGCAGGCAAAGGAAACATTTTAAAATTTGAGATTTTTCATACAGGGGGCGTGGTATCCGCCCATTTTCATAGAATTGATATAAATTATTTGGAGCACTTCTGACTATCGTGGAATAATGAAATTTGGAACAGCGGTAGGGCTTAAAGTACAGGCAAAGGGAAAATTTTAAATTTGAGATTTTACATTCAGGGCGGGGTGGCATCCGCCCATTTGAATAAGAATTCATATCAATTATGAGGAGCACTTCTGACTGTCGTAGAATGATCAAATTTGGTAAAACGGTAGGGCTAGAAGTCCAACCAAATGCAAAATTTTAAAATTTGGCATCCACCCATTTTCGCTCAATTGATATCAATTATATGGAGCACTTCTGGTTGTCGTAGAATGATAAAATTTGGTAGAGCGCTAGAACTTGGACTGCAAACATAGGCTAAACTTTAAAATTTTATTTTTAAGATTCATGGGGCGTGACATCCACCCATTTTCTCAGAATTATTATTAATTATATTTATCACTTAGGATTGTTGCAGAATAATAAAATTTGGTAGACTGGTATTTAATGTGGCTAATACAAAGGAGATATTAGAAAATTTTAAATTATCCATTCAGGGACATGGCACCCGCCCATATTCTCAGAATTTATATCAACTATGTACAGAACTTCTGATTGTCGTAGAGTGATGAAATTTGGTAGAGCGATAGGACTTGCCATGCAAAGGGATTTGAGATTTTACATTCAAAAGGCGTGGTAACAGTGGCGATTCCTGGTCCTTAGTATTGGTTTAGCTACGTGGTCTGGGGAAGGTTAAAATAAAAAAAATTATACTTTTTTTTTTTATTTTATTGATAACGAAAATTAATAAAAAAACGTTAATAAATTATAGGTATAAAATAAAAGTTTAAAATCTTATCGATACATAAAATCGCTTCGTCGCGTCGTTCGACAAAAAAATAATGTTTGCGGACTTTGTTGTTGGCAAAGTAGGACACTTAAGTTGGCACTGATTTTTGTACACGTACTTTGAACCCTTAACTATCATAAAATATAATGTTTATAATTTAGGTCTATATTTGTATCTAAGTATCTAAATCAGACGACGTTTCAAACGTGGTTACGTTTTTCTTCAGGTCTCAAAAACATAGTTATTAATATTTTATAGCTTCAATTTTTAAAAATTATAAAATGTGTACTTCCAATTTTTTTTCTTATAAAAATAATATCAAGGATTAATCCTCTTTTGGTTGTATTTTGGTTTTTGAATGCAACAATTATTCTTTTTAATATTAAGAAATGTCTTGAAAAAGACGTTTTTTTTAAATCAAAAGTTTGAATAATAATAAATATTTCAAACTAAATTTATTATATTTTGAATAATAATTCAAAATATTTTAAATAATTCTTACCTACAAAAACTAGTTAAATATAAATTCTTAGTTTAAGTTTATTGCTTTTCAATGAGTTGACCATATATGCTGCTAAGTCACGAAGAAGGAATAATTATTATCATAAAATATAGTTATAATATTTATATCTTTTTTAAGCAACTTTGGTACTGAATTTAAAAGTTCCGAAAACTGTTCACTTGGCTTAAAAAAAGATGAAAATATTATAACTATATTTTATGATAATATGGATCTAAGTAAGTGTACAAAAATCAGTGCCAACTTAAGTGTCCTACTTGGACCACCGCAATGTTTGCATCATAATCGTGTTGCACTTAGTTAACATCATATTTCTTGTCATAACTATTTCACCGATTTGGATCGAATGTCGTCTTGTAATACTCTAGAGTCTAGACTATTTGTTTCCAATTTTTTAGAAGAATTGGACAATTTTTGACCTATTTTTTGAGTGCTTCAAATTTACTAAGTTTTTCAGATTTTTTTTTAATTCATGGTTAGATAGCAACACAAATATAACATGCATTTAAAATTGATGTTGTTTTGTAGAAAATTTTATAACAAACAAGTTTATAGTGGATGGTTTTTTCCTAAGTTGCATATTTCCAAAGTTATAAAGGAAAATGTCGGAAAAAAGGGGTGATTTTAGCCTTTTATTTTTCACTTTTACATTTTTCCTGCAGCGAGCACAGGTTTTTCGAAGTTGCAAACTTGAATATATACTACTCCAACCTGTCCCAACAACATATCAAAAATGCAGAACTACATCGCGCTTTGCGAATTCAGCACTTCCTGTAATTATTGACTTTGCTAAAAGAACTCAATCTCAATGTTTACTCATGTCAATCAAAGAACACTAATAACAAAACAATACATTCATCCTTCCTACCGCATTTTCAAACATATACGAAAGCAAAAAAGAGAATGACAAAAAAACGTACCCGAAATGTAGGTGCCTGTAGCTGCTTGCATACCTAATGTATTGTGATTCGTGCTTTCTTTATCGCATGATACTTACGCTTACGCTTTCATTTATTTAGCTGGGCTTTGCTTAGGACATTGTGTAGTAAAACGCTCTTGTATTCTTGATTGTATTGTATTTGTGTTTGTATTTGTAATTTGTATAGTTATTATTAAAAATTGTATGAAATTGTGCAGTGCAGATGTTCCAAGCTAAAATGTTTCAGGGTAGACATGTTGTATGAGAGTTTTATGTTGTGTGTCTGCAGGAAAATATAATTGAGAACAATATGGGATGGGGGGGGGGGTAAATGAGGTAGGTATCTATTTTTGATTTTAAATTATATTAATGCTCTTTTTAGAGAATTTGGTTTTGGTATCGCATATTGTAACGTTGAGGCAGATAGGAAGATGGTAGTTTTGTGTTGTGTGAAGGAAAATATGATTTGAAAATAGGTAGGAAGGTAGGTAGGTAGATAGGTGGGTAGTTTTTTGTATTTATCGTATTGATTATTGTAAGAAATCATTATCATTATTTCAACATTGCCATTTGTTACTTTTTGAAAATAAAATGTACATCATTTAATTTATTCATTTAAGTTCTTGGTTTAGCGACGATAAACCTGCTAACTGAGAGGAATCGCCACTGGTGCGAAGTCGAGCAACGAGCGGAGTTCGCTGCATCGGATGATCAAAATATTAAACGTTAACAAATCAACAATGTGTCCTAATTACAACATTAACACAGTCGCGTGACGAAGTAGTACGGTCGCACATGTTTGTTTTCAAATCGCTCCAGCTACATCACACAAGCTTTCAAAAAACAAACCCAGTAAGTATAGGGGACTGTCTTAATTAGAAATCGAGTTTATGCCACCGACGCGACGGTTATACTACGTTTTCATTGGAAACAAAATGAGGTAATTTCGAAATTAGCTCATTTGGAACGTCATTTCCTATACCAAAGTTGCTTGATCGCTTAAAATCAAACAAGTTTGTTTTTGATCGCGCAAAGAAATTATGTTTGAGGAAAAATTGATAAGCGAAGTTCATTTAAACCCAATTTTATGGAATAATCGTCCGTCGAGAAGACTACAAAAACAGGTAAGAAACCGATAAAGTGTAGGAGAAGTTGAAAAAAACTATTAAGTAACTATAATGTACATAAAAAGAAAATAGTTCAAAGTGATGCTAAACAAATACAGATCAGTTGCATGGGATCGGGAATACCCCTAATAAAATTAATCAAAAACCCTCATGAACTGACTTGCATTGCAAATTCAAATGACAAAAATATATTTTTCATTTCTTTCAACGGAATCCATTATATAATTCTTTTAAATCTTAACAAAATAAGGACTATCAAAATCTTACCAACACTCGCGCCTAGTACAAATTCCGAAAAAATAGTCGCGCGATTATGTGTTTGTGACCACTTTTGAAGCATGGTAGCGCTTTAGAGCAACCGCTATTAGGACACACATTTTGGTAGCGCTACCAACAAGCGATGGGACCCACCAAAGCTCATCGCTGGGTAGCGCGATGACTGCTCATTTAGGACGTAGCCTTAAGGCCCAACTATAATAGGCATAAGCTAGCATAAACGCGCGAATAAGTAAACGTGCGAATACAAAGAATCTCTATGCGAGTGAACATAATGGAGTCTAGGTGCGTTTCGTTCAATTTTTCTCAGTTTCGTTCACTTAAGCGTGCATAAGCAAGAGCGATCCCAGTCGCTCAGCGCATAAGTAAATTTTACAAATGCAGCAAGAAACACAAAGCCACAGCGGTTTTGTGAATCAATTCACGAGTATGTGTGTAGTTTTTGTTGTATCGTTCCCGCATTTTCATTTGTATTTCAAACTGCGGAAAAAAACACAAAGCTGAAAATCGAATGTGGGGCGAAAGCGGAGAGGTATTTTATTAATTTTTGCTTATGCGCGCATAAGACGATTGTGGCTATACGGGGTAATTATGCAAACATAAGCAAATTTTCGTTAGCTTTTTGACACCCGACCCAAAACTCACAGAAGAGAGGAGTTTTAATATTGTTGGGAATATGCCCAGTTATGCATACAACGACATCATTTATTAGTACAAGTTTGCACGCCATCTTTGAATGACAAAAATTACTAAATCAACGGTTTTTGCCCAGGCTCATTCGTTATTTCGTCATACTAAAAGTGAATCGTGGAAACGAAACCTTTTGGAAAAGAACCATCTAGCAGATTCCAGAACCCTAGAAAATTCTAGAACCCTTTATTTCGGATATAAATACAGTGCCACTAGTCCGAAAACATAAGTTTGATTTTAAAAGTGAACGAATAAATGTCCGTGTGAATTAAGAGTTGCATACATGTGCTTGGTTACAATAAAACTATTAGAAATAAAAGTATTTGAAATAAAAGCGTTATATTATGTGAAGAAATTGTAGTTTCAGTTTGAATAAAGGAAATAAGTTTTATGTGCAAACCCGTAGTAAAATATAACATTGGTGTCAGAAAAAGTGGAATAAAACTTATTTAGTGTGTGTATTCAGATAATTGATGGTGAAAAATTGATAAAGTGTGTGGATTAGTAAACAAATAAGAAAGGTGCTTGTGAAAAGTGACATACAAAAATATAAGAAAAAAAAAATGGGTAAAATTGTGAATGCATTGAATTGTGTTGAACTTAAAGCAGAACTTAACAGACGAGGTCTTCCTACTGCTAGAACGAAAAATGACCTCATTATTCGTCTGCAGGAAGATTAAAGGCAACACGATGAAAATCCAGACACGTTTCTTTTTGAAATTGAAATGCCAGAAGAGCAAGTAAGTACAACCATAGATATGACCAATATGATGGTTCAGCTACTTGCCCAGTTGAAGACCAACGAAAAGAACAAAAGAATCTTCTTGAGAAATTTGAAGAACAGCAAAATGAACAGGAACTAAAAACGAACATTCTAGAAAAACAGAAAAACATTCTCGAAGGTAAGCTCGATGCATATGAGAACAAGTTTCTTGCTCTTGACGAGCGGTTTGAAAATGTCGAAAAACAATTGTCGACAGTAGACAAAAATTTTGAGAAATTCGAAAACAAAATTGAGTTAATTTCCAAAGAATTAGTCAAAATGATAAAAAATTAAAGTTCGAGAATATTCTGGAGACGGTCCTAAGAGAAAGTAAATGCTCCCACCAACCTTTGATGGAGAAACTTCATGGTCAATCTGCAAGAAGTAGTTTGAGGTAGCCGCAACCACAAATGGCTGGGATGACGAAGACAAGTTTATTGCCCTGACGCTTGCCCTTAGAGGTTCTGCTGCTGAACTTTTGCAAACCATACCAGCAGACCAGAACGGCAACTTCAGTGCTCTTGTTCAGGCCATTGACAAGCGCTTCGGCGATAGCCATATGCAAGAAGTCTTCCGCGTCCAGCTTAATACCAGAGTCCAGTGCCTACGTTCTGTAACTTGGTCGAGAACTTCTCGCATCGAGAAAAAGTGGAACAAGAAATCCCAACGTTTCTCCATCTGGAAAAATTATCTGTTTCTATATCTCGATGTGAGAAACAAACTTTTTGAACTCGCATTCCACTGGAGTATTGGAAACTAAAAGTCAAATATCAAAAAAATGTGGAAAAATGAATAAGGGTATGTCAGGGTTGCTTTTACTATCTATCTACTAGTCAATAAAATATTAAAAAATTTTGGCTGAACCTAGCATTTTCTGAATAACTAGATATTTTTAATTTTATGTGAAGGGGGGTTCTGTGCGAGTATATATATACAGTCGTGGCCACCTAATTTAGAACGATATTTGTATAAATTTATAAAATGCATAACTTTTGTTTGGGAAATCTGTTGAGGTTTAGTAGTGGTTTTAATAATAGCCCATGAGCTACGGTACACTTTGAGTAATGTTTAAAAAATATAAGCATGAGAATATCAGAAGGAAAAAAATAAACATAAATTTACCTCTTATTTCGTCTGGCAATATAATTAAGAACAGAAACAAAATGTTGTCATAAAATTAAAAATCTTTGAAATTTCAATACGTTAATTTGAAAATATAGTAGGAAAACCTTAATTCTTTATAATTTCAGACAAAATTCCTTGCATATTTTCGCGTAAGGTATGGAATCTTGATAGTGGTGTACTCTATCAGATTTCCTCAATATTTAAAACAAACTGATCAAAATGTTATTTTTTTACTGTAACCATCCCTTGATGTCTCCCCTCAAGTTCTCCAAAGAATTTAGGCCCGAGCTTTGGACGGTCTAATCTAAAAAAAGAGCGCGTGTAACTCAGTACTCGTGGCAGAAGTAAAACTTCTTTGGCTATCTAAAAATCTCGATATGTATAGGGATAATAAGCTTATATGCGTAAGATGCATCTATGTGTTCTTTATCAAAATGATCGATGGGTTCGGGTTGTTAACTTGAAAATTGAATAATAATGGTGAAAATTTAAAGTAAAAAAGGTGAACATTTAAAAGATATAAATCAGTTTATTTGAGTAGGTTTTCCGACTATTTCCAAAAATTCCTACACTCCAAATCTCTGCAAAATCAAAATTTTGGATATGACAACTTTTATTTGGTTTTATGTATTTTGCAACCATACATAATTTAAATTTGTAGCGGACTCTCCTGATTAAATTCCCTTTTATCTGCTACAATAATATAGATTATCAACAAATCCAAACTTATTGCACTATAAAATATATTAGCCTATCAATTAAAAATGTTTACTTTTACTCCACCTCCCACCAGTTAGCTAATCAATGATCTCAGCGTTGCACATGTAGCGTTACATTTTTTCGTTTCACAAAAATTCACGTTGAAATTTCACTCTCAACGCGCCCATAGAACTTTCACTTCAAAAATCAAAATTTATTGCAATATAAAACATATTAGCCTATCAATAAAAATTTTTAGTTTTACTCTACCTCCCACCACTTAGCTAATCAATGATCTCAGCGTTGCATATGTGGCGTTACATTTTTTCGTTTCACAAAAATTAAACCTTGAAATATCACTCTCAACGCACCCAAAGATGTTTCACTTCAAAAATGTCTTCTAGACTACGCAAACACCTTCTTAGCAATCCGTTGAGGACTTCTTGGATCATTATCGTCCTTAAAACAAATTTTATGGGCATTGTTTCAAATGAATAAGACTCCATAACATGTTCCGCAATGTCTTTATAAACATTCTGGTCAATTCGAGCATTTTTTCTAACTTATCGACCATACTATGACAAGTCAATGCACCCCAAATTAAATTAAATTTTATCCTGTACTCTGTACCATCTTAAGAGTGTATTTTTGATTCAATTTTTTTTTCTGAGGATGTCTTATTTTGTAGGTTAAAAGGAAATTTGATGTAAGAAGCCCTCATTGGCCGCTATGTTGGAAATAGTAGTGTAACAAGTTTTCGGTGATATCTTGTGAACCGTTAGTAACATGAAAAACATTTTAACACAATTTTGTTAGGTATAAAGTGCTTGTCATGGTTGCATAAAATTGCTTTTATGTTTACTGGTCAGCAATGAAATTTTGGCGGAACCTCGCATTTTCGGTATAACAAGATATTTTTAATTATGTGTAAGGAGGGAATCAGTGCGAGTATAAAATTGAGTTTTCGGGGCCGAAACCCCTCCGCGATGGCCACTATCTTGGAAAAAGTAGTGTAAGCAGTTTTCGGTGATTTCTTGAAAACCATTAGTCCCACGAAAAAAATTCAAACACTATAACTTTAGAAAATTGAATTGTTTACAATTTATGTTGTCACTTTTAACCTTAAGATTGATTAAAAAAAATTTTAAAAAATAAAAAAACAACATTTGCAAGAAAAATATCATTAATGGACTAAACATTTTTGTCACCTAAATTTTAATTTTATGTTTACATGGTATGTACTAAGTGGAAGTGTTCTGATAAATGCCCCCTATATACTGTTGAAATTTCAATGGTCCTTGACTAATGGTTCTCAATTTATCACAAAAAAACTGCTTACACTGCTTTTTCCAAGATGGTGGCCAACGCCGGAGGGTTTCGACCCCGAAAACTCAATTTTTTACTCGCACTGAAACCCCCTACACATAAAATTAAAAATATCTTGTTTTACCGAAACTGCGAGGTTCAACCAAAATTTACTTGCTGACCAGTAGAAATAAAAGCAATTTTATACAACTGTGGCAAGCACTTCATACCTTCCAAAGTGTGTTAAAATTTGTGTTATGTTACTAACGGTTCTCAAGATATCACGGAAAGCTTGTTAACCTACTTTTTCCTAGATGGCGGCCAATGCGGGGCACATCGACCCGAAAACTCAATTTCTCAAATTTCGAGAAATTATCTCGACTTTTGTCTTACAGAATCAGTTTTACTCACATATTTCTAGGCTCCTGGGGAGTTTAATTTCACAACGTTCCGAGTCGAGAAAATTAAACTTACAGAACCGGGTAAATGCGAGAAAATGAATTTTATGCATCTTTCACATCGTTTTTGTTCTGATTCTCGATTGTGGAGGTTGATGTCAGAAACTGCACGGACAAAAGCCTCCGTTGCTAGCTGGTTGGTAATTTCATCTCCTGCATACGGGTATGCTAGGTCCGCCAATCGTTCAATGTCTGCTTGGAGTTGTTGCAGACTTTCACCTCTTTTCTGTGCCTACATTCTGTAACTCTCTGCTATAACTAAAATCACAGAAAGGAATACAGAAGTACCTATGGACCCCGAAAAATTCAGCTCCATGAAAGCCAAAATTTTCAACCCACCCAATCTAAGCCAACATCAGCTTAGTGTTGCTGGAAGTCTTCTTCATGAGTGCGCTAATGTATTTTCTTCACCGAGTGGGCACAGGTGATGTGAGACCGATCGACAATGAAGAAAGGTGGGCTAATCGAAAATTCCAAAAGCCCTTGGGCGCCAACAATGTTTCTTGTCAAAAAGAATGATGGAAGCACCCGATTTTGTGTGGACTACCGTAGGCTACCCTCTGCCCAGAATCAGCGATACTTTGGATGCAATGGAAGGAGCTCAATGATTCTCAACGCTGGACTTAAAGAGTGGCTACTGGTATGTAGAAATCCATCCAGAAAATCGTGAGAAGAAAGCTTTCCCCACAGGAAATGGTATGTGGTAGTTTGAAGTTATGCCATTCGGATAATGCAAACGCTCCGTCAACATTTGAGCGTCTGATGGAGTGTGTTATTCAAGGACTTACTTGGAAATCATGCCTTGTATATTTGGACGATGTCATCGTTTATGGAAAAACTTTTGACGAACATTGTGAAAACCTTAAGGCTGTATTCCAAAGGCTTCGAGAAGTACACTTAAAATTGAATCCAGATAAATGTGCGCTATTCAAAGCCGAAGTTAAATACCTGGGACATATCATCTCATCCCAAGGAGTAAAGACTGATCCGGAAAAAGTTGACACTGTGAAGAATTGGCCAACACCACAGGATAATCACCAACTCCGTAGCTTTCTTGGTCTAGCCACATATTATCAGCGCTTTGTAAGAGACTTTGCTGGAATCACTAAAAGGTTACTGAAAAGGGGAAGCCGTTCAAATGGTCAGGTGAGTGCGAGAAAAGTTTTCAGGAACTCAAGCTACGCTTGCGTTATGCTCTTGCGCTGATCTATCCAACTTCTGGAAAACCTTTCACCGATGCCTTTCGCCGATGCCAGTAACGTTGGAATTGGAGCTGTACTGTCGCAAGGAAGGTACTCTCGAGGCCAGAGTGGAATTATTGCGTGACCAGAAGGGAACTTCTAGCATTGATTTTGACAACAAGTTACTTCCATAAGTACATCTATGGGCAGAAGATCCTCCTTCGAACAGATCATGGTGCGCTTAATTGGCTTCTTAACTTCAATAATCCTCAAGGTCAAGTAGCAAGATGGATCGAGAGACTGCAGATGTACGACTACCAAATTCAACATCGAAGAGGAAAGCTGCACTCAAACGCAGATGCATTGTCTCTACGACCGTGTAAACAGGCCTGTAAGCATTGCACGCCTAAAAAAGGAAACGGTTGCCAACCAACGAATAAGAGCCGATCCCATTTACGGTTGGAGCAATGAAGAACTGAGGACTGCCCAACAAGAAGACTCGGATATAGAGCCCAGAACTACAGCTCTCAAAGCAGATTGGGCACATTGGGTCTCACTTCATGTGCAAGAAGGAGTACTAAGGCGTAAATGGGAGTCTGCAGATGGCAAATCGTATGTGATGCAGTTAATCGTGCCTAGGTCAAAGGTTAATGACGTTCTTCAAGAGATACATGACGGAGCTTCAGGAAGTCATTTGGGAGTTAATAAAACGCTGGAAAAGATACGACAGCGGTTCTACTGGCTACATGCAAGAGAGGATGTCGAAAAGTGTTGCAGAAAATGTGATACTAGTGCTGCTACCAACGGGCCAGGTAGAAAGCTTCAAAGTAAAATGCAGCAGTACAATGTGGGCACAGCTTTCGAGAGAATAGCGGTAGATGTCGCAGGTCCATTTCCGGAGACCAACAGCGGAAACCGATACATCCTTGTAGTCATGGATTACTTCAGCAAGGGTCAGGCATTTGCCATCCCAAATCAAGAAGCTAAAACTGTTGTTGATCAGATTATCTTCAATTGGGTGAGCAGGTTCGGCGTACCTTTGGAAGTGCATTCTGACCAAGGAAGGAACTTCGAATCTAACATCTTTCAGGAGGACAACACCGCTTCATCCACAATCTGATGGGATGGTAGGACGATTCAACAGGACTCTTAAAGAACATCTGTTCAAGTTTGTAGGTGACTACCAACGAGACTGGGACCGCCATATTCCATTGTTCTTGATGGCCTATCGAAGTGCGGTTCATAGTTCAACAGGACATACACCATCGGAGATCCTGTTTGGCACAAGAATACGGCTGCCCAGTCAAGTAAAATTTGGATGCCGTACCATGGAATGGGAAAGGTCAGAGGAATATGTGGATAACCTCAAAGAAAGACTCATTGACATTCACCAACGGACAACGCAAAACATAAAAACAGCTAGTGACAGGATGGAAACACGGTACGACGCCCGTGCAACAACGATGGGATTCAAAGAAGGAGACCTGGTGTGGTTTTACAATGTTCACCGACAAAAGAGACTGTCACCAAAACTTTAACAAAACTGGTAAGGCCCATATACCGTTTTGAAGCGAATCAATGAAGTTGTTTACCGCATTTAGAGAGGAGTAAGGGGCATCGCTATAACGGTGGGGACGGGAATTATGGATTTAATCGGGATGATCAATCCTTAGAGGGGGGCAATGTGGTGAATATGCCCACTTATGCAGATAACGACATCATTTAGTAGTACAAGCTTGCACGCCATCTTTGAATGAAATAAATAACTAAATCCATGGTTGGTGCCCAGGCTCGTTCGTTATTTCGTCATACTAAAAGTGGATCGTGGAATTGAACGAAACCTCCTGGAGAAGAACCATCTTGCTGATTCCAGAACCCTAGAAAATTCTAGAACCCTTTATTTCGGATATAAATACAGGGCCACCAGTCCGAAAACATCAGTTTGATTTCAAAAGTGATCGAATAAAATTTCTTGTGAATTAAGAGTTGCATACTTGTGCTTGGTTGTAATAAAAGTATTAGAAATTAAAGTATTTGAAATAAAAGCGTTATATTTTGTGAAGAAATTGTAGTTTCAGTTTGAATAAAGGAAATAAGTTTTATTTGCGAACCCGTTGTAAAATATAACAATATTAAATATTTGTTTCTATTATAGGGGATACACCATTTATATTTTCTTTTTGCGCGACCGCTTAAGTGCATCTTCCACAATAATTTTTCTTCTTTTACTGAAATAAATATGTAAAAATAATATTTCATTAAATCCATGGGTAACAGGGTTATTCTAGTTCTAGTGACATGCAGACGGCGGCGTTGAACACAACTTACCAAGCCTCAATAGTAGTACAGTCAACGAATACCTAAAATTATAAAAAAATAGTGCTCTGGATTATTTTTGTATGTGATAACATATCCAAAGTCCCCAGGCCACGAGCTACACCGAAGAAGGGGGATTAAATGTCCCACTTTTGAGATTTCTGCGAATATTTGCAAAAACTAAGCATATGAGCGGAAAAAACTGTACGACATAATTAGAGTAAATGAAATTCTCCATAAAAAAAAGTTATGTTTATATTTTTGCTAGGGTCAATAATAAGGGAGATGCGGGAGTTAGAACAATCCACAAATCTGAAAAACCTTTTATGGTCTTAGATATTTAATTTATCTGGAAATAACAAAAAAAGGTAAATAGGTACACACTCATTCACTATTATTTCATAATGCCGTTATAATTTTTTTGTCCCCATATATCCAAAACTATACGAAAAAGCTTATAAAAAGAATTCGTTTTGTACGGCACCAAAAGATGATAACGTCGTTTTTTAAAGGAACGTAATACAATACTTTTGCGCCATTAAAGGGTTTGTTTTCATCCCCATTTTAAAAAGGAGGGGTATTCAAAAAACTTCTATTCTATTCTTTTATTTTATTTTCAAATAAAGTTATTGGTGGCCATAGTTTTTGTACAAATTACTTTCAAACTTAAAATAAAATAAAAATTCAGTATTTGACTTTTTTTTAAATTGTGTAGTATGATGCTAAATTGGCTTTTAATATTCAGTGCCCCTATGATTTCTTAATCGGAAACTGTTTTATGTGTTCTAGTTTTCCAGAAAATTGAAAGTTATTTATTGTTTTTTTTTTTATAATTTTTGTTATTGCACTGTTCAGTAGCCCAGTCAACGAATATAATTTCGAAATTGTCAAGGACTTTGTCTACCTGGGCTCCAGTATTACCTTCCAAAATAACATCAGTGCAGAGATCAAACGAAGAATTGCTCTTGTCAACCGCTGTTTCTTCGGTCTAAAGCCTAGTACACTGCTGATGCGAAACAAAAATCCCATACAAAAATGACACAACGAAATCATTAACGAAAAATTTCGTTCTGCTTTCCATTTTGCAGTACGCTGTTCAATGATCGAAATTCATAATTGTAGCAGATTATTTGGAGAAGTCTACACCCTTTTTTAGTACACAATTAAATGACCAGACCATTTATTGTGCGCGGAAAAATGACTTTTGTCCTTTATGTTTGTATTTGTTTTTTCTTTCATTACACCATGGCTTTCTGAGACTTTCAAAGAGGTTTTTTCGCTGTGGTTTCCGTTAGCATTTCACGGTCGTGTAATGGTTGTGGCACGTGGAGCGTATG
Source organism: Melangyna quadrimaculata (assembly GCA_949320155.1). Lineage (NCBI taxonomy): Eukaryota > Metazoa > Arthropoda > Insecta > Diptera > Syrphidae > Melangyna > Melangyna quadrimaculata. The sequence goes on along the minus strand of OX439483.1, from coordinate 301,840,388 downwards.
GACAGCAACGCACCTGCCCGACGACATGCAGACGGCGGCGTTGAACACAACTTACCAAGCCTCAATAGTAGTACAGTCAACGAATACCTAAAATTATAAAAAAATAGTGCTCTGGATTATTTTTGTATGTGATAACATATCCAAAGTCCCCAGGCCACGAGCTACACCCAAGAAGGGGGATTAAATGTCCCACTTTTGAGATTTCTGCGAATATATTTGTACAACATAATTAGAGTAAATGAAATTCTCCATAAAAAAAGTTATGTTTATATTTTTGCTAGGGTCAATAATAAGGGAGATGCGGGAGTTAGAACAATCCACAAATCTGAAAAATATGTTATGGTCTTAGATATTTAATTTATCTGGAAATGACAAAAAAAAGGTAAATAGGTACACAATCATTCACTATTATTTCATAATGCCGTCTGTCTGAGAGTGAAGTTATAATTTTTTTGTTCCAATATATCCAAAACTATACGAAAAAGCTTATAAAAAGAGTTCGTTTTGTACGGCACCAAAAGCTGATAACGTCGTTTTTTAAAGGAACGTAATACAATACTTTTGTGCCATTAAAGGGTTTGTTTTCATCCCCATTTTAGAAAGGAGGGGTATTTAAAAAACTTCTATTCTATTCTTTTATTTTATTTTCAAATAAAGTTATTGGTGGCCATAGTTTTTGTACACATTACTTTCAAACTTAAATTAAAATAAAAATTCAGTATTTGACTTTTTTTTTTAATTGGGTAGTATGATGCTAAATTGGCTTTTAATATTCAATGCCCCTATGATTTCTTAATCGGAAACTGTTTTATGTGTTCTAGTTTTCCAGAAAATTGAAAGTTACGACGACATTTTTTTATTGTTTTTTTTTATAATTTTTGTTATTGCACTGTTCAGTAGCCCAGTCAACGAAGACTTAATATTATAAAATAAATGCAAAAAATAGTACTGTCTGGATTATTTTTTAATAAAGTTGATATCGCGATGGACAGATATAATTTCGAAATTGTCAAGGACTTTGTCTACCTGGGCTCCAGTATTACCTTCCAAAATAACATCAGTGCAGAGATCAAACGAAGAATTGCTCTTGCCAACCGCTGTTTCTTCGGTCTAAAGCCTAGTACACTGCTGATGCGAAACAAAAATCCCATACAAAAATGACACAACGAAATCATTAACGAAAAATTTCGTTCTGCTTTCCGTTTTGCAGTACGCTGTTCAATGATCGAAATCCATAATTGTAGCAGATTATTCGGAGAAGTCTATACTCTTTTTTAGTACACAATTAAATGACCAGACCATTTATTGTGCGCGGAAAAATGACTTTTGTCCTTTGTGTTTGTATTTGTTTTTTGAGAAAGATGGCTTTCTGAGACTTTCAAAGAGGTTTTTTTTAGCTGTGGTTTCCGTTAGCATTTCACGGTCGTGTTATGGTTGTGCACGTGGAGCGTATGGACAGCAACGCACCTGCCCGACGAGTATTCGAATCCAGCCCCGATGGTGGCGCGCACAAGTGGAGAACGACCCCAACTAACTTGGTTTGCACTACTGGAAGCGGCTAGCTAAAGACAGAGCTGGCTGGAAGAGTTTGTTGGTTGAGGCCGTAGTCCATCGTGGGATGATCAATCCTTAGAGGGGGGCAATGTGGTGAATATGCCCACTTATGCAGATAACGACATCATTTAGTAGTACAAGCTTGCACGCCATCTTTGAATGAAATAAATAACTAAATCCATGGTTGGTGCCCAGGCTCGTTCGTTATTTCGTCATACTAAAAGTGGATCGTGGAATTGAACGAAACCTTCTGGAGAAGAACCATCTTGCTGATTCCAGAACCCTAGAAAATTCTAGAACCCTTTATTTCGGATATAAATACAGGGCCACCAGTCCGAAAACATCAGTATGATTTCAAAAGTGATCGAATAAAATTTCTTGTGAATTAAGAGTTGCATACTTGTGCTTGGTTGTTAATAAAAGTATTAGAAATTAAAGTATTTGAAATAAAAGCGTTATATTTTGTGAAGAAATTGTAGTTTCAGTTTGAATAAAGGAAATAAGTTTTATTTGCGAACCCGTTGTAAAATATAACAATATTAAATATTTGTTTCTATTATAGGGGATACACCATTTATATTTTCTTTTTGCGCGACCGCTTAAGTGCATCTTCCACAATAATTTTTCTTCTTTTACTGAAATAAATATGTAAAAATAATATTTCATTAAATCCATGGGTAACAGGGTTATTCTAGTTCTAGTGACATGCAGACGGCGGCGTTGAACACAACTTACCAAGCCTCAATAGTAGTACAGTCAACGAATACCTAAAATTATAAAAAAATAGTGCTCTGGATTATTTTTGTATGTGATAACATATCCAAAGTCCCCAGGCCACGAGCTACACCGAAGAAGGGGGATTAAATGTCCCACTTTTGAGATTTCTGCGAATATTTGCAAAAACTAAGCATATGAGCGGAAAAAACTGTACGACATAATTAGAGTAAATGAAATTCTCCATAAAAAAAAGTTATGTTTATATTTTTGCTAGGGTCAATAATAAGGGAGATGCGGGAGTTAGAACAATCCACAAATCTGAAAAACCTTTTATGGTCTTAGATATTTAATTTATCTGGAAATAACAAAAAAAGGTAAATAGGTACACACTCATTCACTATTATTTCATAATGCCGTTATAATTTTTTTGTCCCCATATATCCAAAACTATACGAAAAAGCTTATAAAAAGAATTCGTTTTGTACGGCACCAAAAGATGATAACGTCGTTTTTTAAAGGAACGTAATACAATACTTTTGCGCCATTAAAGGGTTTGTTTTCATCCCCATTTTAAAAAGGAGGGGTATTCAAAAAACTTCTATTCTATTCTTTTATTTTATTTTCAAATAAAGTTATTGGTGGCCATAGTTTTTGTACAAATTACTTTCAAACTTAAAATAAAATAAAAATTCAGTATTTGACTTTTTTTTAAATTGTGTAGTATGATGCTAAATTGGCTTTTAATATTCAGTGCCCCTATGATTTCTTAATCGGAAACTGTTTTATGTGTTCTAGTTTTCCAGAAAATTGAAAGTTATTTATTGTTTTTTTTTTTATAATTTTTGTTATTGCACTGTTCAGTAGCCCAGTCAACGAATATAATTTCGAAATTGTCAAGGACTTTGTCTACCTGGGCTCCAGTATTACCTTCCAAAATAACATCAGTGCAGAGATCAAACGAAGAATTGCTCTTGTCAACCGCTGTTTCTTCGGTCTAAAGCCTAGTACACTGCTGATGCGAAACAAAAATCCCATACAAAAATGACACAACGAAATCATTAACGAAAAATTTCGTTCTGCTTTCCATTTTGCAGTACGCTGTTCAATGATCGAAATTCATAATTGTAGCAGATTATTTGGAGAAGTCTACACCCTTTTTTAGTACACAATTAAATGACCAGACCATTTATTGTGCGCGGAAAAATGACTTTTGTCCTTTATGTTTGTATTTGTTTTTTCTTTCATTACACCATGGCTTTCTGAGACTTTCAAAGAGGTTTTTTCGCTGTGGTTTCCGTTAGCATTTCACGGTCGTGTAATGGTTGTGGCACGTGGAGCGTATGGACAGCAACGCACCTGCCCGACGACATGCAGACGGCGGCGTTGAACACAACTTACCAAGCCTCAATAGTAGTACAGTCAACGAATACCTAAAATTATAAAAAAATAGTGCTCTGGATTATTTTTGTATGTGATAACATATCCAAAGTCCCCAGGCCACGAGCTACACCCAAGAAGGGGGATTAAATGTCCCACTTTTGAGATTTCTGCGAATATTTGCAAAACTAAGCATATGAGCGGAAAAGTCTGTACAACATAATTAGAGTAAATGAAATTCTCCATAAAAAAAGTTATGTTTATATTTTTGCTAGGGTCAATAATAAGGGAGATGCGGGAGTTAGAACAATCCACAAATCTGAAAAATATGTTATGGTCTTAGATATTTAATTTATCTGGAAATGACAAAAAAAAGGTAAATAGGTACACAATCATTCACTATTATTTCATAATGCCGTCTGTCTGAGAGTGAAGTTATAATTTTTTTGTTCCAATATATCCAAAACTATACGAAAAAGCTTATAAAAAGAGTTCGTTTTGTACGGCACCAAAAGCTGATAACGTCGTTTTTTAAAGGAACGTAATACAATACTTTTGTGCCATTAAAGGGTTTGTTTTCATCCCCATTTTAGAAAGGAGGGGTATTTAAAAAACTTCTATTCTATTCTTTTATTTTATTTTCAAATAAAGTTATTGGTGGCCATAGTTTTTGTACAAATTACTTTCAAACTTAAAATAAAATAAAAATTCAGTATTTGACTTTTTTTTAAATTGTGTAGTATGATGCTAAATTGGCTTTTAATATTCAGTGCCCCTATGATTTCTTAATCGGAAACTGTTTTATGTGTTCTAGTTTTCCAGAAAATTGAAAGTTATTTATTGTTTTTTTTTTATAATTTTTGTTATTGCACTGTTCAGTAGCCCAGTCAACGAATATAATTTCGAAATTGTCAAGGACTTTGTCTACCTGGGCTCCAGTATTACCTTCCAAAATAACATCAGTGCAGAGATCAAACGAAGAATTGCTCTTGTCAACCGCTGTTTCTTCGGTCTAAAGCCTAGTACACTGCTGATGCGAAACAAAAATCCCATACAAAAATGACACAACGAAATCATTAACGAAAAATTTCGTTCTGCTTTCCATTTTGCAGTACGCTGTTCAATGATCGAAATTCATTATTGTAGCTGATTATTTGGAGAAGTCTACACCCTTTTTTAGTACACAATTAAATGACCAGACCATTTATTGTGCGCGGAAAAATGACTTTTGTCCTTTATGTTTGTATTTGTTTTTTCTTTCATTACACCATGGCTTTCTGAGACTTTCAAAGAGGTTTTTTCGCTGTGGTTTCCGTTAGCATTTCACGGTCGTGTAATGGTTGTGGCACGTGGAGCGTATGGACAGCAACGCACCTGCCCGACGACATGCAGACGGCGGCGTTGAACACAACTTACCAAGCCTCAATAGTAGTACAGTCAACGAATACCTAAAATTATAAAAAAATAGTGCTCTGGATTATTTTTGTATGTGATAACATATCCAAAGTCCCCAGGCCACGAGCTACACCCAAGAAGGGGGATTAAATGTCCCACTTTTGAGATTTCTGCGAATATTTGCAAAACTAAGCATATGAGCGGAAAAGTCTGTACAACATAATTAGAGTAAATGAAATTCTCCATAAAAAAAGTTATGTTTATATTTTTGCTAGGGTCAATAATAAGGGAGATGCGGGAGTTAGAACAATCCACAAATCTGAAAAACATGTTATGGTCTTAGATATTTAATTTATCTGGAAATGACAAAAAAAAGGTAAATAGGTACACAATCATTCACTATTATTTCATAATGCCGTCTGTCTGAGAGTGAAGTTATAATTTTTTTGTTCCAATATATCCAAAACTATACGAAAAAGCTTATAAAAAGAGTTCGTTTTGTACGGCACCAAAAGCTGATAACGTCGTTTTTTAAGGGAACGTAATACAATACTTTTGTGCCATTAAAGGGTTTGTTTTCATCCCCATTTTAAAAAGGAGGGGTATTTAAAAAACTTCTATTCTATTCTTTTATTTTATTTTCAAATAAAGTTATTGGTGGCCATAGTTTTTGTACACATTACTTTCAAACTTAAATTAAAATAAAAATTCAGTATTTGACTTTTTTTTTTAATTGGGTAGTATGATGCTAAATTGGCTTTTAATATTCAATGCCCCTATGATTTCTTAATCGGAAACTGTTTTATGTGTTCTAGTTTTCCAGAAAATTGAAAGTTACGACGACATTTTTTTATTGTTTTTTTTATAATTTTTGTTATTGCACTGTTCAGTAGCCCAGTCAACGAAGACTTAATATTATAAAATAAATGCAAAAAATAGTACTGTCTGGATTATTTTTTAATAAAGTTGATATCGCGATGGACAGATATAATTTCGAAATTGTCAAGGACTTTGTCTACCTGGGCTCCAGTATTACCTTCCAAAATAACATCAGTGCAGAGATCAAACGAAGAATTGCTCTTGCCAACCGCTGTTTCTTCGGTCTAAAGCCTAGTACACTGCTGATGCGAAACAAAAATCCCATACAAAAATGACACAACGAAATCATTAACGAAAAATTTCGTTCTGCTTTCCGTTTTGCAGTACGCTGTTCAATGATCGAAATCCATAATTGTAGCAGATTATTCGGAGAAGTCTATACTCTTTTTTAGTACACAATTAAATGACCAGACCATTTATTGTGCGCGGAAAAATGACTTTTGTCCTTTGTGTTTGTATTTGTTTTTTGAGAAAGATGGCTTTCTGAGACTTTCAAAGAGGTTTTTTTTAGCTGTGGTTTCCGTTAGCATTTCACGGTCGTGTTATGGTTGTGCACGTGGAGCGTATGTACAGCAACGCACCTGCCCGACGAGTATTCGAATCCAGCCCCGATGGTGGCGCGCACAAGTGGAGAACGACCCCAACTAACTTGGTTTGCACTACTGGAAGCGGCTAGCTAAAGACAGAGCTGGCTGGAAGAGTTTGTTGGTTGAGGCCGTAGTCCATCGTGGGCTGTGTACGCCATCTAAAGTAAAAGTAAGTGGGGAAACTCCCAGGTATAACATACGCAAAGTCCCCAGCTCAGGGCAGTGAGCTAAGCTCAGGAGTTACCCTTTTATAGATTTTCGTGAATATTTGCGCAACCTAGCATGTTAGCGGAAAAGTATATGCTACAAAATTCGAGCAAATGAAATTGTCAATTTCAATGGCCCCATTCTTACTCTATGACTGAAATCTGTAATTTTTTTTGTTTATTGGAGGTACTTATATGAACAATAATGGTGCATGATTTTAAGGTACCTTTAAACGTTTAATCAAAATAATGTAAAATTAAGACTATACAAACACCCTATAAAAGTAATCGTCGTTTTAAAGGAAAAGAAACCTTGTGGTTTGTATGGGAGAAATCGTTTGCGTCAAATCTGGTAGTTGTGAGTTGTTTAAGATGTTGGCCTAATAAATAATCTTAGTTTTTGACCTCGAGCGGTGACCGCTTCCTAATCAAATAACGCGATTTTTTCGCTTTTTTTTCGGTTATTGATGATTTTAGT